>JAZFAU010000236.1:0-18297 GCA_037178615.1 Dione vanillae | reverse complement strand
ATGAACCCGAATGCTATTTATTTTTAACCAGACCTTTATTTTAAAATTTAAATAAACTGTTAACTGTGTAACTGTTTTGACCTTTGAAAGTTAGTGTTCGCATCACAAATATCCTTATTGCATCGATAGGCTTTATTAATTAGTCAAATTCAAGTTTTGTAAATTTTACAACAAGTTACCCTGCCAATATTTACGTCTACTTATGGCATGATGTTGTTTTATTTTTAACAACTTCAAGCATGATGTACTACTCTTTACCTGGGGCCCTAAGACTCGTGTTCTTGAATGCCTCGATATATAAGTATGTCTATTTATACATATATGAATAGATTATTAAAAACTTCAACTTTCTTTTATGCCTGAGTCGAGAGTAAATATGTAGGTTTTTTACATATCTTTCTTGTCCTGCTAACAATTTGCACAATTGTTGTGGAACGCCGACCGTAGATAATTGATTGACACTCACAACAGAAAAACAATATTTCAACATTATTTCGCTCATCTAAAGCAAATTTTGCGGTCATCCAAAATTGATTCGTTTCATGATTACTGTACAATGTTATTATTTATAAAAATAGCTATTTCTTTAAATCGACAATGCAAGATTATGTATCAAATAGGTTTCACGTTATCCGACTTTTTGTTTCATATACTGAGAATCAAATTTTTTATATTATAGCTGTAGACTAATCGTGCGCCACGCATAATTTAATTGTTTTACGCTCTAATGTACGGAAGTTTCTTCATATTGTTTTTTTAAAGAATTGTTGAGTCCTTTTTGTAAATAAGCTTCCTACTTAGCTAGTTTAATAATTTTAGTTGTAATAAAAGAAGCCTTTTTATTTTTCAGAGTATCCGCCTGTTTGATATCTATGCTATTGATAGTTTATGGGAGTTTTCGTTCTTTGAACATGGAGCGCGAAGCTCGGGAGAGGGCTGAGAGGGAGCGAGAGGCAACACTCCTCGGCGGCAAGCCGGCGACCACCTCCTCTGCTAACAGTAGTGAGTTATTTTGTATGCATGTTGAAAAATTCAATATATCTACATCTTAAAGACTTAGTGTGAAAAAAATACATATAAATTTTCCGATAAATATTTTCTCTATTATTGAATTCACAAAAGTTAAATAATTAAAAAATCTGTAACAATTTTATAAATATTTTTTTTTAGATGTACAAACACTAAGCACAATGCAGGCGCTGTGCTTCCCGCTGGGCTCGTCCGTGGCCTTGTTGATTATGTTCTTCTTCTTCGACTCCATGCAGACGCTCGTCGCCATTTGCACCGCAAGTGAGTATCTAAACGTTATATTAAACTTGCGTGCGATTGAAATATTTGTCCCAATTGATTTTTATCATAATTTTTAAATATATGATATCTAAAGAAAAGTTAATACATATATGGACCGTTTATTTTGAAAGTGATGTAAGTCCAATTTTAAGAGAATGAGCTGTCATGTCATTCATGCTGAATTTAATGTATTTTTTATATAAAACTAGTCCGTGTTTAATTTCCCAAAAAAATCCCCTATTTTTGCCAAAAACAAATAAAATGTTGATTAACAATAGAAACAATACCAGACTTCATATGATTTGCCTATATTTTTAAATCAACAAATTAAAGGTAACTTTTAATTTTCTCGAAACAAAAGAAAATGGAAAACACCACTTTCAAAGTAAACGGTCCATATACATAATAGAAATATATTATAAACAAAAAGTCCGTCACAAAATGAAATGAAAGTTAATTCACTTCTTATTTATTTAATGTGTATTTTAAAACGGGAGTTTTATTTAAGACCCAATCTAATTTGTATTGAACAGTAATAGCGTGCGCGGCGCTGGCGTTCCTGCTGACGCCGCTGTGCCAGTACGTGGCGGGCGGCTGGGGCGGCGCGCGCCTGGCGCTGTGCGGCCGCTACTCCGCGCCCGAGCTGGCGGCGGCGCTGCTGGCGGCCGCCATCGTCGCCGTGTGGGTGCTCACCGGACACTGGCTGCTCATGGACGGTATATTGATTTTGTTTTTTTTTTTTTATTTTATAGCTCTGTCCCGCACATGGCAGGGTAGGCAGAGGGAACTGCAGGAACCATGGGAACCTAGTGTTAAGACACTCCGTTGCTTTAGTCCCTACTTTCTCCGTCCCCGCTTTATATTAATGTATTAGTTGTTTATTTGTTTAATTTAATAGGCAACTCAAAGTAATATACAATGAGAATTATTACAAATTGTAACGGCTAGCTCAATGTGATTAAAAAAAACAAGCATTTCTGATTTAATACCGTACACCAAGTTAACTACAATTTAAATAATAAAAGCAATGTACATTAAATATACACATATACATTAATGGCATTAATGCCTTAATTAGTTGTTCTAGAAAATAGTTTTAAACACGCTCAGACCCCCAAGAAAACGATGGCTGGACGTAGTAAAGCAGGATATGAGAATAGATTGTCCGCTGATGATATAGAAGATTTAGTAAGTGGAGTTTAGTCAGAAGGCAGATATTGGTCAAATAAAAAAAGGCCGAAATTAATGTAAAAAGAAGAAGTTATTAATATGTCGCAGTATTTTAGAAATTATAGAGATTTTGCTGTTATGTCTCGTTCGTACTTCCGCCATTTTTATATATATATATATATATATATATATATATATATATATATATATATATATATATATATATATATATATATATATATATATATATATATATATATATATATATATATATATATATATATATATATATATATATATATATATATATATATATATATATAATTTTTAAACTAGAATTCGAGAATTCGAGAAATAAGAACACCCTTAGTATTTAAACTAGTCTTTTTATTTAATAATCGAATGTACATATGTTTTTTCCAGCAATGGGCATGGGCTTGTGCGTGACGTTCATCGCTCTGATCCGACTACCCTCGCTGAAGGTGTCCACCTTGTTACTTACGGGCCTGCTGTTGTACGACGTGTTTTGGGTGTTCTTTTCTTCATACATATTTACTACTAACGTCATGGTTAAAGTTGCCACTAGGTAAGCTTTATTTGTATTTTATTATACATATCTCGCTTGTATAGTAATGAACTGTATATAAACGTTATTCAGGTTAAATTTCAATTAATTTTATTCAAAATAAGAAAACATGATGCGTTTTTTGAACGTCAAAAACAATACAATATTCGCGAGGCAGTGAGACAATTTCTGACTCTAAACACAAAGATTATGGTTTAAACTCTTATTTGAGATATCAAATGATTGTAACTTTTTCCACTATTTTCAAGACGTATTGTATGAGATATAATATATTAGATAGTCTTGTAGAGACGAAAATTACGTACGTCATAAGTTAAGTTGGCCCCAAAATAATTAACTAAGAAAGGAATTTATATGTAGCTACTTCTACTGTGCAGTAGTAACTGAAACTGAACTGAAATGCACGTGCAATAAGCAATGCGAAACTTCAACCGTTACTAAACTCTCTATACGTGTTTCACCCTTCAACGAATCATCCTCATGGAGGTGTTAGACTAACAAGTGCCAAACACCGAGGCTTGGTGCTACATATAAATTCCTTTCTTGGTTAGGATGGACTTCCGTGAAGTAAAGCCTGATTCTATTAGATACTCATAACAATTATGCCTTCACGCTTCATCCCGCACATGGCAGAGTAGGCAGAGGGAACACTCCGTTGCTTAGTACTTGCTTTCTCGGTCCCCGCTTTCCGCCTTTTTCGAGGTATTGCGTGTTGAATGGTCATACTCAACGCCGCGCTGTGCCTAGTTGCCAGAGCGAAGAAATAGAAAAATCCGTCTTTCCCGAGTGGGAATCGAACCCACCAATATTTACAGGCAGACGCTACGCCTCAGCGCCACGACGGTCCTCACATGTCATAATAATTATTACAGTGTATAAATAATTTGGTCGCAGGCCCGCAGAGAACCCCATGAACGTGGTGGCGCGGCGGCTGCAGCTGGGCGGCGCCATGCGGGACGCGCCCAAGCTGTCTCTGCCCGCCAAGCTGGTGTTCCCCTCCATGCACCACCAGGGACACTTCTCTATGCTCGGTCAGCTTTTTTTTTAAATATGTGCTTGTATATAGTATTGTTTTTTTAGCTTCACGCGTTATCCCGCACAAAGCAGGGTAGGCAGAGAGAACTGTAGGAACCATAGGAACCTAGTGTTATGACATTCCGTTGCTTATTGCTTGCTTTTTACGCCCCCGCTTTCTGCCTTTTTCAGGGCATTGCGTGTTGAGTAGCGGAACTTAACGCTTTACCTAGTTGTCAGAGCAAAGAAAATGGAAATACAAAAATCAATCTTCCCCGAGTGCGAATAGAACCCAGAAACCGTCGCGTTACAGGCAGACGTTGCCCTTAGTATCGCTTTTTGTTTTGATTTTTGTTTCTTTTAAAATATTTTATAATTATTTGTTTATTTATTTATTTTATTAGTTGTTAGTTATATATTAATTAAAATACTGATAATGAGTGTCTTAACGAGCGACGGAGTTTCTTAACACAAGTTTCTAATGGTTCCTGCCACATGAGTAGACAAGGCAGAGGGAACTCCTTGTCTACTCATGTGAATGTATATAATGTATAATATGTGGATGAAGCGTGAAGCTACAAAAAAATATTAGCGAGTAACATAATTATTTATCTTTAAAAATAACCCTAGTTCTATCGTATTATATGTTCCCAGGTCTTGGAGACATAGTGATGCCGGGGCTGCTGCTGTGCTTCGTGCTGCGCTACGACGCGTACAAGAAGGCGACGCTCGTGTGTCAGATGGGGCAGGTGCCGGGCCCGCGCTCCATGGTTGGTTTCACTATACTTTTCATATTTATTATTAAGCATAAAGAACCTACTGTTAAAGTCGTTATGTTCGTCTCTTTTTATCGAATCTCAGATATTGTGTTGAATTGTGGTTTATGTTAACAAAACAGGGTAAAAAAGAATGTGTGAATTTTCATTAATTTTGTTTACAATATATTTTTTTTTAATATTATTCAATAATAGTGAATCATAAAACCGTGCACCGTTGTGGACCGTCGTGGCACAGAGGCGTAACGTTTGCCTGTAACGCAACGGTTTCTGCGTTCGATTCCCACTCGGGGAACATGGATTTTTCTATTTCCATTTTCTTTGCTCTGGCAAATACGCAAAGCGCGACGTTGAGTTCCGCCACTCAACACGCAATGCCTTAAAAAGGCGGAAAGCGGGAACGGAGAAAGCAAGGACTAAGCAACGAAGTGTCTTAACATTAGGTTGATGTGGTTCCTGCAGTTCCCTCTTTCTACTCTGCCATGTGCGGGATAAAAGCGTGTAACTAAAAAAACAAAATGTTTTATTTATATGTTCTTGCTCGGTTAAACAAAGTACAAGTGTCAACTAGTCTTACCCTACTGTACATGCCAGGGCTCCCGCCTGACGTACTTCCACTGCTCGCTGCTGGGCTACTTCCTGGGGCTGCTGACGGCGACGGTGTCGGCGGAGGTGTTCAAGGCGGCGCAGCCCGCGCTGCTCTACCTCGTGCCCTTCACGCTGCTGCCGCTGCTCACCATGGCCTACGTCAAGGTGAGCTACTACTGTTGGGACTAATTATTGTCTAACTTAGATGAAAGGTTTTCAATAATGTGGTCCTTAATTGCTTTTCGGTATTTTTTTTATTTTTTTTGGCAATAAAATATTATAATATTTAATTTTTATGTTTTTTTATTATGTTACATAGAGAAGAATTTCGAATTGTTCGGGTATGTTTCGTTATATATCTTATGTTTATTTCGCATAAAAATATCAAAAAACATATCGTTGACAATACTGGACCTATTTCTAAAAGAAAACTTTTCCAACAGAAGTAGATTATTCTCAAATAGTAACGGGAATGAGTAATGCTATTACAAAAATATTATATATACTAAAACGATTAAATTATTATGACTATGTGTGTTTTATTTGGTTTCCAGGGTGATCTCAGAAGAATGTGGAGCGAGCCGTTCATAGCGCCGCCCGCGGGCAAGGCGGGCGCGGACTTCGACGTGTGAGCGGCCGCCCCCGCCCGCCCCGCCTGTTGTCCTACACGTGGAAGTAACTATCTAATTATTTCACCTATCAGATGAAGATACAGTTTTATATACACTCGCTATCCCTGCGAGCTTGGTATCTCAGTGATATTCAACATTCAAAAATTATATTAACGGGGTAAAGAGTGCTGTATAGTTAATCATTTTCTACACATATCTGATTTCTCATTGTTCAACCCTAAATTGATATATTTAGCATACATGCACGTTTTAACGAGTTATATTTAAAACGTAGTGACTGTCGACAGATGATTTAATTATAATTTCTTAATGTTCAGTAGACATTTGATGTGCTGTCCAGAAAAGGAGTGGACAGCAGAATAGCCAAGTATGACTTGCATTAGAAGGGCACCAACCCTATATAGATATATATTTTATATATATAGCTCGAATAAAAAATATATATGTTAATAGATAAATGAAATATTCCAAATAAAATTAGAAATACTATCTTAGTTGTCACAAATGAAATTAATAGGTGTGGAACATGTGTTGCTTATTTACCATTTGCACTCGGGCCTCTATATATGTTGATGTTATGTTTTAGGTATAAACACAAGTTTATAGGTTAGTGGCTTTTCTTTTGTTCTAATATTAGAGAAAGTTACACACAGGGTAACTTTAATGGGAAATAACTTCTAACTGCAAGAAGAGATTTACATGTTGTAAACACTATAATGATAGTATAGATAAAAATTTTAGATAAAGTATTTAATCAAACTTCTAGACGAATTAATTGTTTATTATTAATAAATGTCTACTAATATGGCTGTTTCATCATTATTAGGTCTCTTCTTACAGCAATTAGAACATGGAAGAATGCACTCTCAATTATGACTCATATTCTCAGTGTTAGTTATATATTGCTACTTCTAAAATACTCAGATGTAATGTCACAGTCTATTTATAAAATATACGAAAAGCTCCGATTAGATACTTACTTCAATTGAACTATTGTTAAAGTTTTCCTATAAATGTTTCTATGAATTTTTACATGAGATTTTTTGTAAATAAAAACAATCCATATGTTCATGTTTAAATTGTAATTATTTTGATTTGATAACTTGGAGAGTAAGGTGCCAAATATGAATCGCAAGAACAATGCTAGATCAAAGCATATGGTGTCCTACTTTGTTTTTACTGTACACTTCTTCCAGTGAATACTAATCATTTACATTCGTTTCTAATGCCTTTATTATAAGAGTATCACCTATCGAGAATGAACCAAATATTAGAAGAACACATAGGTTCAGAACATCCATTAGTATACATAAGAATTTGTACAACTTTTTTTTTATAATTTGTACCACCTTTATGAATCTCAATTGTCATGCCTGTATTTTTCGCATTACAAATTTTATTATTATATTTTATACTGTAAAATGAATGTATGATGGATATAAAATATGAACAAACCCAGTGACTGACCCAAGTTTGTATATGTTGATGAAAATGTGGCAACGTAGCAAATGATTTATTAAATGAAATAAAAACGGCAATATTTCAGATAATTGAAATCAAGGATATATTGTAAATGAATAAGGTATTGTGTAAACATAACATGTGTATTCTTGTAGTGTCGGTTTCTAAACAATGGTTACTTTACTGTGAACAAACTTTGTTATCACTGCCTTAGACTGATGTTTTCAATGAAGATTTTTTCTATATGTTAATGAAGTATTATAGAAAAATATTAGTCTAATTAGAACTTAGGCCACTGTTGTTAAATATATCAACAGCTGTTGTTGTAAAGAAATTGATTGAATTTAATTGAAAATGTTATGTTAGATTTAAGTGTCAGGAGTAGAGTGATTTTGAATTTTGTAAGATTTTTTTACTAACTTCCTCCTTTTTACTTTTAATATATTAATACTATTAAGTTCACCGCGTGAAGTTGTAACGACTAATAATGAACAGTATTGTTTTGTAATGGAAAAGTGATATAATTTTATTGAGGCTTATGATCTATATGTGATGGTTTTCGATTAGTTTTTCAATATTTTGTGTTGAGGTAATGTAGTTTGGTTAATATAAAGAGTATAAAAGCTTGTTTCCAAACAAACTTGGAGAAGGCCCACAAAGGTTACGGCGGAAATGTATACTCTCGAATGACTATTAAATGATTCGTTTTGGACATTTTTTATAAAATACGTCATGTTTTCCATTGTGTACATAAATGAATATATTTGTGAATTTGATGTAAAATGGTTTATCAATGTCTAAAATCATCTCAAAAAAGTAATGTATATATTGCCCTCACATGACATTCTACTTATCCACAAATATGGAAAAATGCATTTAATATTTTTATATGTATGTGTGAAAGTAATAACAATACTTAATAAAAATATTAGATGAACACTGCGTTTTATTTCTCACAAAAACTTAACTAAAGTTATCAATAATCATAATTGTGGCGGTCAAGCGCATTTTATTTTTTTCCCTCACACTGGTAATAAAACAGTGCAACGTTAAATCCTGTCTATACTCACGAAAAGATTAGAAAGATAGAAACCGAAAAATGGAGTATTTAACACTTATTTTTTATTTTTTTTATGGGAAGGACAAGGCAAACGAGGTCGGGTCACCTGATGGTAAGTGATCACCGACGCCCACGGCCCTGTGTAACAGCAGAGGTGTTACAAGAGCGTTGCCGGCCCTTAAAGGTGGACGTAGACGCGTTTTTGAAGCTACCCATGTCGTATCGACCTGGTAATGCTGCCGCAGGTAGGCTATTCTACAGTAGTGTGGTGCATGGAAAAAAGTTCCTACGGAACCGCACTGATGATACCTTAATTTGTGTCGTACTGTACGGTTGGAGAATTCAGCGGCAGGCACCAGATCAAACAGTTCTCCAGAACACTTCCCATGGTATAAGCGGTAGAGAACACACACCGTGGAAACCTCTCTACGCAGCGCCAAAGTGTCTAGCCTTTCACAGATAATTGGGTCCCCAACGATACGAACGGCTCTACGCTGTATGCGATCAAATGGTTCAAGTTGATACTGGGGTGCCCCAGACCAGAGATGTGAACAATACTCCATGTGTGGCCGAACCTGGGCTCTATACAGAGCCAATCGGTGTGCAGGCGTGAAGTACCGTCTCCCTCGTCCGATGACACCCAGTTTCTTCGCGGCCAACTTGGCCTCGCTATCCAAATGATCGCGATACTGACAGTCATTCGAAACGCTGAGCCCCAATATACTGATAGTAAGTTTCTTCTGCTTACCATAACCATACTATATGAAAGATATGTACAATATCTTTTGTTCAGAAAAAGGATCCATTATTATATTATTAAAAACATTAATGGCACCTGTGAAGAGATCTTTCAATTATTTTTTATTTCAAATAACTATCATGTTCCAGCAGCAGCAATATTATAATATTGCTTATATTTGAATCATGGGAGTTTTCTTTCTATGAAAATATAGTATATTTTACCTTAAGAAAAACACGAAAAAAATATATAATAGACTGTGAAAAAGAGTAATAAACCTATAGTAAAGGCTCCCTTCCCTTACAATTTAGTTTTATTAAATTATTTTTACTTTTCTGTAAATTAAACTATAAAAAAACTACAAAGTTGCAATACTCTTGAATAATAAATAAAAAAAAAATTAATAAATAAATAAGTTAGTTGTTAAAGAGTTAATTCTTTAATCGTTTTGTTAGCAATGCAAGATCTAATTTTGCTGTTTCCAGGCTGATTTTAGCTGCTTGCTGCTCAATTAGAGCTGTCTGTAGCTGCAAAGATAAATAGATGATAATAGATAAGATAGATTTCATTTATATGTATGACATACAGTGTGTGTGTGTATATATATATATATATATATATATATATATATATATATATATATATATATATATATATATATATATATATATATATATATATATATATGTATATGTATATGTATATATATATATATATATATATATATATATATATATATATATATATATATATATATATATATATATATATATATATATATATATATATATATATATATATATATATATATATATATATATATATATATATATATATATATATATATATATAAACCAAGAGAACAAATAATATTAATTTACCTTGGCTTTTAAAATTTGATATTCAGCATTATTCTTTAATTGTAAAGAACTTAGAAGAAGATCTGCTTCCTTATGCAGGGGATCATCATTAGTAGAAGGAGTAGTGCGTAGAAGTATGTCTTCAATAATTTCACCTAAAAATTATTCCACATAGTTTTTAAAATTATGTTTTAGTATTAAATTCAGTATAAAACTTGCATTTGCAATAAATAATGTTACCATTACTATTCTCAGATTTTATAGGAGATGAATTTTCTTGTTCAAACTCTATTTGTATACATAGGTGGCTTATCTCTTTATGTGCAGTTTGACTATATGTTAGGACAGTATCACTTTCTTTTATGGAAGAATGTTTATCCTTAAGATTCTTAAGATTAGAATGTACAGCAATATTTAGTTCATCAGAACCTGATGGAGCAGCTGGCTGGAAATTAAAAACCTATATGTAATTAATGAAAATAAATGTATGCTAAAACAATATTTTAATGTAATAGTCAAAATTATAAATAGTAAGAATATTATTTTAATAATACATTGTTTTAAATATCTAAATCAACTGTACCTTATTAACATTAATTTCACTATTACATTCTTTAATAAAGGAACAAGATTCTATCTTACTACCTTGTGGTGGTCTTTCAGTTTGTGTCACTACAAGCAACCTATAAGATAAAAAAAAAAATACACATGTATGTGGGTGTATGTAAACACAGCAGCAAATTACTAAGATAATTTTTTATAGAAGTAAACATATTTTGATGCCATTATCTGGTACATGCCTCTTCCACCATCCTTAAGATTGTTTCTTTAAGAACAGGTGAAGGTCTTGCAGAGCACTTGCTTACAGTTTTTATATTATCTCTTTTGGCTACTTGCATCTTGCGTGTTTGAGCTTTTATATTATCCCATGCTGTCTTTAAAACTGTATGATCACGCTGCAAATCATATTAATTAACTATAATTAATTTACAAGGGAATAAACTACTTACATATTAATACAACTAAATAAAATATAAACAACTGTAGGCACCTTATAAACATGAATTACATGGTTAAATTCCTTTTCAATTAACAACCAGGCTTCTTTCTTTTTAATTATTGATTTCGTATCCGTCGCTTTACTCTCAATTACATCTTTCCTTTTGTTTACAAGCTTGGCTAGCACTGACTTTTCTTCAACAGTAAAATTCGGTACTCTTGTTCTTTTGATAGTAATTTCTTGTACATTCTGTAGCATCAGTAATAACAAGAGACATATTAGTATATTCACATATCTCTTATTGTTTTTAATGTTGAAATATATTGAAAAATACCATTATTTGTAAGTTTTATTAATTTGTTTATGGTGTTTTGTTTCATAAATTCCGCCAAGACATCCAATAGCAAGTGACATAATACATTTGTCAAATTAATTGAGATTTAAAATTTAATAACAGTTTAAGGTACCAACCGTATTTTGTTTACTATTGTATTTTCTTCTCTTAAACATGTTTATTCAAATTTGAGTTTTGTTATAAGCAATTATATAGAATATTTAATTACTTTAGCAATCTATATTGTACTGTTCAGCAATCATGACTACTGTCACTTAAGTCATAGTTAACTAACTGCGATTAATTAAATATATATAAGCTAAACGTCACTAAACTTTGTTAATGACATTTACTTAATCATAATTAAGAAATTTAATGGAAATTTATTGATGAGGCGGCATTTACAAATTGTTAAATAATAAAAATAATATTAGAAAATGGTAAGTTTATTTTATAATCTACAAAATAGAGTTGAGTTATAAATTGAGAATAAATTCAATAACAAAACAAAAGCCTCAGGTTTTGTTTGTTATTTAATTTATTTGAATTTGTTATTGTTTTAGAATTTAGAAGAACCTATAATTAAAAGAGCGAGAGTGCCAAATTTTACTGTTGAAGAAAAGACAATTTTGATAAAGCTAGTAAATAAAAGGAAAGAAATAATCGAAAGTAAGTATACAGATACGAAATCAATTATGAAAAAGAAAGAAGCCTGGATGTTAATCGAAAAGGAATTTAATAGTGAAATTAATGTTTATAAGGTACATGTTGTTCTCTTACTGGTACTCTAGAGAATCCATTTATCGCTTAGTAATTGTAACTACCAAGTGTTTGTTTACAGCGTGATCATACAGTTTTAAAGAGGGCTTGGGATAATTTGAAAGCTCAAACACGTAAAATGCGAGCTTCTAAAGGCGATAATAATTCCAGATCAGGGGGAAGTTCTCCAGTACAGCCATCACTTGCTCAGGAACAAACTGTCATAAATATGGTTGTAGAAGTATGTTTTAAAGAATATCCTAATATATTTACTATAATTAAATATCATTTATATAATTTTAATTTCAATATGTAGCCAATACCGACACTGTCAGGAGAGGTGGATAATGACTTTGATTCAGATGGAATAGTATATAAAGATATGTCAATGGAACAAAATGATTCACTAACAAATATAGCCCAAGGTGCAGGCATAGAATTTGAACAAAATGACTCTTCTCATATGAAGTCTGAGGACAGCAATGGTAATAATAATTTATTATAAGCAATGGTATAGTAATTATTAATCATAATAATACTTGTTTCACTTTTTAAAAAATGGTATTTTTTATAGATGGTAGTTATAATAATCAACATTCACATGCAAGAAGTAATGATCTTATAAATAGAGAGGCAGATCTTCGCTTAAAGTCTTTACAAATAAAGAATAAGCTGGAACAACAAATTTTAAAGACAAAGGTATGATATATATTGGTAAAATTTAACATGGCTCTTAAATCGATTAATTATATAATTTATTACATTAAATATTATTATTTTCAGCTACAGACAGCTTTGCTTCAGCAACAAGCAGCTGAGGTCAGCTTAGAAGCAGCAAAATTAGAACTTGCTTATCAAAAAAAACGTATGAAAGACTAGCTGTAGTTTTGTAGCTTTTAATTTACTGTACATATTTTAGATATAAATTAATTTGAAACTTAAATTAAAATATTATAAGTGGCTAAGCTACATCTATATTGTTACATTTAACAGAAATGGTCTATATTGTTGATAAAGCTTTTAATTTGTGATTACTAGCAATTCCCACTGTCAGGCACTTACGTATACCTTTCTTAATCAAATTATTTTTTTCTTAAATAGTTTCATATATCCTCGAGAAATAATTATTGTGTCCAAAATGAAAGCTAACCTTCATCATATTATTTTATTAATTTAGTAGAAGCAAGGTAGAAGAGTAATAGGCAACTTGCAGGAATAAGTGAACTCTGAAAATACTTGTCCCGAATATTGTGCTTAAGCAACAATGTCAAGCCTTTCTCAAGATTATGATATCAATGGCAAAAGTATTATACTAAAATTAAGTATTTTACTTAAATTAAAATTCATTATAAAGCTCATATTAAAATTAATTATAAAGCACATATATTTTATATCCTAATTGTTTATATAGAACATTAAACTTTTTGGTCCAAAATTTGTAACATAAGGTATATATAAGGTACATATAAGGTAGAGAACATAATATTTTTAAGTAAATTCCAAGCACAATGGTTTCCTTGTTTTGGAAAATATGTTATATTAATTGTTAGATGTTTGTTGTTTAAATATTGTTATATACTTTCTTTTAGTGACAGGTTTAAAATTAAAAAGAAATCCAACAGAATTTGATGTATTTATTTATTACTATTAATGGCAGCATTAGTGTCCCTTTTTTCAATAAACCTCAATTGTTTCTTTTTCATTCTCTTTAGTTTTGCAGTATTTGTTATAACTTGAACTATTTCTGACTTCTTTTTATTTTCTTCTGCTTTCTTTAGATTTTCCCTACGTCTTTCTTTTTTTATTTGTTCTTTTTCTTTTATTTGTTCTAGTAGCTGCTTAGACATATCTTTTGTTCTTTTAAGTTCTATTCTTAAAGCAGTTTTCTTCTGAAAATCAGGTCGAATGCCCTTGGTTTTTACAATTTTAGAAAACCTGAAACACATAAGCTTTGTAAAAAATCTTTTTAGCAAAAATCATGAAGTAATAAAATACTTATAATGTCGCGACAATTAAAAAATTAATATATTATAATTTGTTACTCAGCCTTAAGTACTAATATTAACATATCACACAGACTAAAGGGATGTGGGCTGGTAGGGATATAGAATACATAGTTAAGTTTACTTTTCTTTTTTGGTCTTCCAAAATCGTCCTGATTTAGGTTTTCCCCTTATTTCATTTTTTCTATTTTTATTTTCACTTGATACTTCAGGACTAGCATCAGAAGAAATTTTGTCGTTACTACTATTATCTTTCTTTATATCTGCTAATATAGATAAAACTTTACTATCAATATCTGTAGACATTTTGTAATAATCGAAAAAGATCTAGCAGAAAAAGCACAAAGTTTACGATTTATCAGAAAACACAATCTTTCCCACTTGTTGACTATTGGAATGTTTGTGAAAGTTTGACAGTTTACATCATTCAATACTCTTTTTTTTGTTATTATGGCTTTGGATTTGCGGAAGACAGCGCAAAATACTCCTGCCAGTGTCACGTAAGTAAGAAACACAAATGCAGATTGAAAAAAAATTTATAGAATAATATGAATAAATGATGAAACACAAAATATGATAAAATGTAGTCTGGAACAAACAATAAAACAAATTAAAGATAAATACTATTCAAAGTAGACGAAAAGATAAAAAATTGAAAAATAAAAACATAATGAGATATACAATGATAATGGAAAATCAATTACAATTTAATATCATTATCTACAATAAACTTAGTGAACAATCTAACAAATGGACTAAAAACTAAACCTAAGATACATTTAACGTTAACAGGGCGTGGTAAATTAGGAGGAAGGATGTCATAAAGAGAGTATTTAAGTTTCGGACAGTTAAATAAAATGTGATGGGTAGAGCCATCATCCAACCCGCATTCACAAATAGAACTGTCTTTCACCCGCAACTTGGCCAGGTGTAGTGGAGTACACGCATGGCCAAGGCGGAGTCTACAAATAGTAGATGTGACAGTTCTATTTGCGCGACGATAGCGAGAGAACCACGGAAAGGTTGGAACTTCTCGTTGTATAGAAGCATAATATTTACCTTTTATTACGGTTGTTTTTTTCCAAAAAATTGTTCCAAGAAATTTTGAGATCAAAATTATAATTTACGTGACCAGAGCATACTGCAGATTTGGCATAAGAATCAACTGTTTCATTATCAACAATACCAGAGTGACTAGGAATCCATGCAAGCAATATGTTCATACCTTGTTCATAACATCGGAATAAAGCTTCCCTAATTTTGAGGACAAGATGAAAACCAGACCTGCTACGAAAAGGATTTTGAAGTAAAGATTGTAAAGCACTTAAGCAGTCTGTAAAAATTATAACTTTTTGTAATTTGTGAGATTCTACAAACAAGATGCTTTCAAATAAAGCTATGCATTCACCAGAAAAAACCGAAGTTTCAGGAGGGCATTTAAAACTTAAAATAATTTTGTATTTTGGAAGCCAACAAGCTGCCCCAACGTTAGATGAATGAGAGGACTTTGAAGCATCTGTGTATATAGCGGTAAAGTCTGACCAATTATCAGAGCAAAAGCTTTGAAATTTAGTTTTGGCTTCTGGATCATCTTTTTCAATACCTAGACTTAACAACACTGAAGGAATAATGTAAGCAAATTTAAAAAGGAACAGAATAAAAAGAGCGAATCTGAGAATTAAAAATAGGAGATGAAAGGACGAAAATTTGATAAAATTTTTTAAAATACAAGGGAAGTGCTGTGGGACTTAATGACTCGAGACATTATAACGAAGACGGCTTAGAAAGGGGATGGGAAGAATATTGTAGGACTTTAGATATAAAACGATCAGAAAGATATTGGCGATGAAGGTGGAGCGGCGGATCAACACATTCCACTTGCATCGCGTTTGTAGGAGAAGATTTCATAGCACCTAAAATAATTCTTAGTGCCTTATAATGGATTTTGTCTAATTTAGCTAGAGGAGATTTATAACATGGATCCAACAAAAATATAGCATAATCAAAATGACTTCGAATAATGGCATTATAAAGAAGTTTTAATGTGAATTGATGTCAGCCCCACCAAACTCCAGAAACCGCACGCAATATTTGAAGATTTTTTTCACATTTTTCGGACACATACTCCATATGGGAAGACCCAGAAAGTTTGGTATCTAAAATAACACCCAAGAACTTAACAGAGTTAAAATAGGAATACTTTGATTATTATAAACAATATTGACAACAGGGACATGTCTCTTTCTAGTAAAAACAACTACACTGCTTTTGGGGACGGACAAGGATAAACCATGCAACGAAAGCCATTCCCCTAAATAATATAAAGCAGAATTAAGTCTAGACACAATTTCATCAACATTTTTAGAGCTATAAAATAGCACAATTCATCAGCATATTGTAAAATATTGCAAAAAACAATCAACCGATTTCTCTAAGTCGTGTTATAAAAGCTATATAAAAGAGGACTTAATACAGAACCCTGAGGAAGTCCGTTCCATAGTGTTCTAGGGGGGGAGATTGCCTTGATGTCTAATACGGATTGATATGCCACTAAAAAGATTAAAAATAAATTGAGTTAATTGAGGAGGGAGGCTAAGTCTAAGCATTTTAAGTTTAAGATTAGACAAGATGACACTATCATATGCTGAACTAATATCTAAGAAGACCCCTATCAAATACTCACCATTAGCAAAGCTAAGGCGGATTTCAGAAGTGAGAGTACTAAGCCTATCAATTGTGCCAAGCCCTTTCTTAAAACCAAACTGTGATTTAGAGAGTAATTCCCTGTTTACCAGTATCCAGTCAAGTCTATTTTTTATTAAATGTTCCATAACTTTGCATACAGTTGAAGACAATGCAATAGGACGGTAGGAAGAAGACTCCCTAGGATCTTTTCCAGGTTTTAAAATTGGAATCATGACTTGTGTTTTCCAGGATAGTGGAATACATCCAGTTTCTAAAAAGGAATTAACAATAGAAAGATATATCAATTTTGCAGAGTTACTAATATTAATTAGAAAGGAATAGGGAATACCATCCTCTCCCGGGGAAGAATCAGATAATCCGTTCAAAACACAATGAAGTTCGTTAATAGAAAAAGGAATGTCCATCATATCAGTGTGTGTAAAGAGTGAAGGACCAAAGCAATCCGAGTTAGGCACGTAAGGAGGGGCTAGACTACAAGCGAAATCTTTTAGCCAAGAAGAATCATTAGATGAAATATTACATAAAAAATCACTAAGAGAGGAGCAGAACGTTTTAATCAATTTCCAAATTTTTGAAGATGGAGTGCGAGGATGTAGCGATTGACAAAAACGTACCCATCCTAACTGCTTTTTACCTTTAAATAATCTTTTAGTGTGGGCTGCTATTTTCTTATAATTTATAAAATTTGACAGAGCCATACACTGAATATACTTGCGTTCAGCAGTCTTACGGTTTATGATGGCTGTAGAACATTCTTCGTCCCACCAAGGAGGAGAAGATAACAATTTGCCTCCACTTCTTTTACGTGGTATATGAACAACGGCTGCAGAATGTAAAATACTAATAAAATGTTCATAGCAGATCAAGGAATTTTCGTTATTAACAGTGGGTAATTTAGGTAACTGGGAATCAACATATAAAGAGAATTCAGACCATTTAGCTCTATTCAAGAAAAAAGGCATCAAAGAAGTAAAAGTAGGAGATGGTGATGATTTTTTGCAAAATGAGATAATAATAGGAAAATGATCACTACCAAATGACGTGGGGAGAACTTGCCAATTTAAAGAAGAAGCTAAAATAGGGGAACAAAGGGTTAAGTCTACCGCACTCTTTGGATTCTGGTGAGGGTAAACACGACGTGTTGGTGACCCATCATTGACGATACAGACATTTTCATCATCAAATACGTCTAACAACTGCAGGCCAAAGCTGTAACAGGAATGACAGCCCCCAAACCGTGTGGTGGGAGTTAAAATCACCGAGGATGATCAATGGGCGAGATAAACTAGTTAAAATTAGCTGAATATCTGAAATTAAGG
>JAZFAU010000235.1:0-306226 GCA_037178615.1 Dione vanillae | reverse complement strand
GGGTAAAGTGTAACACATTTTACCAACTTTGTTAAACTAAACAAAATTCCTAACAAATTCATTCAATAGGTATGATGATGTCACATTCTATGAAACATTTTGTAATAAAATAGAAAATAGGCTTTCTTATACAATATCGTCTAAAATATTCAAATATCCTCTTTGCCTTCTCCTACATTAAATATATAACGACAAAAAAAAATATATATAAATCTCTCACCAGGCAATAGAAAGCAAGGCAATACGCCAATGGCACTGTAGCGGCATCTTCGAGACTCCAGTGAGATGGTACCGGCCATAGCAACTCTGGTCTTGCATTAATACGGGTACTGATTACCTCGTTAGGAACTATACCCATCACCCGGTTGCCGCTAAAACAAAAATAAACAAAACGAAAAAAAAAAATGTTATTTTCATATCCCAACACATATAGCATATATATTATATAAATTGCAGTCTTTTTAATTTATAGGCCGCAGTTAGTTTTTATTTTTGAAGCAAAAAATAATTATAGATTTAATTGAACTTTATACCAATAATTGAGGTCACTCACAAGAACTTTGTACTCTTTAAGTAATAAACAAACAATTTCTTCATACTTTTTAGTAATGCCGCTGAAGTCCACCGTTACAGCACGTTCTTCAGCGTTGCATGTGTCGATCACTCCAGTCTCTTCCTTCACGTAGCCAAGGTTGATACCCGCATAGTGAACCTATAGCATGTTTAATAAGTTTGGTTATAAAACTCAATATAAAAATTAAAAAAAAAGCTTTAATATGATGCAAATATTGTTAAGATACTAAGATTAAAATGATTTTAATTTCATAAAAAACTAATGATTAATTAAATTAAACATTAGCGCTAATCATATGTTGCATGGAAAACGGGCTAATGATAATTGTTACTTACATCTACATTGATACCACTATCACTTAGTTCTGGTGCTTCGACCCAATTTACCGAATCAAAGTCTCCAGGTCGAGTACATTTTAACATCATGTTAGGTTGTTTTACAGGCTTCTCTTCTAATGGCAAGATGTACTCACCTCCCCAGACACCCTAAAAAGAAAAAATGTATGCAGTTAATAGAATTTTATATATATAAATTTGATTAAAGTCCACTTTTATTGTTGATTTAAACTTATTCCATCGTTGCTGGCAGGAAAAACGACACAACATTGTCTAAAATAATGTATTACACGACGAATGTAATATACATTCAATGTGTGTGTTCATTATTATATGTGTTTACTTCATTATTGTATAAATCTATAAGTCGTCATCAGAAATTCTTAATATATAATTGAAGTAAAATATTCTTGAAACAGTTGACTTCAAATTATAAATGAAACTTACATTCTCATAAATATTAGTTAATAAGTCCTTAAAAAGTATTTCATCTAACAGCTTATCGTCGGACGCGTCGTGATTTATCATTGTTAAGTACACTTTCCTCTCTTTTCTCCATTGCTTCACTAAGAACTTCAAGCCTTTAACCAAAGGATATGTCGCCAACAAATATATCTTTTGATTTAAGGGCACTGATGGTAGCAGAGAAGATATATATGCCAAATCAGATGCGGAACGTACAGTGTAAACGCTGGAACCATTAGAATCTGAGGGTCTCCAAATCGCCAACTCAATACGTGTGTCATTTTTAACGTGTGCGTTAACGGTACGATACAACAAGGAGGGACGCTTGTTGGATATTCCAGCTACATACAACTCCTTGTTTACCAAAAGAATGTCTCGTTTTAGTAGCTTATGTAGTACCTGACACATCTGTTGAGAAATTAAATGTATTGTTATGATTCTCAAAGTCATTAAATACTCGTAGCTCTCGTTTCTCATTGAAAAAACTTAATAGTAGTTCAAATATCATATTTTCCAAATTTAAAAAAAAATAGTACCGTGTTAATAATATTGGATAGTCAATTAAGTAATCGTTATTTTAAAATTTGACTTTTACTTACATTTTCATCAGCAGATAAATTACTGATTAAAATTAAATCAGCCTGATTCAATTTGTCACTTTCTTCCAGAATATTTTCTCTAATAACATAAGAATGTTCCGTCTTTATACCGGGAATATTGTTTCCAATGTTCTTGATCGTTTCATAGTTAGACCCAGAAGCCTTGTCACTTAAAATTTCAACGATATTTAAGGTCTGTTTGTTTAAGTTATCAGCAGCTATTTGTAAATATACGTAAGATGCAGTAGCTTCCTGTTAAAAAATATTAGTTTTTGAATATAGTACGAGAGAGTAGCGATTGTAATGGAAGTCCGAATGGAACTGCAATGGGTGAGTTTTAAAAAACATTACATTTCCACGCTTTAGCAATACTAAGCCTTGTGTTGAATTCCACCACTCAACAAGCAAAGTACCTCACTCAATTCTCGAATTGGGCGGAAAAATGGAGGATGGAATATCTTAACACTGGATATCCTCTGTATTTATCTGTATCTGTATGTAGATATTATTTCACCCAGCAGTTTACGGGAAAATTCATAAATTTATTTAATTTTAATGTACATTCAATGCGTATGCAAATTAAAGTTACAACAAATAATATATAATACTCATTCTTGGCTGACTAGATATTTTTTAAGTAAATTATTATTACTTACGTCCGAATTACTAGTTGGGAAATGAGGAACAAATTTCAATGTCTTCAACGAAACAGCATTTTCACTCATTGGCGATAGGTTTTGGTATTTAATTTTTTCTATTGTAACACCACCACATCTAGAATTCACACATTTAATATCACAAGGCCGTAGAAACACATTCTATAAAATTATAATTATATTAAATCCAAAAAGAATAGAATGGAACGGTATGTCTTAACGCTAAGTTCCCTTTGTCCACCACGATGAATGAAAAATGAATTTATTTATCTAATATTCTTTAAATTTCATAAATAGTTAAACTAATATATATATATATATATATATATATATATATATATATATATATATATATATATATATATATATATATATATATATATATATATATATATATATATATATATATATATATATATATATATATATATATATATATATATATATATATATATATATATATATATATATATATATATATATATATATATATATATATATATATATATATATATATATATATAATTTATAAAATTAAACACAAATGGACTTACCTAGTACAATCTTGATTTTTAAAAACATTAACAGCCAAAACATTTGGATCGTTCTTCTCAATAAAACTGTTATGTTCGGCTACATCGATGGTTATTTTGCTAAGTGAATCCGGTATAGATACCATTTTGTGATTGCATCTGAGTGCATTCAGTTGCAGCATGGCATCGATTAAAATTACCCACTTATTATTCCATCTCACTTTAGCTTCATTGAGTGATAGATTGGCGCTTTGTAAGCTTCGGAATTCACCGCTGTAAATATTTTATTTTCTTATGTATACGTTATAATAATATTACAAACTAATGTGTTTATTTGATTTGATATCTGAGGAAATGTTAAGTTTGAATTATTTCTTTATATTGGATTATTGAGAAATATACTCTATTTGTAATAAGAAACACTTTGGGCACTTAAAATACAAAAAGCTTTGTAAATAACTCTTAGTAATTCTGATTGAACTGTAGAGACCATTTTATAATAAATATATAACATATTATAACAAATTAAATAAAATATTGTATATAAATACATGTATATATATAATAATCTACTTCTATTCTACTCACGTGTAATTGAAATTTCTTGTGTGGAATAGTTGATATATATCTTTGGAATTTAGTTCGATACTATCAGACTTAGTATCTACTTCTAGTACTTTTTTATCACTTAATTCAGCGGAAATATAACCAGTCACTACTTTAATGTTTTCATTTAAAACCTGAAAAAGTAATTTTTACATTATATTTATAATCAACTTGTCGATTGAAAAAAAATCTATTTCCTCGCTCTGTTAAGACAAGTGCGGTATTGAATTCCACCACAGAACACACACTGCGTAGTATTAAAAAAGTCCACATACATAACCGTAAAAATTAAAAATTGTTTTTGTTATTACTGCCTACCTCAAATCGTCCAGTCCCTCTTTGGATAGAAACATGAAGGGGCAATTGCCCTTTATCGTGCACAAGCGGCTGTGAATGGAATTGAACGTCCCGGAATTCAACTGACAACTTTCTCTTTTCCTGATCCAATATCATTGCGAACGTATCCCAAACAAGTAATAACGATGCCGCAAACGGAAATAGGTTCTTACCTAGAATTTTATATAGAAATTGTAATAAAACCACGAGTATTGTATATGCGATTATTGTTTTTATTTTACTCTCTCTAGTACAAAGACAATTCGCGGTATTAAACATCTACTCAACCCGCAATTTTTGTGAAGAACGTAATGTCTCTGAAAAGTTTCTTTTGCCTTCTCATTCCCTTTTATATGCCAGATAAAGAGTGAAAACATTTATTTTTTAAATCAGAGCCACAAGTGGCACAATAGGACAGTACCCGACCAAAAAAAATACACCGTATAGCTAAAGAACACATAAATAAAAAATTAAGATAGCATAGAGTATTCCATTATCGTATTTTTTGCAGCAACTTTGAAGTATCTAATAAAACTATCGTTATCGGTTCTATCCCGTTGTGATTTTATACTGCAAAAATAGAGATAGAGAGAAGTTTCTGGATTTAGTACATTTTCGCAGAAAATATATTAAATTAATTTAAATTATAATAAGAATTACCTCTAATTAGATGTCCACTTAAGTAATGGTAGTCGTCGTCACAGGTCGATATTATAAATTTACAAGATGATGCTTTTTTCTTCTCAGCTGCTGAGTATAAATGCAGAACCCTGTAATAAAATTCGTACATGATTTATAATTTGTCTAATTAGAGTTCAAAAGTGCAACTTTGTAAGCAAAAGCTACTTCGAATGAAGATACAAATCAAAATAATTATTGATCTGAATTTTGTACAAAATAAACCATTTACAGGGAAAAGCTCTCATCACAAATCATTATTTTATTTTATATTATTACGAGCAGAAGGGTCACCTGATGTTAAGATCCTTGTCCATAGACATCCATAACTTGAGAGGATGTGGCTGTGTTGCCAACCAAATACCCAGACTAAACCCCGTTTATAGGATTCCGAAACTTCCACTCACCCGACGAAACACAGCAGCAATAATATGCTGCTGTTTCACGACGTTTCAGCAATAGTTCAGTTGTACATTATTTGTATGGACGGTTCAGTAAATATTATATGTATGTTAATGGCGCACAATTAGTGTTATTATTTTTTTGTAAAATTCTTAATAAAAATACAATATAAATATCAGCTTCTTTAGAATATTTATAAATATTTTTATGTTTAGACATTGTATGAACACATTGAGCGTATCGCAACACAGTGAAAAAACATTTAACAGCTTAAATATGATAGTTATTGGATCGGTTCTCATTAATTTTTTTTTTCATTTTGTCCTCTCTGGTTAGACAAAGCGAGGTGTTGAGTTCGGCCACTGTGCACACAACAAAGGAGGTACAGGAGAAAAATCCGTGCCTATTCTGTTATCCGGGGGATAACACAAGATAAACTGTATAACTAAGAGAAATATATATTCTGACCATTGTTCTTGATGAACCCATTCCACGAGATGTGAAAGCGACGGTGTTCCAGTGGATACTGGAAATTCTATTTTAGGATAGAGCGCTTGTACTTTAGGATTGAAGCCATCCATGTATAATCTGCAAAAAAAAATGGGTGTGTATGAATATCAAATACGTAGTAATTTACTTAACCGTATTCTAATAATATTTATACCATAGTAGTCTTTGCTATAATTATAACAAGAAGAATTTATTAACAGTATTCAAATCACCGTTATTCATTTCACTTTTGTTTCCACTTTGAACAAGTGTCATTGAATTTTATTATTCTTTAGTAATTAACTTTTAAATAAAACAGTTATAATAATTTGTCATTTTTATCTTTGCTCCGTTGACGTAGTTAATTATTTTCTAATAATATTTAACTTACTCTCCAATAGCTTCTAAAATGAATTGGACGCCATTTGGATGTCCCCTGCGTGTTAAAGGCACGTGATGGCATGATGCGTGCGATCTCTTAAGAATAGCTTGCAAAAGACCATGAGGTGCTATTTCTACGCAAACAGCGTTAGCCGGAATTAGTCGTGCCGTTTCTTCAAAGAGTACCGGGCTCTGTGAAGAGAATAAGACAGTATAAAGTAATAATTACAATTATTTTGTATTACTAGTTAAATTAAATAAACTAATTAATAATATAGCTTTTACAAAGTCCGACTGGCGTGGCAGACTTACCATTTTGGTAGAATTCGCGTTGTGTGTAGGCGTTTTTGAATAAATAAAAATAAAACTGTGATTAAAAGTAATTTTATACTTGGTTTACTTTGCTTACACTATGATCTTAACTTGTGGTAGTCACTAAGGTTCTGGTTACACAGAAAATTAACATATTATATCCTGTAAACCTAATTCCAGCGTAACATGAAGGCTCTTCCCACCATGTTCTCTAGTTCAAAATACTAATATTTATATTAATACTTACAAGTAAATTATTCTTGTGGTATTCTGGTGAAGAATATTTAGCACTTGGTTCATCCCATTTGTCCATGGGCACTGAGGTAGATACCCAGCGCTTGCTGCGTAGTTTCGGATTTTTGATGACTTGTTTCAAATACTTAAGAAGACTGGGACCTAAAACGACATTATCAGAGCTTAACTTCACTTCACAATCATTTTATTTCATCACATGTACATGAACATTTAGTATTATAAGTAAGAAGCCATATGGATCGTATTGAAAAAATGTTTGAAATAATTAATTTAGAAAAACCCAACCTGCTGGTGCGATATAGCGAGAGTGGTAAGCGATATTTGAACAGGGAACTTCTTTTGCAAATACGCCTTTTGCAACTAAAGCTTTTACAAACGCTGTTACTGCTTCCGACGGACCGGATATAGTGCAAGATTCGGAGCTATTGTGACAAGCAATCTCAATTTCTGGTGGGCATACTTTGCTGATCTATAAAGGAGAAGTTAAATATTTTACTTCTTTTAATATTTAAGTTATTGTTAATAATAAAAATAATATAAGATTTCTTTCCCTCAATATTCTTACGATTAATAAATTAAAAAGAAAAAAATACCTGCTGGTAACCCAAACCAACGGCAGCCATAGAACCGTGGATAAATTCCGACTCTACAGAGACTTGGCCGCGGCTGTTCGCTGCTAATATCATCTCTTCAGCTGTAAAGCAACCGTCTGCGTATGCGCAACCAAGCTCACCCACACTGTGCCCTTTAGAAATAGATCAATTTAAGATTTATTATACTAATCGGTTTTATCACTTTATAACAAGTTATTATACATACCAATAATATTGTCAGGTACAATTCCAAGTTCTGTTAGAACATCTGTCAGACCTATTTGAATGGCAGCAATACCAACAAACGAGTTTTGAATATTATCGAAAATCGTCTTATCATCTGTAGTTATTACGTGGTAAATATCTACACCCATCGGTTTCAATACACGGTGACATCTAAAATACATTTTAAGTATAAAGGCTTAAAATATTTCTCAAAAACGAGCCAATTCCAGAATCATCTGGTACATACACAAGAACGTTTATTAATAATTTATTAAAAACGAGGTGAAATTTAATAAAAAAGTTAAATTGATTTGTGACATGCAAACAGGGAAAGTCCCTATATAAGCAGTGACGTTCCCTAAAAAAGATATCTTAGAATATTGTTTTACTTGTCACATATATTTACAATGTGACACATATGGTAAGTAATATAGCTAAGTATATATATATATATATGTATATATATATATATATATATATATATATATATATATATATATATATATATATATATATATATATATATATATATATATATATATATATATATATATATATATATATATATATATATATATATATATATATATATGTATATATATATATATATATATATATATATATATATATATATATATATATATATATATATATATATATATATATATATATATGTATATATATATATATATATATATATATATATATATATATATATATATATATATATATATATATATATATATATATATATATATATATATATATATATATATATATATATATATATATATATATATATATATATATATATATATATATATATATATATATATATATATATATATATATATATATATATATATATATATATATATATATATATATATATATATATATATATATATATATATATATATATATATATATATATATATATATATATATATATATATATATATATATATATATATATATATATATATATATATATATATATATATATATATATATATATATATATATATATATATATATATATATATATATATATATATATATATATATACTATGATCTTAACTTGTGGTAGTCACTAAGGTTCTGGTTACACAGAAAATTAACATATTATATCCTGTAAACCTAATTCCAGCGATGAGAGTGACACATATGGTAAGTAATATACCTAAGTATTTATGTTATATATATATATATATATATATATATATATATATATATATATATATATATATATATATATATATATATATATATATATATATATATATATATATATATATATCGAAATTTAATTACAAGAAGGATCAGCCCTCTGGTTGATAAAATCTTTTGTCGCTAAAAATAACACTTGAAAACGATTCTTACTTTTCAATAGCCGCAGCAAAAGTCGGTATGTTTAGTAAGTGCTTGCCCATGCCCACCCACTGTGAGCCCATACCGCTGTAGACGAACCAGAGAGGACGCACAGTATCATCGTAGTACTCCATTTTTTGTTTTAAGCTTATCGTCTCGTTAGATTCATTTGTATCTGTTTTAAAAAATATAATTAATTATATCTGATTGACAATTAAATACGTTAATCCGAGGTTACACTAACCATGAGAATGGCAGGGTAGATGGAGAGAACCATAGCAATCTAGCATTGAGTAGTGGACTTCAACGCCGCGTTTTGCCTGGTTATGGCATAAAATGAAAATGATTCTTTTGCATCGAGTAGGATTCGGACCTTCAAACTGTCGCGTTGTCAGAAAGACATTATTATCTGATTACTTCAATTACTAATTAAAAATATATTTTTTTAGCTTCACGCTTTATCCCGTACATTGCAGGGTAGGCAGAGGAAACTGCAGAACTGTGAAACCTAGTGTTAAGACACTCCGTTGCTTAGTTCCTGCTTTTTCCGTCTCCGCTTTCCGCCTTTTTTCGAGGCATTACGTGTTGAGTGGCGGAAATAAACGTCGCACTTTGCCTAGTTTCCAGAGCGAAGAAAATGGAAATAGAAAAATCCATCTTCCCCAAGTGAGAACCGAACCCTCAAACCGTCGCGTTTACAGGCAGACGCTTACGCCTCTGCGCCACAACGGTCCTCTAAAAATAATTTTAATCCTATTTATACTAGCTACGAAGCTAATCATTGATTATAATAGAACTATAATTTTTAAGAGCTTTTATATGAGAAGCTAATCTCGTAACTTACATATGTGCTGTATACGGTTATAATGTTACATACAAGGCCATAGTTCAATTTAAAACACTAATAGTTACCAAGAATGGCATATCCTCGTCCTAAGTGACCAGAAATTTTAGTATTGTGTATATTACGCAGCAATGCCAGCTCTTCCGGGTCTAATGGTTTGGATTTCAAGTCATTGATGATCTTTTCGACAGCTGACTCCTGTCGGCCAGAGACTGTCACCAGGTTAGGAATATTTGATTTATAACGTGACAAATCCTAAAAAAAATATTTGAATATATATGAATTTTGTTTTTCCATACATATAGGAAGCAGAATAGATGAAGTGGACAAAGTGTTATATACACCAAAAATAAATAAAAATTGTACGTCCAATTTTCTAGGAAACGGGTTGTGTGATACGTCGTAGTGTTTATATATCATTGGAACACACAGTTAATATCAGCGTTTACAATCCTCAGTGGCCTAAGATTTTTCCCATATATACCGATTGGTATATATGGGAAAAAAATATAATATGAAATAATAGCTAACTTTGTTAAAGTTTATTTTTAATTTATATACTTTTAACTTGGTGGGTGGCCCTCATAAGCATTATATAATGTCTTAAGTAATCATCGTCATGCTTAAATAGGTCTTTAAACAGAAAATTCTGAATTAAATCCAGATCAAATTAATATACAATATGTATCTATTTATATATATATATATATATATATATATATATATATATATATATATATATATATATATATATATATATATATATATATATATATATATATATATATATATATATATATATATATATATATATATATATATATATATATATATATATATATATATATATATATATATATATATACTTTATATTGTATTTTATATATAATGTTAAATATATACCTTTGGCTTATAGTGTCCACTTAGCAGAATGTGAGCATTGACACCAGTAATGGAGCGACCATTGATGGCTGTGTAAGAGCGACCGAAATCCGTGTGATCAGTAACAATACGCATTTTTCCTTCTCGTAAAGCAGCAATGTCTTGCCTTGGAGATTGGCAGTGAAGATTAGACGGTATTTTACCACTTTCATAACCTAAAAGAACCTGTGGATGACAAATAATTATTTAATCCAATTATTAGTTGTGTTTTAATTTTCTTTTTAATTTTCATGATATTTTATATTATTTTACAAAAATTGGATAATATTTTGTAAATATGCACAACAATTTCAATTGATGTAAAAGTTTATTGTATATAAGTGCATACTGTATTAGTAGTAAATATTGAGTATACTATTTTTGTTGTTCTTACATTCGAAACATAATCTAAATTAGCAATTATAAGTATACTATATTATGAAACAAAAACATTAAAAATAATTACTACAAAAATACCTTAGTAAGGGCCGTCAATCCGGAAGCTGCTTCTGTATACCCAATGTTGGACATAACACTGCCAACTAAAAGAGGATCACTTCTATCCTTACAAAAGACAGAGCTTATCGCTTCCAACTCGGCCTTGTCAGCTTCAGGTACAGCTTAAAAAGGATTTTTTAAATTTAACAGGTCTTAAGTTTAATTTTTTAAAAAATTAAGAAATCATTACAAAATAGTTATTTGAAGGAATACTTATACGTATATTTTAAAAATTGTTTAAATATGAGTGTAAACGCAATTGTGTGCGGGTTCGATTTCCACTCGGGAGGAATTAATCGTTTTCTTCACTAAAGCGACAAGGTGAAAAGCGTAGCGTTGAGTTAAACCACTCAATACTCAATGATTCGAAAGGCGAAAAGTGGGGAACGAGGCGTCTTGACACTAGTTTCCTTGAGCCTACGGTTGCCTCTGCCTACCCTTCTATGTGCGAGGTATAGGCCTATTATGATTTATATTATATCAGATAATTGTAATAATCAATATGTACATGATATAGCGACACTATATGTTTTCATGTTTAACGAAATAGAAATTGGGCTACTGCTTATAATTAAAAGTTAGATTGATCGCTTCATTGACGATGCTTCGCCGTTCAAAATGACCCATATCAATTTTTTTTTTTTTTTTTTTTTTTTTTTTTTTTAGCTTCACGCTTTATCCCGCACATGGCAGGGTAGGCAGAGGGAACTGCAGGAACTATTAGAACCTAGTGTTAAGACACTCCGTTACTTAGTCCCTGCTTACTCCGTCCCCACTTTCCGCCGTTTTCGAGGCATTGCGTGTTGAGTGGCGGAACTCAACGCTGCGCTTTGCCTTAGTTGCCAGAGCGAAGAAAATGGAAATAGAAAAATCCATCTTCCCCGACTGGGGATCGAACCCAGAAACCGTCGCGTTAGCCGCGTTACAGGCAGACGTTGCGCCTCTGCGCCACGACGGTCCTCAAAATTCTTTTTATAATATAAAGACAAAAATTTGGTCAATTTCGTATAAATGAAAAATATGTGTATAGAAATTACCTGAACCCACAGCTTCAATATATTCAATTGCTTTAGGTGGAACGTTTACTTCGTCGTAGAAGCTTTTCATAAATGTTGTTATATTGCTAATGTCGCGGTAGAATCCGAACTTCGGTCCCGTTTCTTCCGTATACATGCCGGTGAATTCACATTTAACATGGACAACTTCAGCGTATATTCTGTAATGTATTGACATTCAACATTTCTTTAAATAGAACATAACTAAATAGAACAAAATGGAAAATAATATATATTTTTTAAATGTGATCGTGACGATAATGATAAAAAATATATTTATTTATTTACACCTCACCTGAGAGCATCTTTCGCTTTTTGGAGAAAGACAACATTGATAGCTTCAGACTTGGCACATCCGTTAGCGTTTTCACAAAATGACTTTGTTTTGCCATCAGGACATGAGTGGATGACTCTGAAATGTGGATACATTCTTAAAATGTATTTAATAACAACGCATCTTTATTTCTTTAAAATTTGAATAGGTTGTCAATTTAAAGCGACTATAATCAATTCAATACTAATTATATCTGAAATTCTGAAGGTAAGGTAAGGTAGGTAAGGTAAGGTAGGTAAGGTAAGGTAATAATTACCTAGCATGGTGAACAATGGATTGTGGATGGAGACAAAGACTGCATCCTCCTACGACTGCCATTTCGCAATCGCCACGAGATATAGCTTGATGTGCAAGTTCTAATGCGCAAGAGGAACTGCAGCACCCTTCATCGATAGCTATTGAAGGACCCTTCGCATTTAACCAATATGAAATACGGTTTGCAAACATAGCTTTGCTGCATCTGTAAGTATAAATAAATATAGGTAAATCTGTAAGAATATAGGTAAGTTCGCAAGTGTATAGGTAAGTTTGCAAACATATAAGCTTGTAAGTGTATAGGTTATTAACTATAGTATATTATTTAATAGCTAATTCGAATATATTTGTAAGCTATGTTGCCTATGTTGACGTGAAAGAGTTAGTTTATCATAATACAATTGTTAAAAATGCATTTAAATAGATTTAAGCCGTTGCTAACGTTGTGTGCACAAGCACAGATAAACAGACAAATAAATTTAAAATAGTTGCTTTATGTTTTAATAATATTATTTTAATTAAAAAACTACCTTCTTATATTTTTTTATATAAGGATCACTAGCAGTTGTTACAACAATACTTTTATAATGAATACATGAAACTCAGTTTAGAAGTAATTGCACAACCATATAAAAGTAAACTCAACATGCTTATAGTAATTGCAATACAAATTATATTTAATACTAAATAAATCGCATCCATGGCTCCCAGTATAGTACGGCGAAATGGGATACACCTTCGATCAGGGACCACAACGTTGAAACTGCTTAGGATTTTAGGACATTCACAATAACTGTTAAATACTTTATAAACAAAACGTTTATCCAAGAGTATGCTTCGTTTTTCGAGGAAGAGTATTTTAAAATGTTTTAAACTATCGTCATAAGAAGATAACTTTTTTTCGTTCCCCGTAAAAAATGCAAGGTTCTACATAAAACGTTTTTGAATACGTTTTAGCCTCAGAATGCGTGTTGCTTAATGTGGGCGCCAATTTTAAATATAATGGTTTTATTATTTATAATATATGTATATTCTAATTAACTGCCGTTTGTAGAACTAATATGCAATATAAAAAAATATTGAAAGCGATAATTGAGGATTAAAAAATACGTAATACATACCCTGCTATACCGAGACCTGTTTGTATTCCCGAGGAATAGAAACAAGCTTTCTCTGTCTCCGACAAGCAAACTCCCACGTAGACACCGATCTTTTGTCCGGAAATTGTATCCGGATTGATACCTACCAATAATTTTCTATATAATATTTGTAAAATCAATATATGAGTACGCTTACATAGAAAACAGTTAATAATTTTATAGAGTAATGAAACATTTTCTACTTCCTTTTCTCTCTTATTTCTATACCGGAACCCGTACCTTCTGGAAACCGTCCTCATAGTCTAGCCAACTATTACATACGTTTCAACCTAGCTTTGTCTTTGTAAGACTTGCGTTTTATATTAATCGATCTGTGTCAAAACTATACATTACTCGCGTTAAAAAAGCGTATATATTAATCTTACCAGCATCGTATATTGCTTGGTATGTTTGTTCCAAAAGCTTTCGTGACATGGTGTCCATTACGTTGCCTTGCCGGAAGTGCACTTTGAAGAATTGAGCATCAAACAATGTGAGACTTGGCAGAGTGCCCACATAGTGAACTGCCTCAGGATGGTCATAATTCCAGCGATCTGTTTGCAGAGTCACCGGATTGATCTGAAATGTGTTATGGAAAATTAGTAACGAATTTTATCCAAAAGTTAAACAAATATAAGTTGAAAATCAGATTAACTATTATAAATGGTAACAAAATAGTAAATTGCTTATTTTTATGATTTTTAATTATTATTTTTTATTTTTAAGGAATTAATCCACACTAGGTAGGGAATAGAAAATATATTTAAAGATAACATATAAAAATTTAAACGCAACGGGGTTTGAATCCGCTTGCAAACTTCGTTTTTTCAAGTTTTGTACAAATTTTCGCTACCTAAAGCAATTATTAAATATGTTTAACTATTTTTTAAGTAAATTACTTGGCTATTCATACAAAAGGTTGGTTTAATATAATAAAAACAGTAGCCAATAGGAAACACAACACCAAGTCAAGTCCAAAACTTCTTAAATTAATATTAAATTAATTACCTTGTTATACAGAATGTTTGCAAAATCCTTAACATTTTCAGACTGCGGATATAAACCAGATATACCAGATATGACGATCCTGTCACCGGGACTTTTACTTGGCCTATCATTCAATGACAGCACTTGATCTTGAGGTGTAGGCGCCATTTTTACTGGAATAACAAAAATATTAACAATCGAAGCCAAAATTCATATATTTTAAATTAAACATAAAATATATATTTGTTATGAGGCTGTTGTGGTGAAGAGGTACCGAGGTGGACAGTGAACACCACAGTTGGGTATTCGTTTACCCCTTGGGGGGAGTTAATTCACTTCTTCACACTGATAACAAGGCAGGCACGACGTTGGGTATCGCACCACGAAAAGAGACGTATCGAAAGTTGGACATAAAGTCCTAAACTGAATATCTTAACACTAGACTCTCATTGTCTATCAAGAAGAGAAGTTATTTTATATATTTTTACCTAGAGATCATTTCTATGTTTGAATAAACAATAATTTACACAATTTATTATAATTACCAGAACCTTACATCATGATATACGAGTATAACTTTATAAAACCTTATATGTCAAATAAGTAACAGTATAAATACGCTTTAAAAATATTTTTTCTCAATTGAAGTTAAAAAATATTTTTTCTCAATTGAAGTGAAAAAACTATATGTACATATAGATATATGGCTGTAAGCACAATTGTTGTGGGCATTATTCCCATATAGAGTGAACAATTATAATTATTTCCCTACGCTAGCAAGATGTTGCCAAGCCTTAAGCGGAGAATCGGAACACTACGCTCTCTGTCTATAAAACTACAAAAACATATATTTATTATATTTTGCCTAAAAATTATTAATGTTAAAATTATTATTAAAACTCACCAGTCAACCTACACGTGTTCAATCAACTGTAATGTAAAAAAAGTAATGGATTTCTTATAATGTTGAAATGTCTTTTATAACATATTTTTTATACTAATGCTGTCAACCTTTTGACATGTATTTGTATTTTGCATGTTGTTTCAATTAATGAATGTAAAATAAATGCACGTAATTTAAATTATATACATTATGACGTACAACGTACCTACATTCTATGTTGTAACTGAATAACAGTTATTATTACCTTAACTCAACAAACTAGAGTATTTAAAATCTATATATTAGATTTTTAATCTATACAATTTCATCACGTTTCTGACCATCGTCGACAGCTTGGCTTGGTTTTAAAAGATAAATTTGGTTTCATTGGCTTCTGTGCTTTGAAGTCTCGTACTGATAATTTCCCAAAATCATTCAATTCAGTCAATTTATTTTCAATTCCTGTAACGTCTGTAAGTCTGTAATTCTGAAGAATGACCGTCCTACTACCTGCAGTCATTTCCAACGAAACTGTAAGTTCTTCTAAGTAAAATATCCGATCTGCGTGACGAAACTCCAATATCCTCATTGATTCTATATTGTTACTCACACATCATAAGAGTCCGATTGGGAACTGAATCTAAAATTAAGAAAGGCTTGTGTCCGGGTTTTCTATAAGAACCTTCTTTCACAAACTTCATTAATCGTTCACATATTCTTTGCGCTCTTATTACTGAAAAACTAACCGCTTCACGTTTCATTTCTAGTCCTTAATCATGTGGCAGCGAATATTGACAACTACCTAAGAGTTCCAACTCCACCAGCATATGCAAAGTTGTCCCTACTGCCACCTTATAGATATGGCAAGATTTATCGGTAGCTTTACCCCATCTTACTAAACCAAACGTGAATTTGAAGGCGCCATTTTAACGCTAAAAAAATAATGATATAAAAATAATGATATAAAATTATTATAGAAAAATTCGTAGTATTCTATAGACTTAGCCACTCGTTTTGCATTTTCAATATCCTCACATTGCTTGCACCTTAGCAATTGTCGACTTGCCGAGTAAAAGATTGTATTACGTCTGTCTTAAATTTTTCTATTCGACCTAACTTTAGCCCTACTTTACTCAATTGTGCTACTATTATAAATTGCTTATGCAATTGAAGTCTTGTCTCGATCTCTGGGACAGACCGTCCTTTCGAAGTGAGGTAAGTGAGGTAAATTCTCGCGACTTTTAGATGCTTATAGAGCTCCGAACCGTTCGGTAGCCTGTAGCCAAAACTTCAATGCTCTAATGATAACTGATTCTAACTTCACTAAGAGGATTTTTTAAGATTATATATATGAGCGCAAATCAATATACATTTTATGATTTTTTGCTACGAAAGTATTTAGTATTTAAATTAATATTTAATCCAAATCACTAAAACCTATTTGTAATGTAAAGATGTTTATGATATTATTTTCGAATATTGAATAGAAATATCAGCTGTTAATTAAATAAATAAGACAATTATATAAAGTGCATCTCGTCTGTATTTACTATCGTACGAGAATAAACCAATAATGCTATTTTATTTTGAAAAATGTACTCCTACTCGTAACAGCGAAACCCTGGCCTAGAGCCGACATATACGCGCAAAGGCCAATTAAGACGTGATATTGAAAAAAATGTCTTAAATCTAAGCCTTTTTGATATTACTTATAGGTCTACCCGAATACCTGATGAATCGTGGCCTTTATAATTTATTTTTTACTGAGTTATTAAAAGTTGCTGGTATTGCTTCTAGTGTACATTTTATGTATTTCTATAATTCTTTTTGTTATTTTTTATCTGTTTTAAGAGTGCAAGAACATTAGATTTTTTATATTTTGAAGAATTTGTATATATACCTAATATTATTCTCCTTTTTTCACACTCATCTGTGGGAAATAAGACAATTGATTTTAGGGTATTGTATTTGAGGGTGGAAATTTTTAGCAAGATATTCCTCCGTGCATTTCAAACTACTTAAAATATTTCTAGCTAGTTCTGATCCCAGTTCTGAGAAGTACTCGTTAACGGCGTCAATGGGTATCTGAGACGCGTTTTTCTTATTTAATAGTTCAATTGCTTTAGATTTCGGCTTATTTAGATTGCAAATTGTCTTAACAGATTTCCACAAGCCCTTCAGGTCATTTTTATTTCTAACTAAAAGCGCTCTTTTAGATTAATTATTGCCTTAATTATCAAATTATCTGTGAACTTGGAAGCTTTTTTGTGAAGTCTATCGCGTTTACGAATACATCGGAGCAGTCCTGGACTTATCTAGGTTTTTAAAATTTGTTTATGAGGAACATGTTTGATAAGTGTATTTTTTTCAATAATTAACGATATTTTATTTGTTAACATAGCCGTAGCAGTGTATGGATTATCACATGACATAACACCATCCCATTCAATTAATTGTAAATCACTCTTAGCTTTCTCATAATCAATAAACTTTGCATAACTTAAATTAGGTGGTTTTGGTCGATTACAGGGTATTTGTAAAAAAGTTGGATAATGATCAGTCACTAAAGCTTTTAATACAGCTGTATAAGTAGTAAATTTTGTCTTTAAAAATATATGTTTATTGATCATATTTTCTCTCGTCGGGTACGTATGGCTAGGTAATAGACCATGTGAAGCACAAATATTCAGACATTCATGTGAATATGAAGATAAGTCACTTCCATTGATTTTTATATTAAAATCTCCGGTCAAAATAATATTTTCATACGAACTTTTTATATAAAACATTATCAAGATCATTTAAAAAGGTTATCGAGTTACAAAAAGGTGGTGGCCTGTAAATAACTATAATTAAGGTATCAGAATTATATTTAATGACCAAAAATTTTGCTTCAGCAAAACTAGGTTCTTCAACCGTAACACACACGTCACAATTACAATACACAACCACACCGTCATTTTGGTTGAAACTCCGTTCGGTGTTAAAGACATTGTATCCCGACATCGTAGGTATTTGGTTATTATTTCCTTTGAGCCAACATTCAGTTAATACTATTATGTCAATAAAAATGCTCATTTTATGCAACAATATATGTAAATTGTCCATGTCTCACGATAAGCTACGAATATTTTGATTTAACAATGTGAAGTAACCCGCTCGGTGCAAATTTAATTTAAATTTTAATTCTTCAGGGTAACACAATAAAGAAATTGCGTCAACGAAATCGACTACGTCAAATAAATTGAATATTATGAAGTAAGTTGGAATACTCCATACATACATACCCCATAAATTTATTCCCAGAAGAGTTAAAATCCATTTTCAATGTTCAAAAAATAATATATAGAATTTGTTACACACAGTAATGAGGTCACCAGAGGCAACTCAAAACATTTGTTTTGAAATAAAAACTTCATTATGTATTTTTTATCTGTTTTTCAAAATATATATGATATTAATATGAAACTTTGAATTTTTTTGATATATTTAATACGAAAATAGTACTTACAATTCATATTTATACAGTTTAAATATATACTTTTATAATCTATAGAATTATATTTTATATTGAAATTAGAGATAAATATTATATAAGTATATAGAGGCATATTAGAGGATATAGAAGTAACTAAAGCAAACGTATTCAGTATTACTGGCCCGTGGAAGAATTAAGTTCTCTAATATGAATTTCATTTCGTAGTAAATGCTTTGCCATTGGAAATCCAACAAAATTTGTAATTTTGAGCTTTTTTAAATTCCCGTGCAAGAAAGAACATTTTTTTTAATTTTGTCGGAATAATGTTCGGAAATGAATTTAAAAGACTTGGACCAGGCAGGCCAATAGAGTTAGTATTCAAGTGATTTGCTTTATTGCTTGCATTGTATAATTTAAAAGATTTAATTAATAATTCTTTCACGCTTGGGTTGTTAAGCTCCACTATTATGGACTTGATATGATCCTTCTTCCCAGGTTAACGATGGATATCTCTGATGACATTTTCGGCGACGTCACTTTTACGTTCACTGCAGATGTTCTAGAAGTTTATTTTCAGGTTTTCGTTTTCAGTTTTTGGAACATTCCTCAGTTTTTGGAACATTCCGAATTTCTAGGCAGTTTGCTTTAATTTTTGTATGAATTTTATCCAACTGCATATTTATTTCTTCAACTGTTTTCATTAAATATTCTTTGTCCTTTTCTAGCCTTATAATTTTATTCTTTAAGTCACCTACTTCATCATGTAGAAACTCCGTTGTTTTGTTGAAGTCTTTACTGTGTTGTCTTTACTAAGTAATATCTTGCTTCATCTATTTTATATCAGAGATAAAAGTGGCGGTAACGTCAGCTTTCCAGTCAGCTAACATATTCCTAATGTCTACTTTGAAGGATTTCAAGTTGCTATTTACTACTTCTAGTCTAGTGTTTTTTCTTCTGGAAACGATGTTTTTAATTTTTTCGCCTTTAATTTCGGTGTCGGTTATCTGCACTTGTTTATTCATTTTATGTGGTCTCTGTAGTACAGCTAGTCTGTGCACTTCACCGTAAAACCGGTTAACTATACGCCAATATTTAGACACATCTGCTTTCGACGAGAACGAAAAAGCGTATGGAAATAAAAATAAAAATGAAAATTAATTATATTGTTATTGTGTATGATTAATTATTTTTTTTTTCATGTTTAAACGGTACCTACAACTTCACGTCACTTTTATAATAAAAGTGGTAAAACATTAAGGTAGGGTAGATGATAATAATGCTTTTCAGATTATGTTTTGTTATTAAAGTCATTCAAATAAAAGTGTGTGTTTAAATATAATAGTGGCGAAGAGATAAACACGAGAGACGACAGAAATGTCGCACCTACAAACAGTAAAATACCACGAGTACCAACCCGGGAATGAAGACTTTCGATATTACATCGATAGATTGAATTATTGTTTCATTGCGAGCAACATCGTTACGGATGAAGCAAGAAAAGCTAATTTTTTTACTGTTTGCGGTGCACAAGTTTATGAATTAGTGACGGCCTTAATAACTCCGTTACAAACATATAGAGTCTTATATGAAACCATATCTGACCTTGTGTGTGGTATGCGGGACGAAAAACTTAAATTTGATTTATTGAAACGGAACAAGCTAAATTACCATGAAGTTTTAGAAGAGATGATTGCAGCGGAGATGGCACATCAGGACATAACTCTGATGCAGACAGCTGGGACGACGTTTGAAATTGCGAATAACAATAATAAACCTAGTGGAAAAGCTATGAAAATAGAAGCTGTTAATGAATAAATTTCAAAATTTAAATATCGTTTGTGCTACAGATGTGGAGACAAGCATAGTGGTGTAAGCCGATTTTTCAATATGATTTGTAATTACTGCAATAAGAAAGGACATATTGAAAGAATATGCACAATGAAACATAAACAGGGAAATAGTAAAAAGATTAATTATGCGACTGAAGTGGACAATTCGGAGGAATTTTTAAATGGATTTTATTGTTTAAGCGAAGAAAAGTGTAGTTATCAACGAAAGACACCTCCTTTTGAAGTTAAAATGTTATTGTGTGGTGTTAGTGTAACTATACAGGTGGACTCGACTCGTGGTGCTTGATATTCGTTAATTAACAAGAATACTTTTAATAGACTGCCAGTGTCTCAAACGAATAAATTACAACGGTTAGCTATACAATTATCGACATGGACACACCTGTAAAATTGTTAGGTCAATTGAATAATGTATGTTAAGAAGAACACTGAAAAGGTTGTCAAAATCGGTGGCTTATATAATATTTATATTAGAAATAGGCTTAAACTTATAGCGCCCATAAGTAAATTACAGCAAGTCCATAATTCTTTCATGATTGTATGTATTCTTTTATCCTTTTATCCGTAAAAACATCTAACAATGTTCTATATTTTAAAAGAATTGCGAAAAGACGTTTGTGTGTTAAAGTTTATTACTTAATTAAGGATTTTTTAAATAACTACATGCTTTGGGAATAAAATACTCCATAGTCTGTTTCAAACTCTTCATTGTCAAAAATGAATAATCGTAAAATTATAATGACCATTTAAAAAAAGTCCCGCCAAGTTTCTTGCTCTGGTTCTTGTCAAGTCTGAGCCATTAACTTTAGTAAACGGTGCTAATGTTTTGAACGTTAAAAGTTTGATCTTGTAATCTTATTTTGAAAAAAAAATCATAAAAAAAAAATAAAATTTAATTTGAAAAATCCCAGTAAATCGAGGGTAATCTTCGTATTATATAAGCTTATGATGACAGAATACACAAATCTTCAGTAATTAGGAGTTTTGAGAAGAACATCACATAATAGGTATGTATGGAATTGTAGTTGAGTATTAATAATATACTACTACTTGATAAGGAGACAACGAAAACGTATTATAAATATGAATACATGTATACTCAATCAAGCTACAAACGTTATTAGCAGGATATCCTCACACTCTGACTCAGCTGCTGCGTGTACGCAGAACCAACGCATATTCGCATTATAAAGCTACGTATACAGTGCGTTATAAATATTATAATATTATTATAACTATTATTATTTTAATATTCCAATGAAGGCTATCCGATCACTACCTTATTAACCGCTCGCTCTGGTGGTTCGCACCCGGACTTACCAAAATTAAATACCGAAACTTTAGACCCACAAATAACTCTCCGTAAACGTAAACAGCCTACTGATCGTGAATGCCAATGTTCTGAAGACATTAAAGCTATTCGATGTGAGCTTTTACGAGTCACAACACTGCTCGATTTAAAATTACGTTGGTTCTAATGCACAATTAATAAATAAATTGAGCGAAAGTATCGTGGAAGTTTCAAAGGAGATATTAGACTTAAAAACAGATGTAAAGGAATGCATTAGTTCCACCAAGCACATATCTGAAGAGCAGAAGAAGGTAAATATCCAATTTGAACAACTTCAAACAAAGGTTACGTGTGGTGAGAGTAAAATAAAGTTACTTGCAGATGCTCTTAATAATATCGATCCCAAGATGTCTGGAACAAAAGATATCCGCTTGCAAGCAGACGGAAATATAATATGAGAAATCCAAGAACACAAAAAGAGGGAGTGCAATATCATTACAGTAGACGTAGCTGAACCAGCTGGACTTAACATCAAGGAACGATTACTAAACGACAAAACTGACGTGCTTAAAATTATAAAATTAGTAAAAGACGATATACCCAAACCAGAGAAAATCTTTCGTCTTGGCAAGTATAATCCCGACAAGTCTCGAAAAATTAAAGTATGCTTTACTAATCCCGAACAATCTACATACTTACTGTGTAATAAAGTAAAACTACCTGCTAGCCTTGAATTCAACTCAGACAAAACGCCAGTCCAACACAAATACCTGACATATTTGAAAGAAGACCTCAAGAGACGTGCTGCTTGTGGAGAAAGAAACCTTACAATTAAATATATACAGGGGACTCCAACTGTAATAAGTACAGAACCAAAAAAGTAGTGCCACAATCAAATAAATCTCCTCATAATAATATAAGTTACCAAATAGTAACCAGCTATCAAGATATTCATACAGAGAAATCCTCCGTGCATTTCAAACTACTTAAAATATTTCTAGCTAGTTCTGATCCCAGTTCTGAGAAGTACTCGTTAACGGCGTCAATGGGTATCTGAGACGCGTTTTTCTTATTTAATAGTTCAATTGCTTTAGATTTCGGCTTATTTAGATTGCAAATTGTCTTAACAGATTTCCACAAGCCCTTCAGGTCATTTTTATTTCTAACTAAAAGCGCTCTTTTAGATTAATTATTGCCCTAATTATCAAATTATCTGTGAACTTGGAAGCTTTTTTGTGAAGTCTATCGCGTTTACGAATACATCGGAGCAGTCCTGGACTTATCTAGGTTTTTAAAATTTGTTTATGAGGAACATGTTTGATAAGTGTATTTTTTTCAATAATTAACGATATTTTATTTGTTAACATAGCCGTAGCAGTGTATGGATTATCACATGACATAACACCATCCCATTCAATTAATTGTAAATCACTCTTAGCTTTCTCATAATCAATAAACTTTGCATAACTTAAATTAGGTGGTTTTGGTCGATTACAGGGTATTTGTAAAAAAGTTGGATAATGATCAGTCACTAAAGCTTTTAATACAGCTGTATAAGTAGTAAATTTTGTCTTTAAAAATATATGTTTATTGATCATATTTTCTCTCGTCGGGTACGTATGGCTAGGTAATAGACCATGTGAAGCACAAATATTCAGACATTCATGTGAATATGAAGATAAGTCACTTCCATTGATTTTTATATTAAAATCTCCGGTCAAAATAATATTTTCATACGAACTTTTTATATAAAACATTATCAAGATCATTTAAAAAGGTTATCGAGTTACAAAAAGGTGGTGGCCTGTAAATAACTATAATTAAGGTATCAGAATTATATTTAATGACCAAATATTTTGCTTCAGCAAAACTAGGTTCTTCAACCGTAACACACACGTCACAATTACAATACACAACCACACCGTCATTTTGGTTGAAACTCCGTTCGGTGTTAAAGACATTGTATCCCGACATCGTAGGTATTTGGTTATTATTTCCTTTGAGCCAACATTCAGTTAATACTATTATGTCAATAAAAATGCTCATTTTATGCAACAATATATGTAAATTGTCCATGTCTCACGATAAGCTACGAATATTTTGATTTAACAATGTGAAGTAACCCGCTCGGTGCAAATTTAATTTAAATTTTAATTCTTCAGGGTAACACAATAAAGAAATTGCGTCAACGAAATCGACTACGTCAAATAAATTGAATATTATGAAGTAAGTTGGAATACTCCATACATACATACCCCAAGAGTTAAAATCCATTTTCAATGTTCAAAAAATAATATATAGAATTTGTTACACACAGTAATGAGGTCACCAGAGGCAACTCAAAACATTTGTTTTGAAATAAGAACTTCATTATGTATTTTTTATCTGTTTTTCAAAATATATATGATATTAATATGAAACTTTGAATTTTTTTGATATATTTAATACGAAAATAGTACTTACAATTCATATTTATACAGTTTAAATATATACTTTATAATCTATAGAATTATATTTTATATTGAAATTAGAGATAAATATTATATAAGTATATAGAGGCATATTAGAGGATATAGAAGTAACTAAAGCAAACGTATTCAGTATTACTGGCCCGTGGAAGAATTAAGTTCTCTAATATGAATTTCATTTCGTAGTAAATGCTTTGCCATTGGAAATCCAACAAAATTTGTAATTTTGAGCTTTTTTAAATTCCCGTGCAAGAAAGAACATTTTTTTAATTTTGTCGGAATAATGTTCGGAAATGAATTTAAAAGACTTGGACCAGGCAGGCCAATAGAGTTAGTATTCAAGTGATTTCCTTTATTGCTTGCATTGTATAATTTAAAAGATTTAATTAATAATTCTTTCACGCTTGGGTTGTTAAGCTCCACTATTATGGACTTGATATGATCCTTCTTCCCAGGTTAACGATGGATATCTCTGATGACATTTTCGGCGACGTCACTTTTACGTTCACTGCAGATGTTCTAGAAGTTTATTTTCAGGTTTTCGTTTTCAGTTTTTGGAACATTCCTCAGTTTTTGGAACATTCCGAATTTCTAGGCAGTTTGCTTTAATTTTTGTATGAATTTTATCCAACTGCATATTTATTTCTTCAACTGTTTTCATTAAATATTCTTTGTCCTTTTCTAGCCTTATAATTTTATTCTTTAAGTCACCTACTTCATCATGTAGAAACTCCGTTGTTTTGTTGAAGTCTTTACTGTGTTGTCTTTACTAAGTAATATCTTGCTTCATCTATTTTATATCAGAGATAAAAGTGGCGGTAACGTCAGCTTTCCAGTCAGCTAACATATTCCTAATGTCTACTTTGAAGGATTTCAAGTTGCTATTTACTACTTCTAGTCTAGTGTTTTTTCTTCTGGAAACGATGTTTTTAATTTTTTCGCCTTTAATTTCGGTGTCGGTTATCTGCACTTGTTTATTCATTTTATGTGGTCTCTGTAGTACAGCTAGTCTGTGCACTTCACCGTAAAACCGGTTAACTATACGCCAATATTTAGACACATCTGCTTTCGACGAGAACGAAAAAGCGTATGGAAATAAAAATAAAAATGAAAATTAATTATATTGTTATTGTGTATGATTAATTATTTTTTTTTTCATGTTTAAACGGTACCTACAACTTCACGTCACTTTTATAATAAAAGTGGTAAAACATTAAGGTAGGGTAGATGATAATAATGCTTTTCAGATTATGTTTTGTTATTAAAGTCATTCAAATAAAAGTGTGTGTTTAAATATAATAGTGGCGACGAGATAAACACGAGAGACGACAGAAATGTCGCACCTACAAACAGTAAAATACCACGAGTACCAACCCGGGAATGAAGACTTTCGATATTACATCGATAGATTGAATTATTGTTTCATTGCGAGCAACATCGTTACGGATGAAGCAAGAAAAGCTAATTTTTTTACTGTTTGCGGTGCACAAGTTTATGAATTAGTGACGGCCTTAATAACTCCGTTACAAACATATAGAGTCATATATGAAACCCTATCTGACCTTGTGTGTGGTATCCGGGACGAAAAACTTAAATTTGATTTATTGAAACGGAACAAGCTAAATTACCATGAAGTTCTAGAGGAGATGATTGCAGCGGAGATGGCACATCAGGACATAACTGATGCAGACAGCTGGGACGACGTTTGAAATTGCGAATAACAATAATAAACCTAGTGGAAAAGCTATGAAAATAAAAGCTGTTAATAAACAAATTTAAAAAATTTAAGTATCGTTTGTGCTACAGATGTGGAGACATGCATAGTGGTGTAAGCCGATTTTTCAATATGATTTGTAATTACTGCAATAAGAAAGGACATATTGAAAGAATATGCACAATGAAACATAAACAGGGAAATAGTAAAAAGATTAATTATGCGACTGAAGTGGACAATTCGGAGGAATTTTTAAATGGATTTTATTGTTTAAGCGAAGAAAAGTGTAGTTATCAACGAAAGACACCTCCTTTTGAAGTTAAAATGTTATTGTGTGGTGTTAGTGTAACTATACAGGTGGACTCGACTCGTGGTGCTTGATATTCGTTAATTAACAAGAATACTTTTAATAGACTGCCAGTGTCTCAAACGAATAAATTACAACGGTTAGCTATACAATTATCGACATGGACACACCTGTAAAATTGTTAGGTCAATTGAATAATGTATGTTAAGAAGAAATTTATCTGCAAATTAACAAATTTAAGCCTACGCAAATACTGAAAAAAAGTTATGAAGCCATCAATTACGATAACTTCATAACAAAATACTTTAAGTGAATTTTAATGAGATAGGAAGTAATTATACCTTATTAGAAACTAAACTCAAACAATGCCTCGAAGAAAGCAAAATTACTAAAACCAAATTACTCAACCCACTTCAAAAAGACTGGATAAATGGCAACGTATGTGCAAAAATTACCCATAGGATCTATTTGTGGTACCAACTTAAACAGAATCCCAGTAATGAAAGTATACAAAAAGATTTCATCACAGCAAGAGACTACCTCGAAGTTAATTGAAAATACAAAAAATTAATACTTTTTCAAATTATTCCTACAATGTTATAATAACTCAAAAAAACATGGTCTCTTGTAAATAAATTGACTATCAACGAGAATAAATATGGTAAAGTATTAACTAACCGTATACTCAAAAGATATATATGATCTGCGCGAAATCTGTAAGATTATTAATGAATGTTTTTCAAATATTTGTCCAGCACTGGCTAATGAAATTCCAAAGAAATACCATGATCCTCAAAATAACATACCTCTATTAAGCCCTGGTAATTATAAAACACTATCCACTTTTGAACTTACTACAGCTGATAAAATATAATCCAAATTATAAAGAAATTTGACTCAAATTCTAGCACAGGTCTCGATAAAATAAATTAAAATTATTATTTCATTATCACCACCTTACTTCAACAAAAACAATATACACTGAACTGCGAATAATGAATATAAAACAACTTCACGCATACAATACGTGCATCTTAATAAGAAAAATTATGAATAATAACTTTTACACAAATGTTAATTTTACCAAAAACTCAGAAATATACAAACGAAGTACACGCCGGGGAAGCTTGCTTGTCATTCCGAAACCTCGAACAAAGTTTGCTATGACAAATATAATAACATACGACGGAGCACAATTGTATAATAAACTACTCACCGACATAAGAAATGTAAGCTCGTACAATGTTTCTAAGCCAAAACTAAAGCAACATATTCTTAGAAATTCCAAATATTTATAATACCTACTATTAAAATATTTAAATAAATATCTCATTGTGACCACAACTTTACTGGCAAAATATACTATCCTACCCGTCTTTTTTTGTTTTTATTTTATATAAATTTGTATTTTTTCAAATCAAATCGTTTACACTTTCAGGAACTGCAGGAACCGTGAGAACCTAGTGTTAAGGCGGAGAAAGCAGGGACTAAGCAACGGAGTGTCCGTTGCTTAGTCCCTGCTCTCTCCGTCCCCGCTTTCCGCCTTTTCCGAGGCATTGCGTGTTGAGTGGCGGAACTCAACGCCGTGCTTTGCTTAGTTTGTCAGAGCGAAGAAAATGGAAATAGAAAAATTCATCTTCCCCGACTGGGGATTGAACCCAGAAACCGTCGCATTACAGGCAGATATTGCGCCTCTGCGCCACGATGGTAGATAAAAAAAAATTGTGCGAGTATAACGACTTATTGTGAAAATGTAGTTACTAACAAACTGTAGATTATGCTCTCATGTAAGTGACTGTATTGTCTTTTTTGAGAAATAAATATCTTTAAACATATTCCTATGCGTCTTGTTCCCAACATTGCATCGTATTGTTAAACAATTGTATTGAATACGGATGGACGGTGTTCTGATTAAAATGACTAGTTATAAATATCTAATTATAATGTAACAAATAACTTGGTGTTCAAGGTTTTATGTAACCTTTTTTATATTTAAATTACATTTCTTCAGTAATACAATTGTGAAATTATATATGTGAAACACAAATGTAAATACTTAGCTTAATTGTATAATTGTGAGTGTTGTGACAAAATGATTTAACACATGCAAATAAGGTTCATCGATATTGACCTGAATGGGTATTGAGAATAGACAATAGTAAAATTTTGTTAGTAAAACTTTCAGTATAAATAAAATTTCTATATGAAAAGGTACATTTTTCGTTTACTAGCATCTCTTCACGATTTATCTCTAGCGGAGAAGTCAGAGAGAACGCAGAGCCAACGACGCTGCGGTTCCTGCATACCTTCACGTCGACCATTGTTATTAACCTCTTTAACCCTTTACGTGACTTCCTCCAGTATTTTCAATACTGTGTTTTGGAAAGTCAACCAAGGTTTCCCTTTATCTCTGTAACGACTTACTTTAACTTCATCTCTTCGTAAAAGCTATATGCTTTTTCTCCCTTGATTATTGGATAAGATAAGATTAGATAAGTGGAAGCTAGAGTTAAGACAATCGTTGAACGCTTCCTGGCTAATTTTAGAAACATTTGTAATAACTGTGCGACAAAAAAATTAAATATATAATTTATTTTAATTTAAATAAAAACGTTTTTGTCTAAACCTATATATACATCAGGTGCAGCCCAATATTTTCTTTAATAACATAACATTACATTTATAATAACACAACATTTTAATATAAAAATATTACTTACGTCACAAAGGTTTTTTTATCGTAAAAATATATACCAAAAGTCTTTTCAGCGAATAAGTCTAACGATATAACTCCATCGTAATTTATATCTATCGTACACTTGGCTAAAATAAATACTTGGAAATATTTTACTGTTTAACATATATATTAATATTGGAAAATTAATGCTAATGGTAACATCAGATAATATTTATAATAAAATGTACACAGATTATTAATATTTGTAGTCAAAAACATAAACACGGAGAACCTATATTTATATGTAATTTTCTAAATATATTTATATAATTTCCTATATTTTATAAGGAAAAAAATTAAAACAATATTATCAAATAATCTCTTATTGTTTCAAAATAGCAAAAGGACCGTCGTGGCGCAGAGGCGTAACGTCTGCCTGTAATCGCAACGGTTAGTGGGTTCGATTCCCAGTCTGGGAAGATGAAATTTTCCATTTACATTTTTTCGCTCTGACAAAAGTGTGTCTTAGTGAGTGTCTTAACAATAGGTGTCCCATGGTTCCTACGGGATAAGGCTTGAGAGTATGAAAAAAAATAAAATAATTAAAACAATTGTTTCCGAATTTAAAAATGTTTATATTATTTATATGTAGATAAAGCACTTTTATCTTAAATATAGTAAATTTTTAAATTCTACTCATTAGGAAGTTCGATGGTTGTAATTGAATGAGCCTCCACAGTTATCCATGTTTGTTTTTTGCCGTTTTTCAGTTTAATATTCCTGGTTGTGCTACTGTAAATTAAAATAAAATAAAATATATTTTAATGTATATCATGTAATTCAAATAAAAAAAATAATCGTTATTCCGGTCTCCCGTAGTGAGAGACCTCTATTGATTTTATTTCATTATTGAATTTATTTATTTCATTATATTCAACGAAACTTGGACTAAAATAAAAATAACTTATTATTAATTCGTACAATTTTACCTTTAAGTACACCCACGTGTACAAATAGAAATAGCGTAGAGTTATGTTACAAGCAAGTGCCTTACAATCATATACATTCTACCGAATTAAGATACAGTGCCTTACAAAAACAGTTTAAAATTATATTTATTATATAATCTTAAATGTATAGACTATTCAACTATGATAATGAGCAGATTCGACCAAACAATCTCTTCAGGTATTATAAAATATGTGTTAACAAGCTTTTACATGTGTTCCTTCACTCTCATGGTTTAATAGAAATACTTATTTAAAAATTACAAGCCACTTTCTACGTAACGCCGACCGCAAGGATACAAAAATGCTGTAATATAACCTTATTTGCCATCTGAGGCAAATTAAATACAAAAATATATATTTGAATCTGTATTATCTGATATTAGCACGTTAGATTAAATATATTCTTCATTTTTTTTAATATAACTATATACCTATACATTTCAATACTTACTCGTTATAAATAATTACGACTATAGTGTTTCTTGGTGTAACAAAAGCCACATGATGCAGATGTGATGGAGGGAACCAGTATTCTTCTGTCAATTTTATCCTCTGTGAACCTCGTGGTACAAACTTAGAGAAATGGCCAATAGCAAAGTACATTGGATTTTTGAAGAATTCTTGTTTATCTTTGTCTACAATTATAGCTGAGTCTACATAATTCTTATCCCAATTCGGTCCACCTTGTGTATTTAGACACAAATTCCAATCAATCCAACCAACTAAATTGTAATTTAAATCCTGAAAAATAAATAGATTTTAAATTAAATTACTAACGTGGAGCATACATATGTATATACAGATGTGGCTGTAAGGGCAGACCATAAATTCAAGCATAGTATTAACTAGCCTTTATAAACTTGTTAAAATTATAAAAAAAAGTAAAATTTTCAATAATAAAAAAAAATTTAAACAAAATAAATAATTAAATTACTGTTCCAAAATAAAACGCCATTTGTCAAGTATAACGCGAGCGTACACTATACTGTAAGAGCGGGACAGAGATATATCTCTTTTGGTTATTTTTTTGAATGAAAGGTGGACAGAATGACAACGTTTAATAGTATTTTTGTAGTATTTCATTCGTATTTAATGATGTCTGACTCATGCCTTAAACAGCACGTATAAATATCGTGAAACGGAAAAAATGACGCTGTACCCTATTATTAATTATTAAATAGTTTCCCCTATAAGTAATTTTGTTAGTGGCCGCCGTGTCAAATACAGCCTGTATATACCACAGATAGATTCGACCTTCTTTTTTCTAATCCACAATTTACATGAAAAAGACATAAACGACTTATTAGTAAACGAGATTATTGCAATGTTAAATTCCATTAAACATTATATATCCATATCGGTACAGAAGTAAATAAAAAGCGTATTGAAATGTGAATTAATTGATTTATCTCAATCAAGTATTTTAAGGACTTTTTGAGGACCGTCGTGGCGCAGAGGCGCAACATGTGCCTGTAACGCGACGGTTACTGGGTTCGAACCCCAGTAGGAGAAGATGGATTTTTCTATTTCCATTTTCTTCGCTCTGGCATCTAAGGCAAAAGCGCGGCGTTGAGTTCCGCCACTCAACACGCAATGCCTCAAAAACGGCGGAAAGTGGGTACGGAGTAAGCAGGGACTAAGTAACGGAGTGTCTTAACACTAGGTTCTTATGGTTCCTGCAGTTCCCTCTGCCTACCCTGCTATGTGCGGGATAAAGCGTGAAGCTAAAATAAATAAATAAAATAAGTATTTTAATTTATTTATTTCCATAAATGAAGGCTTCCCAATTCGCTCGGATGATTATTTTTTATATAAATAGACTTAAGTGCACTTAAGTTTTATTGCACACAAAGACAAAATAAAAAATATAATAACTGCTATGCTTATAGCAATCTCTGATAGACAACCTTAACTCAAAGGAATGTAATCTTAACGGATACGGATAGTGCAAATTACAATCATTATAGAAAATACAAATAACAAATCTGTATATACATAGACACGTATACATAAAACATACGTTTTTCTTAATGATTGCTTGACCAATTAATTTTGTTATATTATGACTTGTAATTTCATTGTGAATCACATAGTCCGTATACATGACGTTTATATTTCTAATGTAACTTATATTTTCTCATTTTATCACGAGCAAAGTTATCACAAATAGGTTTAGAAAGAAAACTATTATAATTAGTTTTATTTAGTTTTGTGTTATCACCTCAACTGAAGTCAGAAGAACAGAGATGAATACAATTTATACGTACTTATGATGAGATTAAGATTATATATATATATATATATATATATATATATATATATATATATATATATATATATATATATATATATATATATATATATATATATATATATATATATATATATATATATATATATATATATATATATATATATATATATATATATATATATATATATATATATATATATATATATATATGTCTCGTGTACTATATATATTAGAAGAACTGTTATTATTATAACAAACTTTTAATTTGTTTACATACTAGGTATTTGTTTAAATATATTAAATAGAACAGGTTGAGGAGAACTTTTATTATCTATTCAAATGTCCTCACAAACAGTACTCAATCTCACTAGTTATTTATTAGACCTTAAATTTTGAAAGCTTAAACAAGAATTAGATTTTTTTTGTAAGGTTAGTTGTCAGTTACCTTATTGACCTAGACATGTCTCTGACATTCTATCCTATTACGGATACTCTACCCTTAAATAATAACAAGCACAAGTAAATTGCAAACACTATTTCAATTTTCGACTTACAACTGTTAAGCGGGCTGAAGGAATTATGACTTTATAAGTCATTTTCATTTGTATATAAGCCTAAAGTTTCGATTTTCCCTTCTGTGAACGATGATGCGTTAACGTGTTAATATTTCAGTTAATTATGTATTTCGTTAATTTAGTTTTTACTTAACCATTTCCACCTCTGTGCGCTAAAGTAAACCTATATTTGGGACTAAAATTGACTTCTTTATCATTTATATTAAAATTCTAATATTTATTGGGTGTACCCAGAAGTGTCTCAAGGAAATAATGGTACTTGAATTAGTAATTATCGAACTCACTTCAATGATATCCATGGCGTATGCTCTTCCTCTTTTCCATGATCCTGGTATAACTTTATCAGCTTCCCAGAGAACGCTACCTATAGATATTAATATATAAAAATAAATTCACATTCAAATTACACTGCGTTCAAATTTTTATATGTTTTTTTAAGTACTTTTTCTTTCCTCAGTGTGGATTAGCTAATATTAAAAATATCTACAAAATTTAGACGAATATAAGCTTTATAGGCTTTTCGTTTTGAGTGGCAACAATGGAAGTGAAATAAATATCTGCCCCGATTGCGAATTAAACTGACAAACTGTTGCGTTTACAAGTAGAAGCTACACTTCTGCGCCACGACGGAGAAGATACTTAAATATCCTCTGTCATAATACGAATCGTATATGGTATATAAATATTTTATTATATATATGTTATATATAAGAAGTAAAATATTGTTAAATACCTTCACAAGCTTCAGTGGCCAAAATAAATTTCTCAGGATGGGTGGAGGTGACGGCATCGAAAATTTCGGGAGATACGAATTTATCTGTATAATAATGAACTCCTATGCCATCTAAGTATTGTAAAACTTTAGGCTGATAGTAAGACATCTAAAAATAAATATTAAATATATATATATATATATATATATATATATATATATATATATATATATATATATATATATATATATATATATATATATATATATATATATATATATATATATATATATATATATATATATATATATATATATATATATATATATATATATATATATATATATATATATATATATATATATATATTATAATTTTAGGATTTCTCATTACCAGCGATGGTGGAATTATGTAGAAAAACTCCCTACAGAAATATTAACAACGTTATAAGTTGTAAATACCATATAGCAATTTTTACGCAGTGTGATGAAAAAAGGCATGTCTATAGTGGATATAGTGGTTATAGCGCTTGGACGGTTTCCATGAGAGGCGGGTTCTTATCCCGCTGCGTTCAAATTTTTATATTATTTAATTCTTTAAGTTGGCCTGATGACCTATAGTACAGGTTTTACCTAGTTTGGGCATCAGCCCTCCACAAAAAAGAACCCACTTTGTACCTTTTTAACTATGTAACGTAAATGTTTTGTGGCGCGGAAATAAAAGTTTATTAATATTATTATTATTATAGTTATTTATTTTCTTACCAGATTAAACCATATTGGGATTGTTAGTCTCTGGTCGTCGCCTCCAATGATTTTAACGTGCTTGAATTTAGAATTACGTATTGTGGGCCCCAAATTGCCTATAATCCATTTGGCCTACAAATAATGATTTCCTTCCTTATGGCTTATAGAAATTTGTTTAAAATAAAAAGAAAGTAAGTTTACTTGCAAGTGACAGAGAGTAGTGCTCAAATTTCAAATAATAAAAAGAACAATAAAAAATTATATTGTTGGTATTGAGTAGGTCATTTTTGATGTCTATTTAAAATTGCAAGTATAAACAAAATTTTAGTCTTTTAAAAATATATATATGAATGATTCTAATAAATATATATATGATATCTTCCCTGTGTATATATAAAATATTACAATTTAGTATAGAACTCTATCATTCTTACTGTTTAAAATCATCACAATGGTTACTATCCTTATATAATCTCTTCATAATAATAAAATATATTTTTTGATAACTAATCGTTTCTTACCATGTAACCAATATCCCAACCGAGAGAATTAAAAGTCGCCAAGCCAAAAGCACCATTTGTAGGTTCATTTGTTGTTGTGATTCCCCATATTGGAATACCATGGTCTTGATATTTTTGGAGGAACCTTAAAGTCAATAATTTGTACTATTATTTTATTTAAAAGTATTGACTTATTCACATATATTAAACTACACAACGTATTTTAATATGGTTTTCACTAATAGATAGAGCAATTTATGCGGGAAGCCTATTTGGTTAAGTTATTTCATTGCAGTAAAAAAAAAGAAAAAATATTAAAAAATACAAATGTAAAAATACAAACGCATGTAAAAAATCTAATAATTTACTTATTATTCGTTTCTATAACGCAAAACAAAATATTTTATTATAAAAAAGGAGTGTTTGAGTGAATTTTTAAACTCTTAGACTTAATTTTTATAGGTAAGTACTTATAAAAGCGTACTATTTTGTATTTTTTTTAGCTTCACGCTTTATCCCGTGCTTTTTAGTTTTTATTAACTAAACTGAAAACAATTAACCACTTACATTTAAAAATTTCGCCAACGTAATAAAATGACAAATAATGACTTTGTCCATCACTTTTTTAAAAAAAAACTATATTTTATTAACCAATTAGATGAGAACAAATTAAATGTAAAATATAATTTACTTTACTACTTTAGCCTTACTTTAAGTGATAATCTGCATATGTTTGAAAATATTCAGATTTAAGCAACGTGCGTCCTCCGTATGATGGCTTAGTTTTCATCCACAGTGGAGGTGACCAAGTAGTGGCTACAATGTTCACAGGGGCTGTTGCCACTTTCAGAAGCGAGTGTATCATTGGTATCTGAAAAAAAAATTTGCTAATCTCGAAGTTTGAACTAATACGTGTCATTGTAGTGCATAATCTATTTTTAATTTATCCTTTAAAGTGGGTTAACCACTGCCCCTGCTGCAAAAATTGCCTCGGTTTAACTTCATAGAATCGAAATGATTTAAATTTGTAATATCAGTGCAATAAATATTTTTACGAAAATATAAATTGGGATAACGAAATATATTACTTATATTTTTCAATTTATTTGGCTTTAAAAATTTTGTTATATAGGTAGCTATCTGACCTGAGCAAGACCTAGACTATAATCATTTTTCATGACTGGCGCCACTGATATATTATTACACTGTACAGTTTAAATTCAGGCTACCGTACTTACAACCCTACTTGCTATTTTAAGTAAATAACTAAAGTATTAATTATGTAATTATTTACCTTGAAATTTATATCTTCAGGTGCTAGTGTAAAGTTAGTAAGGTGCACATCGTTCTCTGGTAACTCGTTATATGCATATGCACGAGTAGAAAAATCAGTACCACCAATAGGTACTCTTAGCATATTATACTCTAGGCCCTCGTTACTGTAATATGAACTGTAAAGACATAAAATTAAACAATAATTAATAGCATACATAGCATCGTAATGAGTCCGTAGTCCAAAATTGGGGAACGATTTATTTTTTCTTCCCCGTTAATTAGGAAAGTAACACGCAATGTCTTGAATGTCTTGAATCAAGACAAAAAGCGGAATTCGAAAAAAAAGTTTTAACATATTTCTGGTAAGCATACTTGACCAAAGCATCCCTCAGTGGAGAAGGCAAACTTTTCCAATTAATAGCAGCGGCATCAGTTGTGGCACCACCAAAACCTTGAATTTTTTGATATCTAGTCTTCGTGTCAAGTTCCAGTGTTGTAGTGCAGTATAAATCTGAAATAGTCTGTGAAACGACTTTTGTATATTAAAGGTTATTACCATATTAATATTAAAGTTGGGAATGAAATGCTCACTTCAATCAAGAGGATCATTGTCACTAATAAGAATAGTTAAATTGTAAATTTTTGGAAATTTAAACAAAACATAGAGAAACTGCTGCCCGCTGAGTTTCTTGCGCCGGTTCTTCACAGGCCCAAGACATTAAATCTAGCGAATCTGTGGTAAATTTAGCAAAATATTTTACGTTATGAAGCCTATGTCTTCTTATTTTTAGTTAAAATTATTTCACTTTGGTTTAACTTTGACTTTTGATAGCTTCAGATCTTGTTTAAAAGAATAATTTCAGTTCACAATTCTGGCTTTATGTCTAATTCATTCGCGGTTGCTGGCGTCAAGCTCCCTCCAAGGAGTCTTTCAAACGTCAAGTAAAACATTTGTTGTTTTCTGTTTCATAACAGTTGTACATACTTGAATTGTATTATTTATGGTTTATTAAGTATTTAATAAGTTTAATTATGATTACGTAGCTTATATATGTATATGTGTGTGTGTGTATGTATGTATATGTGTATGTATATGTATGTATGTATGTGTATATGTGTATATGTATATGTATCTGCATGTGTATAAATATGTATGTTCATATTTATTTATTGTGTATATAAATCATTAATATACTTAATTCCTAAGAAATTAGTTTGGCACACCTCAACTTTTATTTCCCACATGACAGGTTGGCTGGTAGAGAATGCTTTGTAGCGTTAAGCCCGCCTTTTGTACATGTTTACTCCTTGTATTGTGTGCAATAAATAAATAAATAAATAAATCCTACCTGATTTATTCTGATCTTCCATACACTAAACTTACACTTGAAAAATCCCGCAGGCTACCACACTACACCTCCCACGGCAATTAAAGAAAAAAAAATTACAAATATTTTTTTTGCGGATAACAATTAGCTGATTTATTACATTCATTTTTTAGGAATAATTTTTATTTTAAATAACGTTTTTTTTTTTTTTTTTTAAAAAAACTACAGAAATATATACAGAATAAAAAACCTAGGTAACCTTAATTTAAACAGAAAAGAAAAAAAAAACTATTTAAAATCTAAAGTAATATTAATATCTAATAATCTAGAAGTTCCTTTTTATTTAAGTATTAATAAAATTTAAACATATTTTGGTCATGTCTCAGTATTAGTACGTAGGTACATACATGTCTATGTATTTCCTTGTAAGAGAAACATCTCTCTTATCTCTTATAACATCTCTTATATCCCTGGCAGCGTCGCCATGTAATGTTGGGACCAATTAAAAACGTCTTGTTGGTACCAGGTTCTGGTTTATTCTGATCTTACATACACTAAACTTACACTTCAGAAATGCCGCAAGCTAGCACACTACAATAACTTCTTTAACAACATATTTACGTATATATTTAGTTAAATATACTATATTAGTATACGCAGTAGTTATATAGTTATAAAATAAACATACAAATATATGTCCCAAAAACGGAACTTACTGTCGTCATCCTCGATATTCCACGATCCCCTTGTTTTTAAGAACCTTGAACCAGCCTGTAAAGAATAAAAAGTATTAGTTTTTTTTTTCAACCTCGGATTAACTCCAAGCGTAATGTAAAATATAAGGTTGTAATTTAAATGCAATTAATATGATACAGCACATAATATATATAAGTCAAGTATATTTTTGAATAATAACACAAATTAATTAAAATTAGCAAATCCATTTTTAGGTAAGTTATCAATAAAAAAGTTTAGAATTCGAATTACTGTTTACTAATTATCATCTGCTAAACAAAGGAAATTAGCTTAGATATATTTAAAAAGTACTAAATGAAATTACAAAAAGAGACAGTTTTGCTCATGTAAGTAGAGTACAATGCGAGTTTAAACTGTTTAATTTACTACTGACGGCAGTCAGCTAGCCATACTGACATGTTGCACGAAAGAAGTTTCTAGCACCTCTATTAGTAAATAATATAAATAACTTTACACTTATAAGTGCCACTAGTTGATTGATGATCGATCATGAAAAGATGTATTATCATGAACTCATTATTCAACCTAATTATACATTCGGTTCCATCAGTGTTTTGTCAATAAAGTTTCACATAGAATAGTTAAATAAAATACTTCATAAGCATGCATAGCTCTTAAGCAGGGTAGATAGAGAGAATCTAGTGTTAGGACACTCTGTTTCCACTTTCAACCTATCCATTTATCGAAGCACAGTCCGTTGAGGTGTGACACTTAACGCCATAAAACAAAAAATAAAACATCCTCCTGAATAGATATAGAGCCCATAAAGTAATTTTTAACGATCTTATTGTTACGTATTATAGAAAAAACAGCGAGTAATTTAAACAACTTTTAGTCGTTAATCGTTATTTTTTTATCCTCGTTATAGCAGAGCAGGCAGAGGGAACCGCATGAACTATTGGAATCTAGTGTTAAGACACTCCGTTACTTGGTTTTCGCCTTTTGAGACCTTGTGTGTTGCGTAGCGTAACTCAACGCCTCGCTTGCCAAGTGGTAGAGCGAAAAAAATGGTAATGAAATTATCCATCCTCTCCGAGTGGGAATCAAATAATTTAAACATTACTCTTACTTTTAATCGTTAATGGTCGTTGTTGTTCAATTGTTACGTGAAATGAAAAAATATAAAAGAAACCTAAAACTTATTTTATAACTATACATCGAACTCGTGGATTATAGTTTTTTATCTTTTTCACTTTATGAACATGGCATCCACAACGACACAATACACATACAGATCTATATCACAACCACTGTACCATACGAATGGATGTTTTTTCTAGTATATTGCTTAGATTTATATACACGTTAGTTTGTTGCAAAATTGCAAGGTAGGTCAATCTAATATATTGAAAATCTATCAGCCGGCCTCGATGCCGTGTTTCTCCATATATCGCCTAATGAAACGATTAAGAATAATTTGGTTTCTAATTACTCACTTTTAATAAGGATAAAGTTTATCATACATTTATAAAAACGTCTTCGCAAATATCAAATAATTCACTCTGATGAAAGTAATTCTTTTGCTTTTTTGGTTGTAAGAAATCGCTTTAAATAATAGGTCCGCTATTGCACTTTGATCTATCTGTAAATTAAAATCTTTATAGTAACTTTTTTACTATTTGTACAATAACGGATTATTATTATTATTATTATTATTGTAATATTTACTTTATAAAAGGTTATATTCAACGCTTAAACTTTTAATACATGTACTCGTATCTTTTTTAATTTTTAAATAAGTAGTACTATCGTGAACGCTCTTAGAACATTTTATCATACATTATTTTTATCTAATATAAGCATATGACGAAATAAAACAAATAATACAAAACAGACACTCAACATTTTCAGCTTAGCTTAAGCTTGATGAACGTAACTTTAGAATGGTGAAAAAAGTTATTTTAAAGTTTAATTTAGTTTCAGTAGTTTGAGTTAAAATATAAGTTTGAAAGTATTCATAACTTACACCATTGACAATTGCTACCATTGACAATCGTAATATCGGTACAGAAACCTTGATGGCAGACAGTCTTCGACGAGCTACATTAACGCTGGCGTCCCGCAGGGTGGTGTGCTTTCACCTTTATTATTTTCCATTTTCATTAACACTCTCACCCCACACATATTGTCTTCTTATCACCTTTACGCAGACGATTTACAAATTTATACCACAGTACCCAACAACGAAATTTCTAGTGCGATCGCTCGGATTAATTCCGACCTACATATAATAAGTATGTGGTGTAAATCTTTTGGGTTATCTATAAATCCAAGTAAGTCGCAGGTGTGTATATTTGGTAACTCTAAACAATTGTCTAAAATTCATTTTCCTTCACTATCGATTACATTAGACAATGTTTGTTTGGAGCCTAGTGCGAGTGTTGTGAATTTGGGAATGAGGATGGATGGCGCACTTTCCTGGTCACATCACGTTTCTGAGCTTAGTCGTAGAATTTTCTCTGCCATCGGTAGATTGAGAAGATGGAAGAATCTTTTACCGATTAAAACCAAAATCTCCTTAGCTCACACTCTTCTCCTTCCAATCCTTGACTATGCTGATTCCTGCTATCTCGACTTATCTCAACAGCTACTTAATAAACTTGAGCGTCTGCAAAATCTTATAATAAGATTTATTTTTGGATTGAGAAAGTACGACCATGTGTCGCAGTTTCGCAGCCAACTAAAGTGGCTGACGATAAAACACAGACGCAACTTACATTCCCTCACTCTCCTTTATACCATCCTCTATCATCCTGTTACTCCTTTATACCTCAAGGAACGCTTCAAGCTCTTGGGGTCAAGTGCCACTCACTCTCAACACCTTCGTTCCCGTACTAACAACACACTAGAGATACCTTTGTGCCGTACAAAATGCTATGGCGACTCTTTTACTGTTAAGACAGTAAAACTTTGGAATGAGCTGCCACTCAAAGTAAGACAGTCCAAATCTGTAGCGATATTTAAACGCCGTCTCAAACAACACTATCTAGAATTATCTATAAGCTGATAATCTCATATTTATTCTACATATATCCTGTTTGTATGTCCTATGTAAGTTTCTTATGTAAATTTGTGTATATATGTGTATGTATGTATGTATGTGTATGTATATATATATGTATATGTGTGTATATGTATGTATATATGTATGTATGTATTTATATATGTATTTGTGTGTATGTATATATATATGTGTATGTTTGTATATATGTATATGTATGTATTTATTTGTGTGTACATGTCTGTATGTATGTAAACAATTTAATAGATGTAACGCAATATTTTTTGCACCTTTCTGGATGTTTTTTCGTAAATTTTATGTCATTAAATATAATGGTTGCCTGTAAGAGATCGCTTACAGCGATAAGGCCGCCATTGCACATAAATTTTTTTTTTATTTCTAAAATATTGTTAGAAAAGTGTTAAATTTTGTTTTTGTGCAATAAAGTATTATTATTATTATTATTATTATTATTATGTCCCAAAAAAGGAACTTACTGTCGTCATCCTCAATATTCCACGATCCCCTTGTTTTTAGGAACCTTGAACCAACCTGTAAAGAATAAAAAGTATTAGTTTTTTTTTTCAACCTCGGATTAACTCCAAGCGTAATGTAAAATATAAGGTTGTAATTTAAATGCAATTAATATGATACAGCACATAATATATATAAGTCAAGTATATTTTTGAATAATAACACAAATTAATTAAAATTAGCAAATCCATTTTTAGGTAAGTTATCAATAAAAAAGTTTAGAATTCGAATTACTGTTTACTAATTATCATCTGCTAAATAAAGGAAATTAGCTTAGATATATTTAAAAAGTACTAAATGAAATTACAAAAAGACACAGTTTTGCTCATGTAAATAGAGTACAATGCGAGATTAAACTGCTTAATTTACTACTGACGGCAGTCAGCTAGCCATACTGACATGTTGCACGAAAGAAGTTTCTAGCACCTCTATTAGTAAATAATATAAATAACTTTACACTTATAAGTGCCACTTATTGATTGATGATCGATCATGAAAAGATGTATTATCATGAACTCATTATTCAACCTAATTATACATTCGGTTCCATCAGTATTTTGTCAATAAAGTTTCACATAGAATAGTTAAATAAAATACTTCATAAGCATGCATAGCTCTTAAGCAGGGTAGATAGAAAGAATCTAGTGTTAGGACACTCTGTTTCCACTTTCAACCTATCCATTTATCGAAGCACAGTCCGTTGAGGTGTGACACTTAACGCCATAAAACAAAAATAAAACATCCTCCTGAGTAGATATAGAGCCCATAAAGTAATTTTTAACGATCATATTGCCATTGTCAGTAAACTAACACTGTCGCTATGTATTATAGAAAAAACAGCGAGTAATTTAAACAACTTTTAGTCGTTAATCGTTATTTTTTTATCCTTGTATAGCAGAGCAGGCAGAGGGAACCGCATAAACTATTGGAATCTAGTGTTAAGACACTCCGTTACTTGGTTTTCGCCTTTTGAGACCTTGTGTGTTGCGTGGCGTAACTCAACGCCTCGCTTGCCAAGTGGTAGAGCGAAAAAAATGGTAATGAAATTATCCATCCTCTCCGAGTGGGAATCAAATAATGCCGTTAATCGTTAATGGTCGTTGTTGTTCAATTGTTACGTGAAATGAAAAAATATAAAAGAAACCTAAAACTTATTTTATAACTATACATCGAACTCGTGGATTATAGTTTTTTATCTTTTTCACTTTATGAACATGGCATCCACAACGACACAATACACATACAGATCTATATCACAACCACTGTACCATACGAATAGATGTTTTTTCTAGTATATTGCTTAGATTTATATACACGTTAGTTTGTTGCTAAATTGCAAGGTAGGTCAATCGAATATACTGAAAAACTATCAGCCGGCCTAGATGCCGTGTTTCTCCATATATCGCCTAATGAAACGATTAAGAATAATTTGGTTTCTAATTACTCACTTTTAATAAGGATAAAGTTTATCATACATTTATAAAAACGCCTTCGCAAATATCTAATAATTCACTGTGATAAAAGTAATTCTTTTGCTTTTTTGGTTGTAAGAAATCGCTTTAAATAATAGGTCCGCTATTGCACTTTGATCTATCTGTAAATTAAAATCTTTATAGTAACTTTTTTACTATTTGTACAATAACGGATTATTATTATTATTATTATTGTAATATTTACTTTATAAAAGGTTATATTCAACGCTTAAACTTTTAAGACATGTACTCGGGTCTTTTTTAATTTTTAAATAAGTAGTACTATCGTGAACGCTCTTAGAACATTTTATCATACATTATTTTTATCTAATATAAGCACATGACGAAATAAAACAAATAATACAAAACAGACATTCAACATTTTCAGCTTAGCTTAAGCTTGATGAACGTAACTTTAGAATGGTGAAAAAAGTTATTTTAAAGTTTAATTTAGTTTCAGTAGTTTGAGTTAAAATATAAGTTTGTAAGTATTCATAACTTGCACCATTGACAATTGCTACCATTGACAATCGTAATATCGGTACAGAAACCTTGATGAGCATATACTACTCACACTTGACCGAAATTTTAACATAAAAGTGATAGAGTACCACAAAGTAAATACAAATTGAAGATGCATTCATTGACTTTTTGCCGAGTACCAGCGACTGAAACGTTGGGAAACTGACAACGAGTATCTCACACGAGGAAAATGTTTAATCATTTCTGATTAAGCGTTTTGCTCCGGGTCCTACCAGCACCGCTTTACTAAAGCCACACTTTACTTCACTTCTATAGAAGAGTTAAATCAACGCTACATAGTCCTAGAAAGACTTCATTTTACTACGACATTACAAAGAAATACAAGGATGGTATAAAAGCTCACCTGAGATGATGAATATGCTACGTAGGTCCCAGATTTCGGTTCCTCTCTCGTGATGTCATCACAATAAGTCAAATTACACACGCAAACCACTGATTGATTTTCAATATGTCTTGCAGCACATGGTTTATCTAAAAGCGGTGAAAAACAAAAAGCGTTGAGTTCCGCCACTCAACACGCAATGCCTCGAAAACGGCGGAAAGTGGGGACGGAGTAAGCAGGGACTAGGTAACGGAGTGTCTTAACACTAGGTTCCCACGGTTCCTGCAGTTCCCTCTGCCTACCCTGCCATGTGCGGGATAAAGCGTGAAGCTAAAAAAAAAAAAAAAGTTTTATATTTATATTTTTTAAGAACACTGCGTGTGATAATTTAAAATAATAATGAAATTTATTTGACTGACATTTATGGTAATTGATAATGGCGTGCTAATAAATGATAAAGGAGATTTTCTTTAAATAAATAAAATTATTACTTTATTATATTTACTTACTTTCATTATTATATTTTATTATATTAAATTTTCTTTTAGACAAAAAATCTACTCCTAAAATAAAAAACTTTTACATGTATGATGATAAATTGTCTTTATTATTTAAGGTCTTTATTTCAATAGATTGTTAAACAAACAAGTTATATGCATTCAAAGTATTTTTCACGGCAATGTTACTACAAAGCGACTGTTTTATTGAATTGACTGATAGCGGAAATTTATTATGCCACGCTCATGGCAGGGTAGGAAGAGGGAACTACAGGAACTGTGGGTAACTAGTGATGATGCACTCCGCTCCCCGCTTTTCGAACTTCGAGGCATCATGTTGAATTGGGGATCTCGACCCGACTCTTGATTAGTTTCCAAAGCGAGAAAATACAATTGAAGTAATCCTCCCCGAACGCGAATCGAACCCACAAACTGTCGTGTTTACTATCGCACGCTCCGCCTCCGCGCCACGACGATCTTGTATGTACGAAAAATATGAGTACCAAGTCATTATTGTTGAGATAATATGTAAGTTCAATAACAATATATACAGATCTAAATAATTCACACTTAGCACTATTTGTTTAAGAAACCTAAGACAAATAAATATATCTTTTAATTTTTTTTACCTTCTTCCGCCACAGATAAAGAACATAAATCATAATTTACAATATATATATATATACGTGACTAAACTTACTTATATAGTAAAACTTACCCGCAAAAACTGTTTTTTGTAACATAAACAGAATAAATATAAATATATGTTCTATCTTCATTTTATTTACATAAGTACATGCATACGTACTACTACTGAGCATGCTCATGGCGTACTGATATAATCAAGTATAGTTTTATTAAGAGTTCAGTCTAAGGTCAAAGTTTATATTTTTAGACGCCTCTAAAAAGAATAAATATATCGTAAATCACATATTGAAATAAAGTGTCACTAGTTTATACCGAAATATAACAGCCTATTAATATTTATTATAACTATAATTCGACCTTTTTTATTATTAATAACAAATTTATTATTCTTTTTTATGTATTTTATTTTTTTATTTATTTTTATTTTTACTTGTAAGTGTTTTACTTGTACTAGTAAATAGTATTTACTTATTTTTTATTGGTAATGTTTAATTGTATGAAACAAATTTAAACAAGATTCATGGCGCTATAAAATATCACAAGGTAAAAAGGATATAAGCTTTCTTTCTAAAAAAAATACTATACATATATACATACTACAACAGCGTCAAATTACGAACTATATTGCTCTATATGTAATTTTATTATTATTGGTGACTCATCGAATTTTTGGTTTTGGTTTAAACAAAATTATGACCCAAAAAATCAATCTTTGGCCAGTACAGTTTAAATACTCAATTAGAATAAAAGAAAAGAAAAAAATATTGCTAATGTTTATTCACATTAATACTGTTATGTGTTATGACTAAATGTAATGCTAGAACTATTTACAACAATAATTCTTTTGTTAATAACTTATGTAAACATTTTAATAATTATTAAACATCGTCATGATCCTCAAAACACATCATTTTACATTTGTATGACACGTTTTCTTTTAAAGGTCTGTCTTTCAAAGTAACGCCACTTAGATTGGACGCTGATAACTCTTCATCAGCTTCAGATGTTAATGCATTTTTATAATCGTCAATTTTCTTAGAGTTTTTAGCATTTCCATTGTTTCTCACTTTAACTGCCTCTCGAATTTTCGATAGAAGTGGACTTGCCTTTTTCTTTATATCAGTTTCTTCTGAATTGCTACTAGATTTGTCATATATAGATGCATCTTTGTCATAAATAGGCATTTCTTTTTCCTTGCGAGACCTCCTGTCCGACAAAGGTACTCGAGATGCAATACTTTCGCTTGCTGAAGCTCTTGGTTCGTTAGATTTTGATTTAAGCTTCATCTCCGAAAGTTTTGAGCTTTGTGAGTTTGAAGGGTTGTTTCTTCTTGATGACAAATTTGGCCGCATTGTTGTAGTAAATGTTATTGTAACTTTGTTATCTTTTAATGATTTTAATTTAATAACTTTTCTCTTAGTGACCTCATCTTTTAGTTTAGAAGGGCGTGATATTGTTGGCGAATTTTTTGATTCCGATACCAATTCCGTAGGACTTTTAAGCTTCTGGACTGGCTTCCTATTCTTAATATCAATTATTTTACTAGGGCTCTGAGCAGTGTTTAATTTTAAAGAATCTTTTCTTCCCTGTAATGCATCTCTATTGCTTTTTACAGCAGGGAGCTTAGTGTGTTTCATGTTGCTACTGCTTTTAAAATTTTTATACCTCGGTTCACCTTTAAACTGCAAAGGCCTTATATCTGATATTTTTTGTGAAAAAGATGTAAGCCTTTCATTTAAATCCGAATGAAACGCTCTTAATTTTTCATTCAATTCACTATTAGTTTGAGTAATTGTTCCAAAAACTTCACTAGGACTAGCTTTACTTATTATATTACTATTACTTCGAAATAATGGTTTTTTTAATGGTGAATCAAATATACCTTGAACATTTTTCAGAACGTTATGAGGCTTGAAATCGTCTATAGATAAAGGTGCGTTCCGATGTGTATTAAATACTTGAGATTTCGATCTTAATATATTTCTGTGCTTGTCGGTGTTATCCACTATGGCTTTTAAATTAATAGGACTTGAATCCATGTGGCTACGTAAATTCTTGAAAGGGTAATCCTTAGAAGATTCTTTATATGAAGCCCTGTTCAATGAAGGTGGCACCGCTATTTTAGCTCTATAGGAGCTTAAATCACTATTGGCACTCTTGAGTTTTGGGCGACGATCCAATCTGTGTTCCTTACTTATTTTTGGTAAGTAATTTTCAGATGCTTCTTCATTTCTTCCATATATTGCATTAATCATTGTATTATCATTTTCACTATCACTGATCGAGGAAGCTAATTTTGATTCTCTGTGGTCGTCGAAAAGATCTGTTACAGAATTTTTAAGGTTATCAAAAACATTAACAACGTTAAAATTTTTTGGCTGGATTATATGACGAGTGCTACTACTAACAGGGCTACTGGCTTGGGAGATCATTTCGTTTTGATCTAAGTCGAAGTTAGGGCCCATACCATTGGAACTTTTGAGGTTATTTACACAAGTATTGTCAAATACTTTAGGTTCTCCATCTTGTAATTCCTCTTGATTATCATGCTCTAATTTGCTTTCACCAGCCTCTTTCTCTTTCAAGTTCGACGAAATTAAAGCGTCATTTAAAGTTTCAGGTGTATCATTAAACTCTGATACCCTCACATTATCATTATTTGATTGTTCGTTATTATCTTCATATTTTAAATCATTTGGTTGATACTCTTTCGAATTTGACGCGTACCTCAATTTTTCATCTTCTTTTATATTGCTTAGATTTAAAATTTGATTGGACATTTCCTGCAAATCCAAAGTTTGTATATTTTTTCGTTTGTTGTTATCAGCTTTGATAGGATCATCAGTGTTATGTGATGATTCAATTTCATCAGAAGGATTCTTTTTCGCAACCATTGATTCTAACGCATCTTGAACATTTGCTTTTAGTTTTTCTTGAATTCTTTCATTAGTTTTTTTAAAGCTCTCTAATGTTTTAAGAATATTTCCTTTTATATGTGGTAACTGAATTTAGCCTGCGATTATCGTCATTTTCCGCAGATTTTGCTAAGATATCATGGTATGATTGTTGTTCATTAAAATTTAATTCATTTGCAGTTCTGGCATCCATAATACTACCGATTTGCACATTGCTATTTTGAATTCGATTCTTGTAAACTTGTAGTTTGAGGAATATTATTACTAGCACTAGTATCAACATCTTTAACATCACACAAATTTTCGTCTTGTATATTCATATTATCCATTTCACCTACAGAATTGGTAGTACTTAAATCCTCTATATCTGTTTCCTCACAAATTAATTCATTCACACTGGAGGGTACAACTTCCTCTATTTTTGTATGCTTAATATTATCACCGAGACTGTTTGTATCAATATTTGTATTTTCTTCATCTACTTTGTCACATTCTTCGTTTTGAATATTTTGTGACATGTCATTTGTTACAAACAGCTTTTTTTCTGATATGTCTGATGGGTTTGATACAGCATCAAGTATTTGATCATGATCATTATTTGAAAAATCATTATTTTCGATACTGTTGTTTTCATTATATTCACTATTACGAGATAATTCTGTATTGTCACGTATGTTACTTTTATCATTAGTACTATACAGTAACGTTGACTCTCTCTGTTTAGACATTTTATTAATTTTATTATTTAAATTATTTGCTTGTAAGTCAAATTTATTATTTATTTTTGATAACGATGATTGAGGATTGCTTCTAAAGTGATTAGACGATGTATAAAAATATTTCTCTGAATTACTAGGAGATGATATAACATCACTTTCTCTTCGTTTTTCTAAACCGCCAGTACTAGTAGGTACGGTATGAAGGTTATTTTCTTTTGATATTTTAATACGATCTAGTAATGACGGCACTCTAAAATTTTGAGATTTACTACTTTCTATGTTCAAAGGCTTTGTTACGCCTAAACTGTTTCCAATGCCCGGAAACAATTTTGTCTTTAATAATTCTGATTTTAATTTCAATTCTTCTAATAAATTACTTTTTAGTGGCTGTATTATTTGCTCTTGTGTATTACTAGCACTGTTGTCCATATCAAATATTCGTTTGTGTATTAAACTATTACTTGGCACTTTAGATAAAGGGTAGTAACGTATTTCTAAATGATTGTACTCTACTTTCGTCAATTCCGTTACTTTTGCCCAGTGGATGTTGTATACAACGTACTTCTTGAACATGAGAAGCTTCTGGTATAACGTCGTCCATATGGTCATGTTTCGGTTTTAATATGATGTTGACAATACTTCTTGGTGCTGTTTGTTCCGAGGTATTTGACTCTAAATCGCTAATTGCACTTCTTGCAGCATCTCGGGCTAAAGCTTCTTGATATTCTTGATCAGTAACTTCACGTAATGTCTCCAGAACAGAAGACGCAAGTCCAACTTCTGGTTTTAATAATGGTTTAGGTTCACTCGCATCTCGTGGCCTATAAAGGAAAAATAAATATTATGATATTATGTATTTCAAATTTAAGACAAAAAAAACGTCATAACTATATCTAATTTCAATTCATTGAATTCATTGATTTAATAATGATGCTCAAAATTCTCCATAAATTGAAGTTCCTACAAAAGGGCTGGCAACGGAAAGTTGTAACTTTTCTAACAAAGCTGAATATATAGCTAGATTGCAATTAGAATTTTATATCCAAATAGACGAAGTTAAACTTATTTAGTAAAGGATCGTCATGGCGCAGATATATAGCCTCTGCTTGTAAGTACAATGTTTTATGGGTTTCCTCTCCAGAAGTGAATAAATTATTTTAATTTTCCTCGCTCTGGTAATAAGGCAAAGTTTTAGGCAGCGTTAAATTCCACCACTCAACACGCACAGCCTTAAAAGAAGAAAAGCAGAAAACAGAGTGTTTTAACACTAGGTTTTTACAATTCCCTTTGCCTACCCTGCCAAGTGCGGGATACAAATCGCAACTATAATAATAATAATATAAATTTGATTTTCGCACTGAGGGCTTTATGCCAATTTTTTGATTAATTACAGGTCACTGGAAAGGTCAACTTATAAAATCAGGAAGTTTAAATTAGTGAGTGCCTCTATTTTTTATTGGATGAATAAACTTTAGACATAAGAGTGTGTTATTTTTTTCCTGTGATAAGCTTATAAATAACACATTTACAGTCATTTAAGATTTATACTATAAGTAGTCACAAAATTCATCAAATGTAGGTCACCGAGAAATAGATGTTGATTCAATGTTCGTGTAAGCTACTGCAAAAAAGAAGCATAAACCCTCAATAACGTTGACTTCAACCTTCTAGCTTGATTTTTTTAAATACTTTTAGGATGATACCTCCTCGAAATCTTAACCAAAATGGTCTTGACAGACGGACAAGTAGACAGATTCCGAGATTCCGCTTTTTTTTCTTTTTTGATGTATCAAATTTTAAGCCTAACCTAACGTAATAAATCCTTTCGCTTGTTCCTGCTTATCCCAAAAATGGGAAGCTCTTTAGTAATATAGTTTTCTATAATTACCTAGTAAGAGGTTCCACAGCTCTCATAGCAGGTCTAAGAATTGACGAAGCAGTATCAGAGTCACTATCCCTTTGACAAGGGCAATCACGAGGCACTTCACTTGCCCACGAATCTTGCGCCCTTTCTTTTATACTGTTTCCATCGGAAGTAGGGCATGGACAGCATTCTTCATAATTTAAATGTCTGGTTCCTCTTATATTCTCTTCATTCACAGGTTGTGATACAATCTTAATATAACAAAGAATTTTTAAATTAACTTCTATATAAACATGAATTAAGAGATATTTTATTAATTGGTAATATTCTTATAATTATTTCTTTAAAATTACAAAATCTGAGTATATTTAAATAGCTTTAAATATTTAATTTAAATAAGTGATACTTCAAATCGCTCTTTTTACAGTACTAATATTTACTTCAAAAGACTCTTAAAATCATTTCAAAAAGTGTAATCGGCGCGAACGTTTAGGTTACATTTTTATATATTAATTGATATATTTAGATACATATTATAATAAATTATATGTATATAATTAATAACTTGTACCTAATTAAAAGCAAATTTAATAGAAAATAAGTCATAAAAATATTATTAATATAAAATAAATAAAAAAAGAAACTTACAACCCTCTGTACAAACACTAATATAACCAGACACTTCCACATTGTGACATCGGGAACGTTATCCAAGAGCACAAATATTTCACTCAGCTAATATAACATCTAATTAAGAGATTATATCTAGATAAGGTTATATAGTGCAGTTTAAGGCACGCGCTAAGTTGTACGTGACTGAGATATGCTGAGATGGACAGTTGATATCAATTATATCAATAGAGAAACGTGAATTTGATATAGTAACCTGGTTGTTTTTTGCTTGGATCTCATGATCTTTCAACGGTTTACGGAAGATGCAGATTTGATTCTGTACTGAAGTAGATATGTGCTTAAACATTGACATATATTTTTTTATTATACATACAGACACTTCATTCTCCGTTCTCCTACTGAATTCGAGATGTTGCCTGATGTGTGACGAAACTTTAACTAAGCTATAAAATAAATATATTTCATTCCGCCTAGTAGGAGTTTGAATCTGTAAACCATTTTCAATACAACGCTGTCTCACTGAGCAAAAATGACCTCAATAACAAACTGTCATGTCATAATAATAACTAACAACTAATATAATATAACAACAATTATTACACGCTTTATTCCACACATGGCAGGGTAGGCAGAAAACATAGGAAACCAGGAACTATAGTAAACTAGTGTTAAGACATTCCGTTGCTTAGTCTTTGCACTCTCCGTCCCCGCTTTCCGCCTTTTTCGAGGCATTGCGTGTCGAGTGGCGGAACTCAACGCCGCGTTTGCCTAAAAATCACAAATCTTTTATTTCATATAAATATCATTTAATTTGAAAAGAGCATATATAAATTTATGTAAATAGCTTTTCAGCCATAGGCTCTTACTTCTAAGTTACAATAAATTTAAAAATATAATGTAAAGATAAGATAAGATTAAAATTATTTCTATAATTACATATATATAATTTATTCTATATATTATGTATGTACAGTAATATATATAGATGCCAAGTGTCTGTAGTTTCAATTATATATCAAATAAAAAATGTATTTTAATAAACTTTATACATTACTCTAACAAAATACAAAATCATTAAAATCCGTGAAAATGAAAATTCATTTTTATTTATTCATTTTCAGTATTTTTAGGGAAATAGAGTGGTAACATTTTTTGGAGTTACGTATAATTACTTAGTATCTATCTATACTTAAAACAGAAAAATATCGTGTCTGTAAATTAAATATATTTTATGTGAAAATTAAGCACAAATGTAAAAACTATAATAGTCTATGTAGTCATTTTTGTTTGTCTTTTTGTATATGCACATTTATTGATGTGTTGAACGAATTTGAATGATTTTTTGTTGTATAGTCGTTAAATCTTGATAATTTATAAAAAATAATGATATGCTGCCATAGAAAAGTTATTGATCATAAAAAGCATTGACATAAAAATCAAGAAGCTGGAACACCTGATATAAAACTACAATAAATCAAATAAACTGTAAAAATAAATAAAATCGGTAAATGAAAATAATGTAGAGGAACGTTACATGTTGTAACAACTCAGATGGAAAAAAATGTTTTTATTAGTAAATCGATAAATAAACATTTAGAATACTTATGTACAATGGTATGTTCATTAAAATAAAAAATGACATCGACTTTAAAGCGTTGGAATATTTGTAATTTTTAAAATAACATTTATAGATTAACCCTTGGTTATATGTATTTTACTGATGAGAATAAAAATATAGTACCTATAGCAAAAATTATATTCTTCTAGAATAAAACTCTTGTGCCACTGAAGGAATGTCGCTAGGTGCGTTGTATATGTTTCGAATATTGATCGTACAGTCTTCAAGTTTACACCAGGGGCAAAAAACGTTTTAAATATTGAAATAATAACTCAAGAATTATTGAAACTGGAGAAAGGAAGCTTCTTAGTATTCCATGAATTCAACGTGCGGGTGCTGGTTCCATCGTGTTGTAGGAACAGTAGCTCCGATCAGCGCTTAGCACTTGTGACCCAAGTGTAAACCCAATACATTAACGTTTACCATTGTCCGAGCTCCTCCTCCTCCGATTCACTAGTGCCACCTAGAACGTACTTCATTCTATAAATATATTAGTAATAATTCCAGACAGACAGGCCGAGTTCCTTTAGCAAACTATAGAGAGATTCCGCTGTTACATCTCTCGCTCCTATTTCAACTGCATGTAAGATCAACTGTAAATTCTACCAGTATTACGCGTTTTAGACTTTGAGAATGAAGAAAAATATCCAGCAACAGTATCCACCCAGAAATATTAGGTGGAAACTCCTTCTGGTAATTCGGCCCGACAATAGGTACCTATTGTCAACCATAAAATTGGTCATTTTCGTTTAAATTACAGGGAAAAAGATTTTAGACAAAGTGTTAATAAGAGCAATCTGCCTATTATCCTTTGAATTTGTTACCCAGTCTTTTTTGAGAAGGACAAAAACTGCTTTTCCTTTCTTCTTTTCTGTATTTCCTTTCTTGACCAAATTTTACCACATAAGTTGTGGAGGCATTTTCGAACTGATGCATATTTTTTATGTTATGTATGACCTGGAGCTGATTTAGATGATTCCTTTAAATTTGTTTGTTGTGTCTATAGTAGGTGAGTCACCCTAAAAATAACATGAGGACTATCAGGTCTTTGTTTATTTGGCTTCTTATATAGTCATAGTATATTAAGTACATCATATCTGTGTTTCTATAAGGTTCAAAAGTTGCTTCATTGGTCAAGAGAAGCTTACCTTTATCTTCCATAAAATGTACTCAAAAGGATTTTTCTCGAAAGCAACCTCGTTGGTGGCTAAGATGATTATCGCCTAAGCTTAGGCAGCACAAAGTTTCAAGCTCTCTTATTTTCCTTCTCGTTTTCGATGTGTTTTCTTTGTCTTTATGAGCGTAATGATTTGGGATAGATACATTTCATTAAAAAAAATCATAAATAGTGCTTTGGAAACCACGCTTTACAGTATTGACGCACTCATTCAACCATTCTACCATTGTATGATTGTACATATTATTACTATTTAACATCATGATTTTGTAGTTTTCTGACAAATTAGATATTAAATATTTTAAAAACTTCATACATGCAGGTTAGAGCTTAGAAATGAAAAATTTGTAACGAAACAAAATTACTACTAACGACTTACAATATAAGGATACATGATCCCTGTAGGAGATATGGTACATGAGCATTGTGAAGTAACAAAGCGTATTAGATTTATTTAAAGTTGCACCACTGAGCTTCCGTTGCTGTTAACTTAAGAATATAATAGTCATATGTCATTATTCCGTCAACTTTGCAAATGGCTCACAAGTGTTGTTTACAAGCAAGCAGAACTAATATCGGTAAGTTTTTAATTTTGCTTTCTTATTATGAATTTATGTATTAGGGATCTGTTAAAATTGAAAAATCCTTCTTCTTCTCTTTATTTATGGCTTTTCGAGCGTGCCAGTTGAGCACAATTCACTTCGCCAATGTCACGTTGAATGGAGAACACACAAAGGAGAATGTACGGTAAAAAAAGAGATATCACAAAAATTGAAAAATTATAATTTATATTTCGTATTTTCATTATAAATAGTGGTGAGTTACTAAACTTAAGTTGTTTAAATCCTGTATTATTTTTTCTAACTAGACTACCATTGAGGAGACATGGTACATTCAGTTTTAGGAAACTTGATCCGGGAATCAAATCTCCTAAACTCGGTTTGCTTACCAGTTTACACGATAATAACTGAGTAGATTTTATTAGTAATTTAAAGCATGCACGCTTTATAGTTTAAATACACTAATACGGGCTTAATAAGCTTATACTTTTTACTTCGTAATTTTCTATAGCTGAAAACAAACACTGGGAGACTAATCGGTGTGTTAATACTATTTTTCTTTTTAAAAGAACAAGCCAAAAGGTTCTTAATAATTCTTATTTATTTTTTTTTACATTTATACATATTTTAAATTAATATCATTATCGTGATGATAATCATTTTTTTCTTTTTATTTAGCATCTATGTTGCATTGACCAAATATAAATTTCGCTTCTAACTAATTATAGTAGAACATTACCACAATAAGACCAATAATAACGTACAAAGTTAAATATTTAATTATTAAAAGTTTATTTATATTATCTTTAATTTTCAATATATATAACATGGCAATCTTAATACAAAATGTCGTTTGACAAAATTTAAAAAATTTCGTTTGAAAGTCGTTAAGCGCGGTGAAACGTTGCAACTTATAAAAAAAAAACAAACTAGGTATAGATATTATTGCTTCGTGGGGTAAAAATATTCTACAATAATTATAAATGCGCTAATAGTTGTCAAAAAGCTAGCGCATTTATCAAAGCGCTTCGTCTTACTGCATCGTGTTAGCAAAAATCTTTCAAAATTCCTTCATACAAGATGGATGATTTTCTTAAGATAGAAAAGATAGGTGAAGGCACGTATGGAGTGGTTTATAAAGGCAAAAATAAACTAACTGGCCAGTTCGTGGCTATGAAGAAAATTAGATTGGAGTCTGAAGATGAAGGCATTCCATCCACTGCTATACGGTATGCACATTGCTTTGTTATTATTTTCTTACTGAGAACATTTGATGCAATCATCGTGTTTAAAATAAAGCTTTGTTACCTTTTACTATAAACAGTTGTTTATAAATGTTTCCTGACTCAAGTTAATTGAATAACCTCCATTGCCAAGGGCTTGTTTATTTATGAAATATATGAAAGTAGATATTAAATCCACAATATTTTACAGTGAAATATCACTACTAAAAGAGTTAAATCATCCAAATATAGTAAAATTAGAAGATGTTTTAATGGAAGAATCCCGACTATATTTGATATTTGAATTTTTATCCATGGATTTGAAGAAGTATATGGATTCTCTTGGATCAGGCAAAGTGAGTTTTTACTTTCTCGTTTATTATCAACATTATGTTGTTTACTACTTATATTTAGTTGTTACTTATTTTTCATATTACTCAAGTAAATTTCTTCTTATATCACCAAATACAATTTTAAGTTAACCTTTAGTATTGTATTTGTAGAGAAAGAGAACATAACATTTATATTTAATAATTTTGTGTTAATTTAATATTTATTATAATTACTTTTAACTTCATTTAACCATTATTATTATTTTGTCCTATTCCTTTATTTTGTATATAAAACTAAGTTCAGAAATTTAAGACTATCACAGGTAAAGTGGATTGTATAAAAATGATAAACATTATATTTTTTATTTCCTTCTTATTTATATTCTTATTATTTAAGTAATTTTGTAATTAACACTTTCAGTTTATGGATCCGAGCATGGTGAAGAGTTACTTATATCAAATAAATAGTGCAATTTTATATTGTCACCAAAGACGCATCCTGCATAGAGATCTTAAACCGCAAAATTTACTTATTGACAAGACTGGTATTATTAAGGTTTGCTTCTTAAATATATCTCAGTATAATTATAAGTAATCACTATATATTTCCAATAAAACAATTTGTCACATGAAATGTTTCTATTTATACTTTGATTTTAACTCAAAATATAAGACATGGAGAATAATTCAATTGAACCTAGCTAGGTTCTATCTGCTTCCTTTTGCTCTATGTAAGTTTTAAAGCAGAAAAATATAATTTGATCATACATTGATCTGCTAAAGCAGTACCAGTTTTGAAAAATGTGCTTTAAATATATTATGTGAGTATTATACCTAGAGTTTTTATATGTCTATAAGCCAGAGTGAAAGTTTAGTTTCATAAACCAAAACATTTCATAAGGCTTTAGTTTTATCTTGATGACTTTAGTTATTTTTTCACAACTTTTATGCAATATACTGCTTAAGGCACTGTTTTTAATTTAGTGTCTATATTACATATGTATTGGATAAAAAATTAAATTTTTTGTGTAATTATTTGATTTTATAATCTTATTATTTTTTATTGTAATCATAGATATTTAAATAGTACTTTTACTATCAGGTTGCAGACTTTGGTCTTGGTCGAGCATTTGGTGTGCCAGTGAGAGTCTACACTCATGAGGTTGTCACACTTTGGTACAGAGCTCCGGAAGTCCTCTTAGGGTGTCAACGGTAAGACAGCATTATTAATACAATTATTGTTGAATAATGCTTATATATTAGGACAAGTAGTCTAGTGGCTTTAATAAACATATCCATTTTGTAAATATTTTAAAAGAATACTATGTGTTAGTTCCAAGTATTAGTTATATAAATAATATGTGCTGCTGTTATTAAAAAGTAATATAAATAATAAATCATAATATATTGTTAAGACAGTTTGGCTTTTAGCTGGAGGTGAGGATCCATTTTAAGTCTAAATTTGAGTCACAACTTTAAAGCAAGCTCTTATAATATATATGTTAAATATTTCAGATACTCTTGTCCACTTGATATGTGGTCTGTTGGATGCATATTCTCAGAGATGTCATCAAAGAAACCACTTTTCCAAGGGGATTCTGAAATTGATCAGCTTTTCCGTATATTTAGGTGAATACATTATAAAATGATTCCTTTTTATCACTTAAATTTTTATTTTATAGCTTATAACATTAGAAGTGTTAATGCACTTCTAATATTATAAGCTTAATGAATATAATATACATTAAAAAAACACAATTTTTGTGTCAGTATCTACTGAAGATTGGTTATATAAAACATGGAGTGTCTTGACACTGATTCTCTCAGTCTACCCTACCATATTAAAGATAGAACATAAAGCTGAAATTAAATTATATGTATTAACAAAGAAATCTTTTACATTTCCAATTAACTATTTTATACATCTACTAATCAAGACTTCAACAACATTTGTTAATGATCAAAATATTATTATTTAATAAATAAAAAACTATGTTTATTTACTGATTAAATTTAATATTCACGAGGACCGTCGTGGCGCAGAGGCGTAAGCATCTGCCTGTAAACGCGACTGTTTGTGGGTTCGATCCCCACTTGGGGAAGATGGATTTTTCTATTTCCATTTTCTTCGCTCTGGAAACTAGGCAAAAGCGCGGCGTTGAGTTCCGCCACTCAACACGCAGTGCTTCGAAAATGGCGGAAAGCGGGGACGGAGAAAGCAGGGACTAAATAACGGAGTGTCTTTACACTAGGTTCATATGGTTCCTGCAGTTCCCTCTGCCTACCCTGCCATGTGCGGGATAAAGCGTGAAGCTATAAAAGAAAATCGATTTGTAATTATTTTTCCATGTATGCAATAAACTATTTCTCATTTTCAGAATGCTGCAGACACCTACAGAGGAAATCTGGCCAGGAGTTTCATCTTTACCCGATTACAAACCCACATTCCCCAATTGGACTACTTTCAACTTACACAATCATGTAAGGAAAAATTTTACAATAACTTAATAACGCTTTATCCCGCACATGGCAGGGTAGGCAAAGGGAACTGCAGGGACCGTGAGAACCTAGTGTTAAGACACTCCGTTGCTTAGGCCTTGCTTTCTCCGTCCCTGCAAATAATATGCCAACAATTGTGGTACAGAGAAGCCGTAGCTGCCTGTAAATGTAACAATTTGTGAGTTTGATTCCCACTTGAGAAGGATGGATTATGCCTTGAATAATGTCAGAAATCAGGATAGGGAATGTCTTAACACTGGGTTCCCACGGTTCTTGCAGTTAACTCTGCCTACCCTGCTATTATATAGATTGAAGCTAAAAATTATACAAGCAAAGCTATTAACTGTAAACATGATCAACTTCTGTTTAATCCTCACTGAGGGAGTAACTAAATTATCATTTCTTTGCAATTTTGTCAAGACTGTAAACTTATTATGATCTACTATTGAATATACAATCCCTTGAGTGCAGACAGAAAGTAGAAATGTGTGCTCCTTAAGAGAATTATCTTCAATGTCTCTGATATGCTAGATATTTTGAAGAAAAACAAGTTATATGAGTATATTATAATTTGTAATAATATCTTTTATCTTTATTTCATAGTAAATCTACTTTTAAACAATTATTCTTATTGGATTATTGCAATGAGGACAAAATTGATGTAAATATCCTTGTAAAGTGTGTACTATTTTTAATGTAAGATAAAAATGATAATAGGAAGCTAAGTGAGTAAAGTAAAGTAACATACTTGAATAAACATGGAATAAATGTAATTTAATCAAAACTTATCATTTACATTTATTTTCAAATTCATGTGCTGCATTGCGATTGTGTTGTTAATGTAAATGCTCTCAAGGCACAGACAAGAGATCACCAACAAGTCTGCTAACTCATTAAGTTGATCCACTTAAGATAGTCAAGTACATGTTATACATGCTATTTACTAATTTTTAATGGGAATTGTCATATCAGTCAGCATAAGGGCTCTTTAGTTGGTTTATAATATATAATTATATTATTTAGCTTCACGCTTTATCCCGCACATGGCAGAGTAGGCAAAGGGAACTGCAGGAACCATACAAACCTAGTGTTAAGACACACCATTGCTTAGTCCCTGCTTTCTCCGACCCGTTCTCCGCCTTTTTCGAGGCATTGCGTGTTGAGTGGCAGAACTCAACGCCGCGCTTTGCCTAGTTTCCAGAGCAAAGTAATTCGAAATAGAAAAATCCATCTTCCCCGAGTGGGAATCGAACCCACATACCGTCGCTTACGCCTCTGCGCCACTACGGCCCTCGATTTACGATATATAATTATGTGTTTATATTTTATACTGTAATATAAACACTTAACAACTCATTTATATGAGTGGAAGCGAAGTGTGAGAAAATAAAATAATTCAGTTTAAAATGATTAAAATATTTTAATTGTTAATTAATAATAACACCTCCAGGTACAAAACTTAGATGAAGCTGGCATGGATCTGCTGCAGAAAATGCTCATTTATGACCCAGTGCGTCGGATCAGTGCTAAGGATGCTCGAAGACACAGATACTTCAGAGATGTAAAACTACCACCTGGCCTAACTACCCATCCCCCCTACATTAGATATAACTCAGACGTGTCCACTGATGCGGAAAGTGTCGTGCAAAGCGTCTAAGAACAGATCTAGATCTAGATTTAAGGCTAGCTTAGTTAGACATTTGATAAGGTTATATATATGTTGACTTATATACTGCCATATGATTATGTCTTGTGCCAAATGAGAGAAATGGTTTTTTTTTTATTTCTTTTAATGTTATATGCATTTTTTTTGACATGATTCAAGATTTTCTTTGCATTCTTAGATTACATAAACAGTTGGTACTTATGATTTATAGAAAACATGTATTTAAATTATTTTTTTTAAATAAACTGATTATTTATTTTGAGCATGTTTCGTATTTGTTTTTATTTTAGATATTTTACCGCATTCTTTTTTCTGTTTTATATACAGACTCCACAGAGTTATTACAGAAATACTATTCATATAGTTTTTTTCCTATTCATATATGTCATAGTCTAAGAATGCAAGAAAATAATTGACTTCATTATATCAGCTAAATGACTACTAAAAGGCCACAAATTTGTAAAACAAGACAAAGAAACAGGTAAAATTTTATTATTTATATTCTTAAATGCTCAGTATCAATAAAGAATATAAAAATTCTAACAACCGCCATTAATGAAAGTTTTTGCATTTTAAAAAAGTCAATTGGATTTGGTCTTCATTTTTCAAATAATTCAGAATCTACATTTTCGATTTGCTGCCCTTGCTCATTAACACTATGAGATGGCGTTATTCATTGAAAATTACATAACAAACATGTCATATATATAAATAAGCACAAATTACTGGACAATGTGAATAACTGCCATTAATTATTCATATTTATTTAAAGGGACAGTCGATAAGTGTAATAATAGTAAATATATTATATGAACAATTAAGAGTTAGTTGTCGCAATGGATGTTCAATGTGTGTGCCTTGTTTGAGTCCTTATAACATTTTCTTCACTTGGTCCAGACTTTTGTATACGATTTCATTTTTTTATCATAAAATTGTATTGACTAAAATAATATAAATACTATCTCAATAACTTAGTAACTACGCCTCCAAAGTTTTAAATAAATTAAAAAAAAAACGCTAACTTGACAAACTAATTGATAACTCGACAGATATTTTAGGTAAAGACAAAGGAAAATTGACAAGTATTTTAAAAGAAAGACAGCATGAAAGTAAAATAAAGGTCTATTTGAAGACTTTTAATGAAACTATTTTTTTACCATTGATAAAATGAACATTTGAATTTTTAATTTTAATATTATTTGTAAACCAACTTCATAATTAACATTTTAATTTAACAATGTAATGTTTTTAAGGAAATTGTGCCTTTTAAGAGGTAACTTAAAGAGTTGAACTGAAAGTATGTTTTTCCATATATTATATCTTGATAGAGTTTTGTGTCCTTTTTTTTTAACTTTCAGTTAACTATGATCATTCAAAATAGTAATGAAAATAAATTATTTTTAATTGAAGGTAAGGGCTTATTATACCTTAACATATATCATTTTATTTTAAAAAAGAATAGAAAAGTATTAAGATCATTTTATCATACCAAACCAAAAATAAATGAAGAAATGTATATATATATATATATATATATATATATATATATATATATATATATATATATATATATATATATATATATATATATATGTTTGTATGTATGTGTATATATATATATGTATATATATATATATATATATATATATATATATATATATATATATATATATATATATATATATATATATATATATACACATTTCTTCATTTAAAATTACAAATGTATTTATTCTAAAAGGGCAGGACCCAATTCACTTTTAGCTGCCAAAAAGAAAAGAAAATTATCATTCTTTTGAATTTTACTACAACTAAGCTAGTACTACTTGTAGTTAATAAATAAAATAAGCTTATTTTAATAATATAAAATATATGATAAAAGGTGCTCAGTTGCGTGTTTATTTAAAATTTAGCTGTAAATCAGTTACATAGAACACAATGGAGACATGTTTTTCAGAACTTGGTAATATAAAGTTACACTTCATTGTTCATAAATAACTTTTTATAATAGTTTCAATATATAGAATTTTCTCATGTTTTATTATCCTAATACTTAGCATATGTGAAATTATTTAATTACTGTCAAAAATATAATTCATTACATTTTTATTAATTTAATAGAAGATTTAAAAGAAAGAACCAATAATAAGTTATTAGTATAGTAGGATTTGGTATTTTTTTAATTCTTTTATTTGGTTATTTCTTATAGGGAAGTACTTTTTCAGTTTTAGGTCCTAGTTTTGTCACTTATATTATAATTATGTTTGTAGAAATGCATTTAATTTAATATTTCTTAATTTTTAATATAATTTGTATGATTAGTGTAAATTAAATTGGATACTTTTATTGTGCGCGTTTTCTTTCCTCGTGTATTTTTAAGGCTTTACGCTTTTTTCATATCAAGGTAGGCAGAGGACACAGTGCTAAAACACTCCTCTCTCCGCTTATATAAGAGGCATTGTGTGTGAGAGACAAAATTAATTTTGCGCTTTATCTTTCCGTAGGAAGGACATTCGAATTAAATTTATATTTTATTTATTCGGAAACATCACATCCCCAATCAACTGACAAACGCTGTCCTTTGCGTTAGCGTTGAATGATTAATCTTTTTTAACATTAATTATTATTGCAAAATATCTTATCAAGCGAGGACGGAGAAAGTAGGGACTAAGCAACGGAGTGTCTTAACACTAGGTTCCCACGGTCCCTGCAGTTCCCTCTGCCTACCCTGCCATGTGCTGGATAAAGCGTGAAGTTAAATATAAATTGTTATTAATAAATAATCCAGAAGATTATGACAGTCATTTTATTCAGTCATGTTATGACCCTAAACACATAGCTGAAAAACAAATAAAAGCCAATTTCATAAAAAAAAGTTATTAACTTTATTGCTTTCTAATTATAACAAACAAAATAACAAAAATAAATCTTCTAGAACCTTATTTAAACTGTGTTTTCTAAGCATTATACATATGTTATTAGGTGCCTATGAATTTGAAACTTATTGGTATTTAGTAGAAAATATGTAAAAATCTATTTTATCATAACCCTTACTGCATAGAGCTATATAATTAAAGAATTTATGATAAACCCACGTCCCAAATCGATTGTTTATGTAAACGTGAGTCTGTGGTTGTAATCTCCAATCAAAGTATAATTTTTTTTTAATTTACCCACTTACAAGTGACGAATAAAGTGAGGCGTTGAGTTCCGTAAATCAATACTTATATGTCTAAATTGAACGGAAAGTATCTCCATACATAGTAGGCTGTAGATGTACTAATAGCTTGAAAAACACCCGAATAACTAAAAGCTATGTATAGCACCTATAAATGAATTGTTGATTATTATAAAATGACTTTATATATATATATATATATATATATATATATATATATATATATATATATATATATATATATATATATATATATATATATATATATATATATATATATATATATATATATATATATATATATATATATATATATATATATATATATATATATGTATATATATATATGTATATATGTATATATGTATATATGTATATATGTATATATGTATATATGTATATATATATATATATATATATATATATATATATATATATATATATATATATATATATATATATATATATATATATATATATATATATATATATATATATATATATATATATATATATAATATATATATATATATATATATATATATATATATATATATATATATATATATATATATATATATATATATATATATATATATATATATATATATATATATATATATATATATATATATATATATATATACATAAGTTATATTTGTACTTTTGCTTTTTTTTTACTTCATTTTCTTTTATTCGATTGTACAGAAAATATTTATTGTTAATATTTTTACTTTAATGCACCTCTGATTGATAGTGTCCTGTTATAAATATTTTAAATCTTGTACTTACTAGTTACTTACTATTTTATTCAAGAAGTTACTGATTTTATATCATAAAATCAATATATAAATATTTTATTACTTCAACCACATTGTTTCAATCATTAGTCGCTATTTATTAAAGTAAAGTGTATTTGGTGCATGAAGTATATAAAGAATAGCATAATGTCCCTTGAAAGAGCTTAATGAAATATATTTACAGCAAAATTTCTAAAGTAGAATAAATTTAGTTTAAGTATTTATTGCTATAACTTGGTAAAGTCTATAAATATATAAATATAATAATTTATTTTCAAATTAAACGGCATTAATAACTGGGTGCTACAATTGGTTCACAATAAAAGAAAATTATAACTAAAATTAAATATTTACATATAGAAAGTGTGTATGTGTGTGTCTGTGTTTGTCCTAGTGGTGTATAGTGTATAGTGCTGGGTGTTGGTTGGGCTGCAGGATGATGCGGTGGACGCCACCCAGCTCCTGCCCCAGACCCTGGCCCAGACCCGACACCACGGCACCCGGCTGCAACTTGAAGGAAATATTTTATTAGTTTTTTTTATAATTTTATGCTCTTAACCAAATAACAGGGTAGATGTATATAAGATATCGTTCATCGTTTTAAATATTATTAAAAGGTAGAAAAAGGATTGAATGAAATGGATTACTAAAGAAAATAAAATTAAAAAGTGTTAAGTTATCAATTACGCGGAATGTTTATATATATTTTTTATTAGGAAATAATAAACCTAATTAAAAAAAAAAAAACAATTTAAGTAGCTTATATATGATTTTTATTTATTATAGTTGTTTTATTAATAATTGACTTACTTGTAATATATTAGGTAACATAGTCTGGCAAGAGGACGTGGCGACGTGCAGCTGTTCCTGCTGCACTTGCTGCACTTGCTGCACACCCACCGCCTGATAAACATAATATTTATTTTTATAATTTTTAATATGCTAATCCATACCAAGGTTAAAAGAGAAGCTTAAAGAAGACATAAAAAATTTAACGCAACGGTATTTAAACCCGCGCCCTCTTGTGAACCGTGCAAGCGCTCTGACCATCGCCATGCATATTTTATACAAGCTAAGCTAACTTTCTCTGTAGGGATTTTTTTTACAAATTTCCGCTTCCCAAATAGCAATCGTTTTAGGAAGAGAAAATGTTTTTCTTTTTATTAAATATTTTTACAATTTTTAAAATGTTAGTCCAAACTGAGGATGAAATTTTAAAACACTAATAAACATAGAGAGCAACTCACGTGTATTTGTATGGGCTGATGTTGCGGGTGAATTTGTATCGTTTGTACTTGAAGCTGCGGTTGCTGGAAACAAAATATTTTATATTATAATAAATATTTTATATTTTTCTGCGTCATTTAAATTATTTTTTATTTCTTTATTTATATATGAAATCATAGATATAAATGAGAAATAAAACAAAAGGTAATCTTATGGGTTGCTAGCTATCATCTTCCAGATAATCTAAAAATAATGTTTTGGGAAAAAAACAATTAATATTACAAAGAGGTTGGTGAGAAAAAAATATAAACTATTACAAGTAAACATAAGCAAATATATGCTACCTTTAACAAAACAAAAGTATATGTGAGTATCTGTAATTACTTTAATTAATACATACGTACATATACATATATATTCTCGTATAAACATATATATATATACACATATATATTATATTTTTTAATTTTTTCTTCTTTTTTATGTGCAATAAAGTGTTATAATTATTATTATTTAATAAAACAAATGACAAAAATAGTCAATCATCAGTATTTACACACACACACATACATAACGCTACATACAGAAAAACATACCGTGTTAATGTGTTGGTGTGTCTGTTGCAACTGAAGGGACTGCACCGTCGATATCACCGGGTACTGTTGACCCTGGAGAAAATTAAAAAGAAATTATAAAATGGAGTTAAAGGTAAAATAAATATACGGAATTAAATAAAAATACCTTTAATAAAATAATATAATTGTGTCAACATCTATATAAGATAGATGGATTCTTTTTATGTCCTCACGCTTTATCCCGCGCATGGCAGAGTAGGCAGAAGGAACTGCAGGGACCGTGGGAACCTAGTGTTAAGACACTCCGTTGCTTTGTCTCTGCTTTCTCCGCCCCTGCTTTCCGCCTTTTTCCAGTCATTGCGTGTTGTGTGGCGGAAATCACAACATAATTAAACACAAATAAATAAAAGTATACCTGTACACCAGACACGGCAATGCCCTGCGGCGTGTGTATGGGCACAGCGAGCTGCTGCACGCTGCCCACCTGCAGGACCTGCTGCTGCAGCTGCTGCACCTGCTGCACTTGTTGCAGTTGGTGTTGTTGATGTTGCTGCTGCTGCTGTTGGTGGTGTTGTTGTTGTTGTTGCTGCTGCTGCTGCTGTTGTTGCTGTAGTTCTTGTTGTTGCTGTTAGTTTTTTAATGATAATGTATATTGCTTATTTACTAACGGAGTGTTTATAATAAATTTAAGAGTCATTTTCGTTTAGTCTAACATCTTAAATATAATTTTTATATTTGGTTTAATTCCTATTCGAGAAAGATGGATTTATTTATTTTCATTTTCTTCGCTCTGGCAACTAGGCAAAGCGCGGCGTTCAGTTCCGCCACCCATATCTCAAAAGGGCGGAAAGCGGGAAATGGAGTGTCTTAACACTAGATTCCAACAGTTCCCTACCCGGGACAAAGCGTGAACGTAAAAAAATATTTATTATCTGTATTTATTAATTGATCACATCATTTAAGAATAAAGAAAAAAGTAAATATATAAATTTATAAAAAAGAAAGCATTACCTTCAAAGCGTACAGCCTCTCCGAGCCATCTGGTCCGAGCACACACATTTGCACATGACTGTACATGTGTTTCTTCAAACTGTGTAAATACATATAACTTTTAACACACAAACCACATTTGAAGCGCTTTTGCGTATTTTCTTGATTTTGCACAACATTTGACGTGTCCTGGACGGCTTCTTCTACAATGTTCTCCGTTTTCTCCATACATTTATCATTGTTCACAATTTCTTTGATCTGTTCAGTTTCAAAGGTTTCCGCGTTTTCGGCGGTTTCATTTTCCTTTTTGTCTAAATTGTGTGTTTTTATATGCTTCTTGTAGGAGCTGCATTCTATGAAGCCTGCGAAAGTTGCGAAAGGATGTTATGATGTTTTAAAATAATAAGTATATGTTAAAAATTTAAAATGTGTTAAAAAGAGAACATATAGTGTTAAGACTCTCCGTTTTTCAACTCCAGCCAATTATAGTGACGCAGAACAAAATGTATCAAAAAAAAGTCATATGTCAATTTGAAACCTTTATATACATGTACCCAAAAAGTATGTAACACAGAGTTTAACGCTAAATACCAATTTCAATATCTTCTATTAGATAAAACGACAGCGCAGCGTGTAATGCACGGTTCGCAAGAGGGAGCGGGTTCAAATTCCTCTGCATTAAAATTTTCATATGTTTTCTTTAAGCATTTTTCTATCCTCAGCGTGGTGACCCTAATACTGACCTTTCCCGCAAACATTGCACTGGTACCTCCTCTCGCCGGTGTGCGTCCTGCGATGCACCGCCAAGTACGACGCGGAACTAAACCTCTGGGAACACAGAGAGCACCCGAACAGCTTCTCCCCGGTGTGCTTAGTCGAATGTACTCGCAGCTCAGTTCTAGACGTGCAGCCTTTGAAGCAAACGGGACAGACGAATCTGGGAAATTTAGTACCCTACATTATTCGACTTCATATTAAACGTTATTTGATCGTCGTGGTGCAGTCTGCCTGTAAACGCGACGGATCGTGGGTTCGATTCCCACTTGGGGAGGATGGATTATTTGTTTGCGTTTTCTTCGCTCTGGCAACGAGGCAAAGCGTGGAGTTGAGTTACGCCACTTAACACGCTGGGCTTTTAAATGAAAGCAGGGAATGGAGTGTTTTAACTAAGTTTCTTATGGTTCCTAAAGTTCCCTCCGCCTAGTTTGCTATATGTGGAATAAAGTGTTAATTAAAGTGTTAAGTGTGGAATTATGTTTGGGAATATCGAATCCGCCATTCGGAGAAATTAATTATTATCATTTGTTTATTTAAGACTAAGCGCAGTGTTATGTTCCGTCTCTCAAAGTGTAACGTTTCAAGTTCACGAGAAAAGCGGAAAACGGAGTGTTTTAACAATACGCTCTCTGCCTACATACAGGTGTATGTATCTAATTCGATACAATCTAACATAACAAACAATTTTACTTATAACGTAGACGTTAAAAGATAGCTTATAATAAGTAGATACTTATACAGAGCCCATGGTATAAACGTTAAGCTTTAAAAATAAATCGCTTCATTTGATCGCGGCAGAATGAGGGTAGGATTTAATGCGTGTACCGTGGTTTATTGGCTTTATGATTGAATAGAACATTTGTTACGAACAGCTGTGTTACTTGATGATTAATCGCTTTTAAAACACTGAAATCAATTTTTGGGTTTAATAGATTAAACCCAATAAAATATCAATATTACATATACTTAAAATAGCAGCGTCTGTGAATACAAAATAGCTTGTTTCTCAAATAGATATTAGTAAATAGTTTTAAAATATTATCGTTTTGCGTTTATATTTATAAAAAGTGAAAAAAGGAAATAGAATAGCAATCTTACGTTATGGCCACACTAGGTAACATGGGTTTTAATCTTCACGGGTTCCGCATTTACACAGAAAAAACATGTTAACCGATCGTCTAAGCAAAATTTTAAATATTTATATTCACATTCAAATAGATATATTAAAAGTAATTCACTCACTTCTTATTCCCCGTATGTGTGAGGGTATGATTATTTCTGGCAGACGACGTGGTAAATCTCGCAGGACACAGCTTGCAGGCGAAAGGCTTTTCTCCGGTGTGCGTTCTTCTGTGATATATAAGGGCGGACTGTTGGGCGAACTTACGACAGCAAAACTGGCATTCAAATGGTCTTTCACCTGTAAAACGAATCCAATGTTAGTTATTACATTTTGTACAGAAATATTGTTAAGTAAGTACTGTAAGATATTTTTAAATTTTTAATATAAAGGCAGGGACTTGTACGAATAGAAATTTGAGTGTTAACTTGAACAGTCCTTTGTCTTTGGCAGGGAAATTAAATGAATTCATTGTCCTAATATATAGCATTACTATGTTTCGACGAAATGGGTTAGTTTAAAGTATTGACTTACAAAAGCTATATAATATGTAAAAATATATATAAATAAAATATTAATAATAATATATATAAAATATTTTTTCTTTTTTTTTTTTATAGCTTCACACTTTATCCCGCACAAGGCAGGGTAGGCAGAGGGAACTGCAGGGATCGTGGGAACCTAGTGTTAAGACACTACATTGCTTAGTCCCTGCTTTCTCTGTCCCCGCTTTCCGCCGTTTTCGAGGCATTGCGTGTTGAGTGGCGGAACTCAACGCCGCGCTTTGCCTAGTTTACCAGAGCGAAGAAAATGGAAATAGAAAAATTCATCTTCCTCGACTGGGGATCGAACCCAGAAACTGTCGCGTTACATTCAGACGTTGCGCCTCTGCGCCACAACGGTCCTCAATATAATATATATATTTTTTTATTATTTTTTTACCTTTTTTTATTATTATATTTTTTAAATGATTATTTTTTAATTATATTCTACTACAAACCTAGATTATAAAATAATATTTTAATTTATTAAAAAAATACCTACCCGTGTGCACTCTCATATGTGCATTTAACTTGGATACTTCGTAAAAGGCTTTATTGCACACGTTGCAAACATGATTTCTTATACCTCGATGTTTTTTCATGTGTTGGCACAATGTCGAATGCCGTCTAAACGTTTTATTACATTCGGAGCATTTAAGCGGTTTTTCCCCTGTATGTAACCTAAAGTGTACCTAAAAGTATGAATATCAAATAAAATAACCACTTATAAAAACTTAAATCATTATAATCTGTATTGATAATGTCACATTTTGACATTTAAAAAAGTTCTGTCATTTTTATACTTATCTACATTTTAAAAATAAAATAAATATAAAATGGGTTTCGATTATTATAGCATATTGGGAGTGAAGAGATCGTGCGATCAAATTGAAATTAAGAAGGCATATCGACGATTAGCCTTGAAATATAACCCTGAAAGATACGACAATGACGAGAATATAAGGCGTATATTTGCTCTAATTGGAGAAGCCTATGAAGTATTAGTGAATCACAAAACTAGAGCAATATTCGACCAGTATGGAGAAGAAGGTCTTAAACGAGGAGTTCCTGGACCTAAAGAATATATCCAGCCTTACATTTATCATGGGGACCCTTTAAGGACGTACCACGAGTTCTTCGGAACAACTAACCCTTACGCTGATCTTTTGGACTATTATGAGAACCCTCCACCTATGTTTGAATCTCCAATGGGAAAAGGCTATAAAGAAAAAGATCCTACGATAGTAAGACCCCTTGCCCTCACCCTAGAAGAAGTCTATAAAGGTTGTTTAAAGAAAATGAAAATACAGCGTCTCGTATTCACAGACGAGACATGTTCCGAATTAAAGCTGCGGGAAAAAGTTTTATCTATACCTATAAAACCAGGTATTTATCCAAACACAGAAATAAAATTTAAAGAAGAGGGTGATCAAGGCCCTACAAGGATACCTGCCGATGTAATCTTCATTACTGAGGATCGACCGCATGAAAATTTCATTAGGTCTGGATTTAGTGACCTTTTGATGGTTAGAACGATATCTTTACAAGAGGCTTTGTGTGGCATCACTATTGTTTTCTCATCTCTAGATGAGAGAACTTTGAGAATTAAAATAACAGACGTTATAACGCCAACATATGAAAAAATTGTGGAAGACGAGGGCCTACCGATTCCGGCTTGCCCAAATAAGGCAAAAGGAAATCTAAAAATACGCTTCAATATAACATTCCCTATATATTTGTCGAAACGAAGTAAAAAAGCTTTCAACGACGCATTTAAAACGAAAGAAGATGAGGACGAGAAGTTTGATAAGCTACCGTGCGGTACAATGTCGGTGCCATCAATTTACAAATAATGTTTATTATATAAATTTAAATATTAATAATTCACCTAGTATTATTTATCATTTAATACGAATGTGTTTATAAATATCGATAATATACAGAAAAAACACTTTAATAAGAACGAAGGTACATAATATATTTAAATTTTTATTTTTTTCAAAACTCACCTTTAAATCCGTAGGATTGTAGAAACTCTTAGAGCAAATAGCACACATGTAAGGCCTCTCTCCTCTATGCCTCGCCATATGGGACCTAAGGGCATAGCCGCTAAAGAATCTTTTCTCACACACAGTACATTGATGGGTTTTCTGTTCGAAATGTGTTTGTCTGTGGCGGTATAGCAAGGTTTTTGTGGAAAAAGTGCGCTGGCACACAGAACAAGTCGGCTGTTTCGGCGGACGCTCCTCGTGTGTACGCATGTGCATTTTTAACATACCTGGGCCCTAAAATATAATAATAAAGGTGTTTATAGAATAATTACCTAATATTATCATATTATTTTTACTAATATATAAATAGCCGTCTTCACCACCATTGTATCACACTCTTTATTTTATCTTATTTGTTTTCTTTATGTAGGTTTAATAAATCATTAAATAACAAAATAACACAATTCTTACCTTGAAAGTTCTATCGCATATCGGACATTTAGGTGGTTTCTTACAATTAGCTTTTATCCAGTTAGTATGTGAACGCATATGCAGTTTCAACCATCTTGCATGTTTGAACTCCTTGTGGCACAGGTTGCATACGTGCCGGCCGGGTGCAACGGACGAGGTCGCTTGGAAGACTACCATTTGTAAGTAGTTCTCTTCATCGGAATTTAGAGTTTCCTCTGTTTTTTGTTGGACCGGTAGAGGGTCCAGCTACGAGGTTTTATTAATTTTTATTTACACATAATATTGGTATTCTATAATAACTATAATATTTTGGAGAATAAATTGTGCTTGCAGCAAGTATCTAGGATTTACGATCTAAATGAGTTTTAAGCATATTATTTCTTTTTTAATTTTTATGTAAGGAACATCGTGGCCTAGAAGCGTAGCGTCTACCTGTCCAACGCAACGGGTTGTGGTTTCGATTCCCAAAAGGGGGAAATTGGACTTTTCTATTTCCATTTCCTTCGCTCTAGAAACTAGGCAAAGCGCGGCGTTGAGGCAAAAAGGTAGAAAACAGGGACTAAGCAACGGAGTGTGTTAGCACTACGTTCCTATGGTTCCTGCAGCTCCCTCTGCCTACCCTGCCACGTGCGGGATAAAGCGTGAAGTCAAAATAAATAGGTACCAGATGTATTTTAAACATTTTTTTTATTTTTATATGAATTAATTTCGATACGTACTTTGTCTATATCAAACTCTTCTTTCTGCAATATTTCTTGTGTAATGTTTGTTTGATCTGTATTCTCTGCGAAAAATCCCTCAAGGATCTGAGTGCTATTCAAACTAGGCACTTCTATAAATTGTATATTCCTGTATACTGAGTTTAGGTCTTTCTCTTTCTGTTATTGAGTGAAATAAAATATTTTAAAATATAGGTATAAACATTGTTAACATTGTTTATTGAAATTAAACAATTTTATTTGGAAAATTGATAACAGATCCATTTTTCCGCATAATAAATTTACTTTCATTAATTAAGTTAAAGTCACCTACTTTATGTCAAAATTAACATTTTAAAATAGTCTCAAATTATACAGGCTATGATCTGGATAGAGAGGTCACAGGATTTTCTACTGTCACGATTTTTCTGCCACATTATTTTCAAAATATCCCGTGACCTCTTACACTACTCATATTAGATAACTTCGTTATCCATGTTTTACATGAGTATCACTTTCAATACCATGGTCTTATGGTGCAATTATACATATTTGTTTGCGGCTAGAAAGTCGAATTTATTTCGCACTCTTGCCTCTAGCGAGTTGCGAGTACGGTGTGTTTAGACAAGCAAGCATTGCAGACGTGTCACATATGTATTTTAATCTAAATTATTTAAAAATAATGTAAGCAGTGATTTATGCTGTACGCAGCTAATTATTTTCATTCAAAAACCAACACTGATTCCAGTGACAAGTCGGCAACACTTGCAAGCAAGCGGTCGCAAGCCAAGCCAAAATCTTTTTAGACGCTTGCATGTGGACGCTTGCCCAGCCTTGCCAAACGTGTAAGTGAGCTATTAAGCTATATAGGTATTTAATAGATAAACTTACCTCCAAATTCTGTTTTAAAGCCTCCTCAGCCATAACCTTTGCTTGTTCTCTGAGTGTTAAGTCATTTCTCTCGACAAGATCTTTAAACGCATGACACCGTGATATTTGGTGTACACATTGTAAGCACAATTGGGCTGGTAGACCATCTCCTACTGCCACCTTTATAAAATAAAAAAAATGATAGCATCCTGTTTCTTTCAAATTTTGCATTAGGTATAAACTATTTTTAAGGAAAAAAGTAGTGTTAGGACACTACGTTTCGTTGTCGGGAATTCGAGAAATTGCGTTTTAAATCTTTAACATTAGACTTTTAAGATTGGAGAATATTTAAATTGTAATAAATGCTCCACGTCCACATCTTGTTGAACTTCTTCTTGGATATTAAACTTATTAACTGTTATCCGATCGTCGCGATGCAGTCTGCCAGGGTTCGATTCACCTTCGGTGAGGGTGCATTAAATAATTCATACTCCCCAAGTGTGAATTGAGTTTTTCCATTTTCTTCGCTAAGGCAACTAGGCAAAGCGCGGCGTCAAAGTACGCCACAAAAAGTCGGGGACAGAGTGTCTTAACACTAGGTTCCCGCGTTTTCTGTGGTTCCCTCTGCATACACCGATATACGCCGGTTGTTATTGAGATTTGCCTGAAGTGTTTGGGCAACACCTCCAGGAAAGGCTATGTTTCCGTCGAACGAATCGAGTGCAAGGCAAAGTGGAGGAAAATTACACAGTAGACCTTCCATGAGATGGAATGACCAAATTAAACAGAGTGAAATGGCAAGAGCAGCAAAAATTTGAAATGTGACATTTACATTACGGCCATGATCGCACTGCCAAGAACGTAAAGGCAAGGAAGTAATAGAAGATCGATCGATCGATCCGTCGTGGCGAAGTCTAACTATAAGCGTGAATATTGCTGGTACGAATCCCACCATATCTCGATGTTATATGCTGAATGAAGCGTTCAGTCAAAACTATGTCTGCTTAATCTTAAATATTACATGTACCTCTTATGACAAGAAACTATATTTATATATCTTCTTGTATCCATTTTGTCCATTTTTAAATTATTTAATATAATAAATGACGATCTCTTATTTATAATATGTACCATAAATATCCGTAAGTAATCGAAAAGTTACGAAAGCTATATTTTAAAAAAGCAATAGTTAAAAAAAAATAAAAGCAGTATACAAAATTGAAAAAATCGTTACTCTGTTAAAACTTTTTTTTTAATTTAATATATGTAATTTTAACAATATGGCATTTATGTGAAAAGTTTAAAAATAAATTAATAATATATCCAACCATATGTTGAAAAGTTTACAATGTCAACTTTAAAGTTTCTAAATGTACCTAAAAGTAACTAAATTAATTTCGAATATCTCCTTCCTACATCAATTAAAACGCCTGAAATTAGAGAGGGACAGGTAGATATTTCTCAACAAATTCCTAGAATACGTAAGTATTGAAGACTTGGATGACGATGACTTCTAAACAAAGATGACTTGCGTCGCTCTCGTCGTGTCTCGCTTACGGCAAAGCTACAAAGAGAGAAAGAGACAACAGCTTTTCCAAAAATAATTTTATCATTTTGTCATCTCACCTGCACTTTTGAAATCCCCATTAGCATAGTTGCAGTTAGCTGCTCGAATAAAGGACGCATATCCTTTTTCACTTGCAAGCAAGCGCGGCATATCTTCTCAAAATTATATTTCTGTGTCTTATTAACGGCAGCCATTTTGAAGGGCACCTATTGAGCTGTTTTTGTCCTTGTTATACAGCTTTCACTAAATGTTCGTATACTTTTATAAACACTCAAAAATCCCTTCCTACGTAAACATAATATATTTTCACATTTTTATTTAAGTACGTATAAACAAAGATTTATATTTACATTTCAAATATTTTGATAAATAAATAGCACGTACGCAAGAAAGACAGACATAGCTTTGTAGTTATGAAATCACTCCTGCCAGCGAACGTATTGGAGGGGGAAAGTGTCATTTACAAAATTGAGGTATCTCTATAAGGCAGAGTGAGATAGATATAATTGCGCAACATCGCTATGTTTACTATTGAGTATGCTTATTTCGCTTTAAAATGAAATAAATGTAACTAAAAATATTTCTTTTTGTAATTTGAAGCAAAAAAGATATAATTAATATTAAATCAGTATTAACTTAATTTGTTACTAAATTGGCAATAATACAAAACGTAATACACTCTGTAATGTCATTTAAACAAGTGTGTAAAAGAGACAAATATCTCTAACATATAAAAATGTTGTGTCGTTGAAATGTTAATATTAAGCTGAAAATTGTATTTTTAATGTTTAACTATATTATTATTACAAAAAAAATGTTTAAAAGTAAACTATATTAAGTATCATAGTTAATACGTTCTTTATTTATCTATCTCTTTCTTTTGGTACATGACCACAATAAAAAAGAAAGAGATAACCTAATAGTTTCAATAAACTTGTTGAAGAATATATTTCAAATAAAAAAAATCATTACTTAATTAATAAATTTATAAAAACGTTCGAAATTTAATTATATGGACACCATATACATAAAATAATTATATCATATATTATATCCTATAGTGTTATAAATTTCGAAAGGAAGATAAAGGGAAATAACTTTTTTAATCTGTGTACATATGCTTATGGCTCTTGCTTTTGTCAAATAACTGTCAAGTGAACAAAAGATTTGGATTGTCAAACAAAATAAGCCATGGATACCTGATTTCGATTTTATAAGTAAAATAAATTATTCCAATGGATTGGAATAGTGAAATAAAAACAATGAAATCATCTGTATAAATTGTGTTAAATTTATTTATAAACCATTTTGATAGTTTATTAATGTATGTATAATTTGTGAAATAATGTTATTGTATTAGATAATAATTAAAATTCACATGTTTTCATATTGGGTGTGGTTTTAGCTTAAGAACTATGCCGGAACATTTGGAATTACAACACCTTGTGGATCTCTCAGTCGGAAGCGGCGACGAATCTATACCAAATTTGCTAGAGAACAAAAGGCCACTTATCAAGCGATGTCCATACCTTGGATTAATCCTGGCGACGTTATCGTCCTTATTTTTCTCTTTATGTTCAGTAATCGTTAAAAGTTTAGTAAATATTGACCCTATGCAACTCGCAATGTTCAGGTTCATTGGAGTATTACTACCGACAATACCTATTGTGATATACACAGAGCAACCGATATTCCCGCAAGGTAAACGTGTTTTACTAATATTGCGTTCTTTTGTAGGTACAGTCGGCTTAATGTTAAGTTTCTATGCATTCAGAAATATGCCCCTTGCCGATGCATCAGTTATTGTTTTCTCTGTACCTGTATTTGTAGCACTATTTGCAAGAGTGTTTTTGAAAGAACCATGTGGTATTTGGAACACTATTTCAATTATTCTTACGTTAATTGGTGTGATATTAATAACTCACCCTCCATTTATATTCGGTGACACACTATCTGAGACTAATCAAAATTATAATAGCTTGAGGGGTGCAATTGCTGCCTTTGTTTCTACAATATTTGGGGCAAACGCCTATGTTTTGCTAAGAGTTCTAAAGGGATTACATTTTTCTGTAATCATGACCAATTTTGGAGCCATTGCAATTGTGCAGACTCTTTTTTACTCTTTTATATTTGGTGTTTTGTGTATGCCAAACTGTGGCACAGAAAGATTTTTAGTTGTGTGCCTTGCCTTATTTAGTTATTTAGGTCAGATTTTACTTACAATGTCTTTACAAATGGAACAGGCAGGACCTGTTGCCATAGCTCGCTCAGCGGATATTGTGTTTGCTTTTCTATGGCAAGTTATGTTCTTTGATGAAATACCTAGTAAATATTCAATATGTGGAGCAATATTAGTTATGAGTTCTGTACTTCTAGTAGGTTTACGGAAATGGGCATTAGCACTGCCCCCAGATTCACAGTTAAGGAGTAAATTGGGAATGCTGGCACAATAACTTAAATTGCTTAAATATGCTATTCACTACCAGTTCTTTATTCTAAAATTTAGTATTTAATTTTATAGTAAAAGTGCCGGATTTACAAACTTTGTTTGTCAATCTTTTTTAATATAATATATGTTTTTGATATGCTATTACCTTATGTTGGTTGATAATTACTTACTGCAAGCCTGCTGTTATACCACATAGTATATAAATATAATATATAGTATAGCTATTAAAATTATCTCATATTTGTAAGACTGTTATATAGTATTTTATGTCCAGAAACAGTTGTGTTGTGCAGATTTGCCTCTCTCCTGTGTTGTGTTTTCTATTAAATTCCTAATATTGTAATATTATTGTAATTCTATTACAATGTTTTAAATTAAGTGTTGATACTTATATATCTCAACTCAGTATTTATCCTATTGAAATCACTCTAGTCATCAAGTATTAATAAACATTAAGAAGTATTTCATAAGCTTTTCGAAAACAAATATAATAGTTTTTAGTTAATATTCTTTTCAAGATTTACTTTTTATTTTATGATATTTGAATTTTACATAGAATTATAGATTATATTATGTTTTTTAAATAACATAGCTTAGAGGCTACCTAGGTAGATCTTAGAGTTGCAATAATAGTGAATGATTTTTATATATAAGTGCAAAACTCAATAAGTATCCATTGCATAAGTGATTTAACTTCCAGTGCAATTGTTGTGTTATTTTATTGCCTACTATACCTGTGATAATATTTATTTATATTAAAAAATTTAAATGTTATTAAAATTTCATATCATTTAAATATATTTTTATGTTTACACTATCCAATGAATAATAAGCTATTATATCCCAAATTATATTTTTGCTTTAGCAATAATGAAGATACACCTAGCTCGATGCCCGCTGAAAATAAACTGTTATACTTAAAGTGTGTTTTATTGTTACTTGTTTCACTTAAAGTGAATGTACAAAACTATATTGCCTTATAATAGTAAAAGAACATTATTTGGTTAGAGAAGTGAATTAATGACTTGTTAGGGGGGTTGCAGTTATTGAATTACATATAAGTCAGGGAATTCACCCCTTGCTATTCTTAGATTTACTCCAATATATGAACTCAATTTACATACTCCTCCACAACTGCCATAATCCTCCACAACTGCAATAATTTTTGGTGGGATTGTCATTTACGTGAGAAAAATAGTTAAACACTATTTTTCTCACGTAAATGAAAATCCCACCAAAAAATTTTTAAAATTAAAATTTAAAAAAAAATCCTTAAAAAATTTGCTCAGCCGTTTCGAAGATTAGTACGGAGAAACGCAAGACTATACTCAAAAAAATTAAAAATGATATTACAGTTTTTAGAATTAGCATAAGTGTGTTTTTAAAGTCTGAAATACATTACATACATATATCTTAAGTAGCTTGGGAGTATCAGATTCACTACTGGAATTAGTTACGTATCTATCATAGTAACATCATCACTATCGGAGTTTGTATAGAAATAGACGAAGAATAAATATTTTAGACATTTTGTAACGGCACTGATAATTTAATACGCGTAGTACAAGTAAAAATAATAAGCAGGTTTTGTCAAACAAAATAAGTGGGTACTTTTAGAAGAATAAGTTGATAAGAGGACTTTAAAAGCAATATTTAGTGTTTCAGGTTGGCTTTGATAGAATGGCTTTCAGTTCGCATAATCGTGGACACGATTCCCGAACTAACATGACTAGATATAGTAACGGTTCTGATCTTGTTTATAGAATGAGGCAAGTTCTTCAAATATCTAATGTGACATACGTGTAGTTCCAGGATGACGATGATTCCAGAATTATAGCAAATATTCTAATGCTTACAAATCTTTAGACACCAGCGATTTTTCACATTAAGAAGGATTCTTAATATAGAGGAACGGCGGCTAAAGAGGAACGTTAGCTTGACAATGTACGTCGATGATACCGCCACTTTTACACACTACTTTTCGTGATATTTTAAGTGTTGATCGACAAATTCCAGATTGCCCTTGGTACCATTTATAATCAGAGCGACACGATCTTATATTATTTGTACGATAACCCCTTTAATGTGCAAGCATGTGGTTGAAGATTCGTAAAAGTGGTAGATTTCAAATAGATGTGGAAAGGTGTGTTACTGCCGGTAATAGAATAAATGCCAAATGGTGCTTTAGATGAAATATTAAGGAGGAACATCAGAGTAGCTGCATATTCGGTCGTACACAATATACTTCAAATGTCGATGCTGTTATATGGTAGTAAAACGTGAAGAAAGAAGAGAATATGTCACGTAGAGGTAGTTAATGCATGTCAAAAGAATGATTAAGCAATGAAACAAATGAAGCAAAAGTTAGAAAAATAAACACCTTGGCCGACAGTTTGTCAGCTAGTTGAAACTTTCTAATATATATAATATTTAAAAAAACGGAAAATAACAAAAGAATATTTTATTTTTAACCATTTATTAACTCTACGGGAACAAGATACTTTGTGAGAGACATCGTTCTGTAAAGTTATAAGCTAAATATTAGCAAACACTAAGTAATTTATTTGTCATTAACGTGGCAGATATTTATAAAATACAATCTTACTTGGGAAGACTATAATATTAATACCAATGTTATGTTAATAAAAAAGATTAAATAAATATATTTTACTAACTAACTTCTGTGTTAAAATTATCACAGAACAATCGTACAATAAACAAAGGACTCGTACGCTTTTAGTATATCTGTTGTTAAACTTGTTAGTGTATCTGTTCAAATGTTGACATTTGAAATTGCTTTGCATTTGACAGAATTTCCGTCATATGTTTAGTGTCTGACTACTACTAGATTTTGGTCTATTCGATGTGACTTTCTTGTAGTTTTATTAGTTTATGTTAGTGTTTTTTTTCACAGCACAACAAATAATACTCTTTAATACTCAATCTCTATATAAATACTCTTTATATACAAACCATGGCCGACAGATTGACCCAATTGCAGGATACTATAAACCAAGTGAGTAATTCAATATACTAATAGATAGGAGAATATCATATTATAGGAGATATTATGCCTTTTTCGCTTTAATTAACACATAATTATAAATTTTTAGCAAGCGGAACATTTCTGTAACAGCATTGGTATACTGCAACAGTTTTCAACTCCAAGCAAATTCCATGGTTTCGACCGCACTGGCTCACAAACCCCTCAGCAACAACAGAACCAAGAAGATTATGCTATGCTTTTTGCAACATTGATATCACGATGTGCTAAAGACATAGATACATTAATAGAATCATTGCCAAGTGAAGAAAGTTCAACAGAACTTCAGGTGCAAAGTTTGAGACGATTGGAAGCAGAAAATAAAGAAGCTGCTGAACAGCTAGAAGAAGTTAGTTACATTTTTTAATACCAAACTGTACAATGCATGGGAGGATATTGTACATAACTATTTATATATGTTTCTAAGAAGTGTTAGTGACCAATTGAGTAGAGCTTTAAGAAAAGTTCATTCTTTGTACTATTAAGTACAAAGAATGAACCAAATTCTTAAAGCTTCTGTTTTGCAAAAAAAAAATTGTTATTTTCTTATCAATGTAAGTTATGATTGTTTTTCTTATAAAATTTACTATTTCAGGTTGTCCGTCAGGGTGAAAGTCTTCTGGAAAAGGTGCAAGGAGCTCTAAGTGATATAGCTCAAAGTCAACTTGATATGCAAAATCCATTATTAATTCTTAATAAAGATGTTAAACCACAATTATAGAATTTAAGGAGGCCAGGTGCCTATTATAGATAATTTAAATTTAGAAAGCCTTAGAAAACCTTGTAAGTGTATATTAAAATATTGATATTTAATGATTTACATTAATATGTTCAAATGAAATTAATAAAACTCAAAAGAAATAGTAATTTTTAATGAAAATTTTGGTCAATAAAACAAAATAAAATAAACATATATTATGAAACAAAACATACATATACTATGGTATTATCGGAAATATAGTTCATAAGGATCTATTATTGTATAGTGAAACATATCTAAGTATTATACTTATTATTGCACTATAATATTATTATATGGCAGAAGAGGCATAAATATTAATTATTATACTAATGCTATATTGAACTGATAATAAAAAAATATTAACAAAACCTATATAAAGTGATTATTAGGTGATGCGGTGATAAGATATTGTAAACAAAAAAGAAATGCCTTTGAAGTTGTTTTAAATGGTTTAGGAGTTTCTATATATCTTCCTTTGGACTTTGTTAATCTTACTACTTTGATAAATTGTATTTTAAGTAAATATAAAAATAAAATAGTAGGTAAAATTTAAGCCCATCTATTAGTTATAAGTAATATTTTATTGTAAAAGGAACCAATAAACCATTTTATAAAGTACCTTCTTTGTTTTTTTTTATGTCTAAAGTGTGAGCTTTATACCTGACATGGCAGCGTAGACAGAGGGAAGTGCAGGCACCGTAGAAACCTAGTGTTAAGACACTCCGTTTCTTCTTCTTCTTCTTCTTCTCTTTATTTATGGCGTTTCGAGCGTGCCAGTTGAGCACAATTCACTTCGCCAATGTCACGTTGAATGGAGAACACACAAAGGAGAATGTACGGTAAAAAAAGAGATATCATTACACAGTTGGAGAATGCATGTTTAAAAGAGATCCAGTTTAAATCCTTCACCTATAACAAATCACAGATATCTACAATAATTACAGACAATAAATGGGGTTAGTAATAAACAATATATTTACATGAGTGTTAGCTTATACTTTAATATTATTATATTTAATATATTTACACAAAAATTTACACAAAGGACTAAACACAAACATTAACAAACATTGAACATTAAGGGGGCGAGGGACTTTAAGAGGGAGGACATCATAAATGGGGCGAGCTAATTTGGGACAAGAAAAAAGGATATGGGCAGGAGAACCGTCGTCTAGTCCACATTCACACAGTGAATGGTCCCTGACCCGGATCTTGGCCAGATGAATAGGTGTACTTGCATGTCAAAAGCGTAAACGACAAATTGTTGAAATAACTTTCCGTTCTGCAAATTTTTGAGAGTAAAACCAAGGACGCTTTGGGATATCAGGTTGAAGAAATGCGTAATATTTTCCTTTCTGGGATTTTGTCGAATCCCAGTATTTGGACCAGGACTTATCCAAATGAGTTCTTGCAAGAGACAACAGATCATGAGCCGAATTCACAAAATGTTCTAAGGTACCACACTGGACAGCTAATTTAGCACAAGAGTCTGCAGATTCGTTCCCACTGATTCCAGAATGGCCTGGGATCCAAACCAGAGTAATATCCAAACCCTTGAGATGACATGAGTATAATTCTTCACGAATCCTTAAAACAATTGAAGATCTTAATTTACTTTGAAACGGGTTACCCTTTATAGCCATTAAGCAGCTTAGTGAGTCAGTAAATATAACAGTTTGTTTAACGTTATGGGACTGTGAGAACAGGATTGCTTCTAATAAAGCAACACACTCCGTTTCTTAGTCCCTGCTTTCAGCCTTATTCGTGGCATTGCGTGTTGAGTGGCGGAACTCAACGCCGCGCTTTGTGTAGTTTCCAGAGCGAAGAAAATAGAATTGGAAAAATCTGTCTTCCTCGATCTTGAGGATCTTAACGTTGCAATTAGTTACCAGACCTAGAAGAAGGGAACTAATTTATTCTCTCGTGAGAATTGAACCCGTAACCGTCGCGATTACTGATAGACGCTGCACCATGACTGGAAATACAAATCTTATATGTTGCTTACTTTTCTTTAATGTTCTTTAATTTTTACACTTTAAATATATAAATAATGTTTTTTTATCTTTTATCATTTTTTTTGGCAACTGCACTGCACATTCCCGCTGTTAGACACTTACCCATTTCCACTGGTTGGCTGGAAGAGATTTCTTTCAGAAATAAGCCCACCTTTGTAAACTAAAATTTATTTTTTTATACCTCAATTGTATTTTGTTGTGCAATAAAGAATATAATAATAATAATAAATAATTTAGGACCGTTCATATTAGCCCCGTCTACTTGACCTTCTGCAGTATACGAAATGTAAATGAAAGGTGATAAGAACAAGATGAAATATTGTATTGTTTTTAAAGTACAAACTCACATCTTTATCCTTATAAAAAGTACTTACCTAAATAAATTATATAAAAATTGTACACAACGTAGATTTTTATGAGGTGCGAGTTGAAATTCCGCTGCGTTTAAATTTTGATATAGTTTCCATAAGTGTTGGTACTAGAAGAGCTAATAAAACCATCACAGTTTAACATAATCAAAGGTTACCCACAGTCAGGATCAGAACAGAGAATAGAGGTATTCTCTGTTTTCCGTAATGTTTCGAGACGCCGCACTTCGTGTATCATTATACTATAATATATATTGCGAATAACATATTTTAATTGTTTCTTTCAAGAGGGAATCGCACCCAAAACAGTCTTGTATAAGTCAAGAAGGCACCAACGAACCACGATGGCCTCTTACCTAAATTATATTAATATACCTACACATTATACTAATTTCAAGACACTTGACACTTAAGATACTGTGATGTATAGAAATTTGAAACTAAAGGACGAACCCTTTTATTCTTGACCTGGTGCTACTTGTTGAATAACAGATAATGTTACTTTAAAATATCTTGATATATGATAAGTGGTGGTTAAATTACATATTATTATTTATTTATTTATCAACGATCAAATTAACCTAATTTTATTCATTAATATCGTATTTTATAGCTTCGAACTTTATCTCGCTTATAACAGGGTAGGCACAGAAAACTATAGGAACCGTGGGAAACTACTGTTAAAATACTTAATTCCTCACTTTTCGCCTTTCGTGGGTTAAAGAGACAGCCAATGATATCATTTTCTGTGGGCTAACTCGGAATAAATACGACTCGAGTTAATTTCAGTGAATTCATAGTATCAAGACGACTTGAACTATGCGAACACCTGAAACCGAAACATTGTACCGAACCTTTGTTAGGGCTCCGTACCTGAAAAGGAAAAACGGAACCCTTATACGATATTTTGTTGTCTGTCTTTCCTTTCTTTTGCGTGTCAGTCCAGCAACATTCTCAATATATTTTTTTATAACTGGCGTTAAATTAAATTTCAATTTGTATTATGTCTCGAGAATGTGTTTTGTTATATGTTTGATTATTAGCTTCACGCTTTATCCCGCATATTGCAGGGTAGGCAGAGGGCACTGCAGGAACTTTGCTTAGTCTCTGCTTTCTCCATCCCCGCTTTCCGCCTTTTTCGAGGCATTGCGTATTGAGTGGCGGAACTCAACGCCGCATTTTGTCGCTTTCCAGAGCGAAGAAAATGGAAATAGGAAAATTTATCTTCCCCGAGTGGGAATCGAACCATCGCGTTTACAGGTAGACGCTTACGCCTCCGCGCCACGACGGTCCTCATTGGCGTTAGATTCGAGATGAACTCTTATTATCACGAGAATATATTTTTGTTAATTTGTTTGACCACAGACAAAAAACTGATGATTTTTTAACTAACTTATACTATGCTTTATTTAACATGTCACTTCTGAAGTAGTTTTATACTTTAATTCTACTACGATTGTAATGTAAGTTAAGCTCTGAAATTTTAACCATAGCTATTTGTGATGCAGCATCTCTTCTTCTTCTTCTTCTTCTTTTTCTATTTCGAGCGTGCCAGTTGAGCACAATTCACTTCGCTAATATCAGGCCAATGAGAACACACAAAGGAGAATGTACGGTATTGTACTGTACTGTAGAGCGATTTTATTTAAAAATAGATAAATATCATAATAAAATTAACAATACTATTATGATTTGCGAAATGATTTTTCTTAGCAATAATCATGTAATTAAATAATATAAATAAGAATTTAGTGTAGCTCGATGAGGATATATATATACATACTTAGTTTGGTGATGATGAATGCTTTTCTAAAACCTTTTTTTATAGGTTCTTTCTGTTTCCCGCTTTCCGTTTTAAGACACATTGTATTTTGCAGGCGCATTGCAGACGCACGCTGCGCCACGATTGCACTTAAAAGATGATTTGGATATTTACCGTTAGGATAATTGTAGAGTATATAAAAAAAGTTATTAATTATCACTTAGCTGTCTTAACACTCTGTGTTTAATATTGACATAGAAACTTAAGCAATTGACTTTAATGTTCATAGTTTTAAAAACGACCTGTTAACTTGTATTCCGGGTCAGCTGGGAAACCGCTGTGTAATTAGCGAGTCTTGTATAATAGACCATAAGACAGAATATAGTAAGGTTGCTAATTGAGGGAGGTTCAGCCATCTTAATAGAAATATAACTTGTTTACGTGACATATAAGATGTCAAACAAATATTTCAGTTTCTACTATTATTTTACTTATGAGAAATAACGCTGTAATCATAGAATAAAGTGTTTAAGAAATATACGGCTAAATATAAATAAATACAAATTTACTATAAAAGGTTTATATAAGTATTTTATAAGAAAATATTAATAAACGATATTATTTTTTATAAGAAAATGTTAATAAGCGAACAGATACTTAATTATGAGGTCATCTTGTCGTAGTGACACAATATCTGACTGTCAACGCAGTGTAATGGGTTCGATTCTGGTAGATTTTAAATGTTAAATTTTTTATGGGAAACAGAAAATTGAATAAATTGCCATAAGTTTTCTGTGCCTACATAGAAAACTGTGAAAAAGAACAAAAATATAATCAAAAGCTCTCGAAACTTTCCAAAAAACTTAGATACAACCTATTTAACCATAAAATGTACACAAAAACAATATTTTTTTTTATAATTGCCGTAAAACAGTAAAAAATGGATATTGCAAATATATTTTAGCTAAAATTTAAAACAAATATTAATATGTAATTACATACGTAGATGCACACAGCACAGCCTCTCGCTGGCTCCGGGCTCGCCGCTGCCCGCGTTCCACCTGTACAGTGTACAGTGCAAAGTAGTTGATAACCGACTTCCATAGCGTTAACACGCTTTTACCGCACTTATCCTCTTTATTTATTTATTACAAAAAAATGACTTCACCAACGAATTAAAACAACTCCTGTACTATTAAATAAATCAGAAAAAGTTATACGTTATTTCTATTTATTTTAAATATAGTGTTTTTTTTTTAATAATTTATATAGTGAACTTTTTTCTTGTGTTGTGTTATATATATAATAACTAAGGTGTTATGTGTTTCTGTTGAAGACTGAGCGCATGTGAAAACTTGCAATCCGGAAGGACGGGTCCACTCTCCCTTTGCATTTCCGTAACAGGTATGCCGCTGACTAGTTTAGAAATTCAATAACATTTCATATTATTTTATTATTATTAATTTTAGTGACAATTTGATAAATAATATTATTAATAATAATTTTGTATACGTTTTTGTTTTATATGTTATTGTTAAAGATTAAAAAATTGGTACTCCAGAGATAAAACAACCTTGATTAATATGATTTTAAACTAAACACGTACAATTAATATTAATAAATGTAAATATATGTATATTCGCATGCATGTGAACAAGTAAAAGTAAGAAGAGACATAAACGAGAGCGCTATTAAACCTGCATACATAAAATAAGCGTTAAAAATGGTTAATATAAAGTAGAATTCATATGCTTATACAAGTTATAGCCAAGTTATGAAAATTCGTTTTCCCGGTTCCACTAGAATTTAGTTGAACCCCCTTTTGGGTCATATCTTTCTAGAGTCTCCAGAGTAGATACTCTAGCAAGTCTATTCTTCTAGGAGTCCTCATGCTAAGCTAGTCTAGCTTTTAAGCTAATTTGGCATTGACTTAGTAATTAATGATTTATTAAAATCTTTAATACATATTTACAGTAACCTTTATTTATTAATATTATGAAATCTTATAATATATAAACATATGTAGTAAGCTATTTTCTATAAAAGTTGAATAATCTCATTCAGGTTTATAATTATTTTATGCTAATTAAAAGTTGAAATAAAAATTATCCTAAAAATATATAATAGCATATCCTAGTGGCCCTTAAAGAGAATTCATACATATGTTTATATAAAATTGAATATTGTAACAATTTTTACACTAAACCATAACAAAACAACACAAACACAATTTTAAAGTGAGGAGAAAAGTAAAAAGTTTTCGTCCTTTTTAGCCTTCTCTCTCTAGAGTTGTCAAGGCCTCAACATTTAGTGAACTGTTATTATTAATATTTGTGCATATAAGGCGGAAAAGGAAATTATAATGTTACTAGGTTCTCTATACATATACTGAATGCTTTAATAATTGTTATATCATAGAAAATAATGCAAAAAGTAAAAAAAAAAACGTTGAAATAATTGAACTAAGTATTGATTTTTGCCCAAATTCAATGTGTGTTAACTGTTAAGTCCGTCACTTGGGAATGTAACGACGCGTATTGCTTTATTAGGGTAAGGAAAATTAAAAAAAATACTACCATGAATTGGGATTGCTTGTATGGCCATCGAGCTTACAGGCTTTTTGGTTTGTAAAAAGGTTAAAGAAGATAAGACAAGAGAGTGTACTAAATATTATAAAAAGAAATAAATCCAAAGTAAAATAAACATAAATTACGATTAAATATATAATGCTTAACATATTTAAACGTAAGTTCTGTTAATTAAATAAGAATATACGTTATTTGAATATATAGGTGAAAATGGTTTAGTGACTGCTTTCTTGGATTAACTACTTAACTACTTTACTATATACGACATAACATATATTATATATATACATATATTATATATACGTATATATCGTATTTGTATTTTGAAGTACAACTTTGTATGGAAAATTAATAGAAAATTAATAACTATAACGAGTAGTACCGTTATTTAATATTATTATTATAAAACATATAAAATAACAATATAATATGTTATTTATTAATTGATTGCGTAAAAATATTTCTCTAATGTTTCTAAATTGCAACGATCATAAGCTAGCGGAATACTTATGCCCTTCGCCGCAAACAGCTAAATGCGGTCACCGGTAATGTATTGGCTATACATTTTGCATCGTTCTGTTCAATAGTAATTATAAATTAATCGCATTTTAAAAATAACTACAATACAAGTGCAAATTGACGTATTTAGTTAATTGTTTTATCTATTTATATATGCTTTTTGATTATTGGATATATTTAAGGGTTTTCCATACCAAGAGAAGATCTTATTATAGAAAAATTAAAACAAAATTGTGTTGCTACCACAACAACACAATTTTTTTGAGGCGTAAGCGTCTGCCTGTAAACACGACGGTTTCTGGGTTCGATTCCCACTCGAGGAAGATGGGTTTTTCTATTTTCATTTTCTTCGCTCTGGAAACTAGGCAAAGCGCGGCGTTGAGTTCCGCCACTCAACACGCAATGCCTCGAAAAAGACGGAAAGCGGGGACGGAAAAAAGCAGAGACTAAGCAACGGAGTGTCTTAACACTAGGTTCGTATGGTTTCTGCAGTTCCCTCTGCCTACCCTACCGTGTGCGGGATAAAGCGTGAAGCTAAAATTAAGCTTCATTTTTTACAATACGTTTTTTGTAATATTTTTTTAATTAACTGCTTGTGAAGCAGAGGGTGTTGATTATTGTCGCTTAGCCGTGTTGTATTAAGAGTTGGTTCACTACGGCATAACATCGATGCTAGACACAAAACAATAAAGATTATTATTAATAAATAATTAATTATTGTGTTACAGTATTAAATTTATTTTGACTTATAAATCAATATGGTAACATCATTAACAATTACTTATGACTTCATTGTATATTCGTTACACAAAAATTACAATGAAAAGCTATGACTATAAAACTAGATGTATCCAGTAGCCAGTGTTGCCAGTAGCTGTTCTCTCTTTCTGTCCGTCTATATTTTTTTATATTAATGATTAAAAATACTTTTCTAAGAGGTAGTGACCTCTTAATCATCAATAATGATTAGTATTGATGATATGATATACTGAAAGACGGAGGAAGCAGGGATTAAGCAACGGAGTGTCTTAACACTAGGTTCCCACGATCCCTGCAGTTCCCTCTGCCTAGCCTGCTACGTGAAGCTAAAAAAAAACATATATATATATATATATATATATATATATATATATATATATATATATATATATATATATATATATATATATATATATATATATATATATATATATATATATATATATATATATATATATATATATATATATATATATACACAAGCGTAAGCGTTCTATATCTGTCTCTCTTTTCCATCTAATATCAGTCTATTTTCTGTTTTAATGCTTAAACACTACAAAAGCGTTTAGATTAGCTAGTATAAATATAAATAACTGTCATAGGGCGTTTTGCCACATGATTTCATAAAGCATTCGATTTACTGGACAAATGTGTAGTCATCATATATAGAAAAAAAATTAGAAAAAAAAGTCGTTGACTTCGTGAAAGTGACCGACCAAACCGGCTTCGCCTTTCCAGATCTCGCTAAACAATATTTGTTCAACTCATATCTATTGGTAATGTTTTGATATATTATATTTGGATGTAGGTATATTGTATTTATGTCGCTTTTGCGGTGCAATAAAGAACTCTCCTCCTTCTCTACTATGTGGGAATTCATCTCTCTTCTTACCCATATATTTTTAAAGATATAGCTTAAAACGAATTAAGTTACAACAAATATTCTCTGTACTGTGACTTTTTTATAAGGTAATTTTCAAACGAATTTCAGTGATTTATTAAATCGCTTATAACAATTTAATTTGACAAGATTTGTTAAAAGATTAAAGTATAGATTAATTACGGTGGTAATAAATTGAAATAATATTTAATAAAATTGGATTTTAAAACTTCTTCTGTGTAGTTTAAAAAGCGCCATAAAATGCACATATAATGAAAAAAAAGGAAAAAACTCACTCAGTAATAATTTACAGGTTACATCCTAAAGCAACATCATATAATTTCGACTGTTTCACCTTCATTATCATATTCTAGAGGCCAATTTCAGAATCAACTTGTTCCAATCTTGTTCGTTATTGACATTGTGAGATGTTTTAAATATAAATAAAATTACATTTTCAATTAATAAACTCATATAAATGTAGAAATTCTTATAAGAAAGTAAAAAATTGCTTATTATTCACTGTGTAGGTATATACCTAACAATCTAACTTAACGTCTGACTGTAAACGCGACAGTTGGTGGTTCGATTCCGACTTGGAGAGGAGTACTTAAAATAAGTACAATTGGTACAGGATATATTATATATCCCTATATTACAATATGAAGACCTTTTTTTACCTTTTTTACTAAATTAATATTCAGATAAAATAAAGTAAGAATTTGAAAATAAAAATAAACGGCTGCGACAATTTATTAATATTACTATTTTACTAAATAACGCAATCGGCATTGAACATTAAATATTTTTGGATACTATAAACATTGTGCGATATTTTAAAAAGTAAAAAACATTATCTGTTTACGAAATATAATCTGTGTAGGGTCAACTACTTTTTCATTTGCATAAAATTTTATATACATTTACAAGCGATGCGATGCGAGCAACTTGTTAGTCGCTTGATTTCTTATCATATTAGGTACATCACTAAAATACAATTTTTAATCACTTATTAAATAAAAGAGATTTACTTACAATTTAACGATTTCGTAAGTAATGAATAACTAAGACCATGTTTAATATAAATTAATTTTACTCTATATGTATTTTTTGTTTGACGTTATATTTAACATGGCGACATTAATTAGACTTTAGACACTCCGTTCTCTATTTTCGATACCTAGCGTGTAGATTGGCGTAATTTCAAGGCTTTTACTATATTTTTATAAATATTGTATCATTTACTAACCACTAGGTATATCTAATGTTTACTACTTGTATCTATTACTCTTGTTTTTCTGACAGCTTAACTTAAATATTTAGCTAATCTTGACATTTGCTATAGAGGTTAATATAATCTGCAATTAATATCTTTTATCATCAATATTCATTAAAAAACGATTATTATACATATTATAATAAGTTAATTTTGTTTTTAAAAATAAAAGAAAATGAGTTACGTTCAGGAAAACCAAAGAGACAAAAATAGGGATAGATTTAGGTCAAAGGTATCATAGAAAGGAAATGAATATATTTTTTTTAGCTTCACGCTTTTATCCCGCACATGGCAGGGTAGGCAGAGGGAACTGCAGGAACCGTGGAACCTAGTGTTAAGACACTCCGTTGCTTAGTTCCTGCTTTTATCCGTCCCCGTTTTCGAGGCATTGCATGTGGAGTGGCGGAACTCAACGCCGCTCTTTTGCCTAGTTGCCAGAGCGAAGAAAATGGAAATAGAAAAATCAACCTTCACCGACTGGGAATCGAACCCAGAAACCTTCGCGTTACAGGCAGACGTTACGCCTGTGCGCCACGACCGTTTCTTAAATTATTATATATTTTCAGGTACATACATAGTATGTATGTCATGCTATAAATGAACAAATAAATAATTAAAATGTTGAATATGTAAAATGTATTGCGTGCTTCACATTTATGAAAGTTGATAACGCACAGTGTTATGGCGGCAAACCAATAAACTTCAACAAGGTGTCACGAAAATGACGCAAATGCGTGTTATCACAGCTGTCAAAATATTTATAGGGTAAATAATTATTTTATAAACATTATTTCTGTTTTAACTTGAAATTTTAAGTAGAAAAAGAATTTGTGCCCATTCCTTTGCAATTTGATCTTCTAAATTAAAATATGTATTTGCATTTTGTTTTGTTAGAATATTGCTAATTGGATATAAATATATTTACACTAGCGTACATATTTACAGTTCCTGTGAAAGCTGTTTTATAATCGTATATGTTATTACCTACTTATTGAGTCAAATATAAAAAATGCCTAATAAAGTATTCTAAATTTTTAATCGAAATAATAGTCACGGGACCAAATTTATATAAAAATATTCTAAATATTCTACCTAAAGGGTAATTTATCCGCAAATTTTAAAATCCATTAGATTCTTTTATAACATTCATATGTTAATGTTAGCTTTTTTATTTGGTTGGTCGAAGGTTGTCAACTATTCACTGATGTCATTTTTCTGATATATATAGAGTTTTTTTAATAAACTACAAGAAGAGGTTGGATTGAAAATTTATTATAATCTGTATTTGGTGCATATTTAAATGGTTCTATGAAGCTATTTCTAGTCAGATTAGAATTTATTGACATTCTTATTTTATTTAACCGCTTTCAGGCCAATTTGGTCATTGTGTGCTAAGCGGTACTTAAAATAGTCACAAAATAATTACAGAATAACGATTTACCTGAGAGAACATTTTTCTATGTGACAAATCGAACCTGTTACAATCGCGTGTACAGTAAGACACTCTGACAAGGACAAGTATGTCCCATGCCACAATTTATAAAAAGCTTACATTATATTATACTGTCGCGGCATAGGTCAGACGTATTGACTTGATTTGACTTGAACGTGTTTCTACGCTTCTAAATCTCTGTTCCCCGATTCCCCTCTATTGGAAGTATTACGAGTTGGCGGAACTCAACGCTGTGTTAGCTTAGTTACCAGAGCAAAGAAAATGGAAGTGGAATAATTCATTCCATCTGAGTGGGAATCGAACCCACATACTACAGGCGCGCAGTCAGACGCTGAACTGTTGCGCCACGACGACCGTCAACTTTATGTAATTTTACGTTATATGTTAATTTTAATTAAGTTTACGCGGTAGTTTACGTAAAACATCTAAAACTTAGAATCAAGTGTAGAAGAAAATCTTAAGTGTCTTTTTGCTTGAGCAAAATAATGTTTTTCTTAAATTATAAAATGTTTTTATTGATAGTATATTTTTTGGTGTATCTATTTTATAATGTGACGTTAATTTCAACCGTTTATATGACATTAGAAGGACGGACATCTTGTACTCATTAAAATTCTTACAAACTCGTTACGGTTGTATTAGTGTCGTTCAAATAGCGTTCTGTATGGACTTTAAAGAATTTTTAACATATTTTTAAACGATTATTCTTCGTGAACCAATAAATTTATACGTTTACATCTTTTATTGTTTAAGTTAGTTTTTGCCTATAAAGGCATTATTAGGCATTGTTTATTAGGCATCTATAACAATTTTCGCTTGAAAAATCTGTTTTAAAAATAAAGTATGCTTTACTAACACATACGTAATAGTTATAATATATACTTAACACATTGATGTACATCACATGTACATTCTGAAATTTAACTCTTTTCTTTCTGAATATTCCTGTGTTTTTAAATTTCTTAAAACAACAAATACTATCTAGTACGATTAGTTTTTTATATTGTATATGTATTACATACATACAAACTTTAGATTTTTTTTTTTTTTAAATCAACATTATACCGTGCCTCGGCCACCATTGTTTTTCATTAAATATTTTTCTTCGAATGTAATTGCTGTTGATAATTAGCGACTGCGTGACAGAAACGATGACAATATTGAATATTGAATTTCAATTGTTTACATATTTGTACAGCTAAGCTTACTTTATTTTATTGCAGCGTTGCTTTTAAGCGTTTACATTAGTATTTTGTTTGATATTTTCGTATTCAGGATGCAGTTGGTGCTTTAAATGAAAATATAGTATTAAGTAATCTTTATAAACGTGTTAAAATTATAAGAAATGTGTTTTAAAAACAAAGTAAATAAATTATCGTTTAAAAATAAATCGCCATTTGTTAAGTATGTCTCATGCGTACACCATCATGTCAAAGCGGCAAAGAGATATATCTCTATCGACTTAGCTATTACCATACGACACGGGCGCAGCTCCAGTAAGATAATAAAAGGAAAATATAAATAAGGAAAATTTAATAATTGTATTTTAAATATTTGTCAATAGATAGTTAAAGTCCTATTTGACATCTATCTACTTTAGTATATCGGTCACGTAATATTTGTTGATAATGTAAATATTTGTTCATTAGAAAAACTAATCAGGCCGTACTATATATAAAAACATCGTAGGTACATCCGCATACAATTTGGGTACTCCAAAGTAAACTACGAAGGTAAACTTTAGCAGATTCACGCCCATATCTAAATGTCAAGGCGATCTAGAAGGTAGCCTATACATTATAAATAAACGTTATCCTGTTAAATTTTCAAACAATTACTTTTTCCGTTACGTTTCGTTTTATAGTACATTTTATTTTTAATTTTCTTTTAGCTTTACGCTTTTCATTATCCCGTTCATAGCAGGGTATGCAGTGGGAATCTTTGGAACCGTTCCTGTTCGCCGCTTTTCGCCTTTCGAGATATTGTTGCGGTGTTGAGTGGCGGAACTCAACATCGCCCTTGCCTAGTCGGCAGAGCAAAGAAAATTGAAATGAAAATGGAAATTGAACTCACAAGACGTTGTGTTAACATATAGACTACGTCAAACGGTCCTTTATCAAAATAATTGCTTATATCAAAATATTTTTGAACTATAATGGTGTAGGGTACATTAAGGTGATATTTGTCTGTCAGATGATACAAATTATATAAAACTACCCCAAACGACTTATTAGTTTCCTTGTGTGCTACCCTGGATTCTTCCAGAGTGATTTATCTCTATTTTACTCTCTAGTGTGATGAGTAGTCATAGTTTTTAGAAGTGTATTCCAGGTCGTAAAAAGTATCTATAAAAATATTTAAAAGAGTGTTTAAAGTTATTATTAATATAAATTGGAGTTTGAATCGGTGCTTATCGTGGCCACTGTGGATTTTGACAAAAAATACAAAATAGGTACATAAAAGTGATATTCTTTTAGTAACAATAGGTAATAAATTAACTTAACTTTTTTATTTCAATTTTAATTAAAAAATTTTAATAACAGTTTATAACACAAGCAGCTCATAACGATAATAACTAAAAAAAGTAATATAAAAATTGTTGCTTAGAAAGTTTCATATGTCAAATAATATTAGCTGTGGAATGCACTTTTTTCTAATTTACTAGTCAGTCTGCATATAATATATTTTTTAGATATATATTTTTAAAGCTGCACGACTAATAAAACTTTCCCATCAGCTCAGTCTTATATAATTATGAGTTTGTAATTAATATTAATTTACTTGTCAACCTCTCGTGTTTTATATAAAATTATTTTTTTAGACAAGAAACATGAGTTTCGATATTTAAGACGGATGTGAAATGGATAAAAACGTTCACAACTACTAAATTAGTTATAATTAATATAAACGAGATATAATAACAAATCAAAATCAACGTTCGCTCAACTTTGGTCAGAGTACAGACTATATACGGTTCTAAAAACTTTGTCGTTATAATCGGACGAAATCGAAATTGAAAAAACAATGGCTAGAGACGTACTGATCACTTAACATCAGGTAATTCACTTGCTCGTGCCTCCTTCTAACATAAAATAAAATAAATATTCACAATTTTCATTCCTTTTACTTTGTTACCGTTAAATTAACAAATAAGAAATAAGAAGGAAGTGTCATTAAAATATGTCCCACACTTCTATTTATAATATATCAAGCAACTGTCAAATTGACATCTTTTCAATACAACAGTTGTCATTGGGATTATGTAATCATAGCGTTAATTGAATTGTGATCAACTTGCGCGCTCAAAACATCATAAATAAAGACAAGAAGAAGAATATAATAATCACTTTTAGTTGTAATCTTTCTATCTTTATGATATGCTATAAATAGAAAAATAAATTGTAAAAAGTGTCAAAGAATTTTTTAGCGTAAATCAATAAGAAAGTATTGCATAAAAGCTATAAAGCTTGGAAGGCACCCAATAATTTTGTGACCAGCTTTGTTCAAAGCTTCACATGTTTTCTAAAATTTTAAAATATGTCGCAGCGTCGCCTTGTAAACACGACGGTTTGTGTGTTCGATTCCCACTCGGGAAAGATGGATTTTTTACTTTGCTCTGACAACTAGGCAAAGCGCGTCGCAATAAACTAAAAGTATAATATATTTTACTGTTACGAAATAATAGGAAAAGCTATACATATACCATAATTACTGGTGTAACATTGACTTTAAATGAGAAAGTTCAAGGTGTGTCCAATAAAAACATATTAACTCGCAAAATGTTTCCATCATAGGCATTATTATAGAGCTTTGTGTGAAAGGTAACTTATTTGCACAGTATTCGTTATAATATTGTTGTAGTAGATATAATACTGTACAATAGTTCTTTTATTCACCTTTTAGAGAAACTTGAATGTTGAAGATTCGATTCTTCTAAGTATATTAGTTACCTAAGCTGCATCTTAAGTGATTTTCTATATTAATAAACTAGATTATTACGTAATACTTATAATTTATATAAATAATACAAGAATACATTTTGAAGTGCAAATATCTGATACATTTAAAAATTTTATTATTTTAATGTTATGCTTTTATGGATACTTTTATATCGTAAGGAAGTGTCACAAAAAATGACAAAAGCTTTGTTTTTAAAATCATTAACTAAGCAAGAGTGAAAATTTGAAATATGTAGCATATAAAATATTTAAATATATATCAAGGTGGCAAAAATACAACGCCTAATCGAAATATATTACGAAATAGCTACCCTTTCGTGCCGCAAACGATTTCGTGCTCGAGCAGTGAACGGCAGGTAGTTTAGTAAAGTGTTATCCGTCTCTAACTTCGCTAATACCATCAGAGGTGGTGCCAAACAGGTAATCGTGAAATCTAATTTATATGGAAATCTCTAACTTTTATATTTATTATTAACATACATGTTTTAAGTGTTTTATTAATTGTCATTATTGTAATGCACTCAAGCTCTTTCAAAGAAGTGACAGAAATATTGGGCTGTATAAAAATATTACACATAGCCCCATTTTATAAAAACGGGGATATAATAGTGATTTTAGAATAAAAAAAGATAAAAGAACAACTTATACGTTTATATATATTATGTAAATTATATCAAATAGCATAAACATAATATACATACATATATATACATATATATATATATATATATATATATATATATATATATATATATATATATATATATATATATATATATATATATATATATATATATATATATATATATATATATATATATATATATATATATATATATATATATTTAAATGTAAATATACTATTATGGACATTGCGCAAAACTCAGCATTTATTCCAAAAAATCATGGTGAGATAACTTTTTATATCACCACTTAAACATTACTATGTTATTTTATTTGGGGTACACCAACGTATTCAAGCTAAACTACATTTTTGACTATAACTATATATTGCTGCTACTATACATGGAAGTGGATAGGAAATAGCACAAGATTTTAGCTTAGCAAATGTCCATTGAGATTTTATAATTAAAGTTATATAAATTATTCTGAATAGTATTTCGTTCGTGCAAAAATATATTTTTACTTTATTTTCACTTTAATTGCCTTTAACGTTTTAAAGGCATTTAAAAAAAAATTTGCTTTTAGCCAAATACAAAGCAAATTTAATAAGTACATTATCTTAAATATATGTTTAAATATACATTAGATGATTGAACACAAAACGCAATGAATATAAAGCGATTCGTCATTTAGCTCGTTTCAACAGAGTTAACTATGTAGATAGACTATACGGAAAACTCTAAATTCTACTCGATTACTACACGTCCAATCGACACTCGTTGCCCGAATAAGTAAATAGTTTGAGCAACTAAGCGACGTTTTAAAATCGATGTTGAATTTGTCGAGCGGTTTCGAAATAAGGTCAAAGGTCAGGAGTTCAACACTATGTAAGGGATTTTGGCAAATATTTGTTATGCATATGTTTTACGTAGACAGTTTAGTGTAATATATATTTTGTAATATTATGTATTATATTATTATATATGCAGAAGCTATTGAGTCCATCATTAACCTCATAAAAATATTATAAGTTATTAAGTAATTAATATATAAAATTTATGAAATAAAATAAGCAAATGCTATTATATCATATTTATAAGATATATTTTTAACGTATCTTCTACATTGAAACGAATAGGCAAAAGTTCGTCATTGCATTTTAAATAATTTTCATTTTCTCTCGATTGGACATCGAACCCACAGCCATCGCACTCACAGTTCTTAATACAAAATTATGCTTGTCGTTCGTATTAAATATTGGGTATGACTTTGCGACTTTCAAACATATTTTTTTAATAAACGTAATAAACAAAACCATATTTAATTCAATATTATATAACGAAGTAAGTTTTTATTAATTACATCTAACATCATTTCACTTCTAGAATCTTGATCGATAGTTATTATCGATATTTATTTATTAGCCTGTACTGAAGTTAATAACAAGTGAAAGTCAGATGTTGATGTTCAAACGTAATTAACATCAATATATGTATAATATATAAAGGAGTAAAATATTCTCAGAAATCTTGCATTTATCACTCTGCAGACTTTAATATCGATTAAGTTGTGTAAATTGATATGATTGCTGGGCAGTTGGGAAATGTATGTGCTGTGCTTTTGTATATGACAATTAAAAGTTTAATTTTATTCGACGAATTTTAAAATGAACGAATGAACGAATTTTCTTTTTTAATATTTATATAATAGAAAAGATTCCAAGAAGGTTTTTGGAATGAATGAGTTATTTGGAACTATAGTATACTCTGACTCATTTGACTAAATTAAATATAGTGTCAAGAAAGTCTGTCTTCACCATTCTTCTTCACTCACTTCGCCTTAATTTCATAGTGACGTAATAAAGGGATAAAAAAATATATTTTATATTTTTTTTTTTTTTTTTAGCTTCACGCTTTATCCCGCACACAGCAGGGTAGGCAGAGGGAACTGCAGGGACTATGGGAACCTAGTGTTAAGACACTCCGTTACTTAGTCCCTACTTTCTCCGTCCCCACTTTCCGCCGTTTTCAAGGCATTGCGTGTTGAGTGGCGGAACTCAACGCCGCGCTTTGCCTAGTTTACCAGAGCGAAGAAAATGGAAATAGAAAAATCCATCTTCCCCGACTGGGGATCGAACCCAGTAACCGTCGCGTTACAGGCAGACGTTGCGCCTCTGCGCCACGACGGTCCTCGATTTTATATTGTGACAATATATTCTCACAACATAAAATATATTTTAACTAGTAGAAAATTATTATTTTTCCGTTATTGCAGGTACCTTCAACCTGCACTACAAGGTAGTGCCAAACGAATAGTCTTATGTGTTACTTTGTAATAGAAGAAAATTAACACACACGTATATAAGTCTCGTCGCGTAATAACCCATCAATAATTCTTTCCGGTTGTAAACTATATTGCATGTAGCTTATAGAAATTGCGATAACTTTGTAAACTGATACGATGGCGGCGTTTCACTTTTAAAGCTTAATTAGAGTTAACTAGAATATTTAATATGTAAACGTGTGGGATTAAATAATCAAATTATAACATTGACATTTATAAGAGCAGCAATGGAATTTCTTGCTGGCTTTTTTTCTGGATTGCCATGAGCTGGTACTAGTTTTGTGCTCAATCGATATTTCATAAACACTTGCAGAAGTCCACTTGAAGGAAATTTTAATTTAGCATCGAACAGATTTTTTTATTATGTGATAAGGCCGCCATTGCACGTTATTTATTTTAGCTGTTATTTATTGATTTATAGTTTTTATGTACAATAAACTATTATTATTATTATTATTATTAAAAACTACACTCAATTATTTAATAAATATTGACCATGAAAAATTACTAGGTAAATATACCAATCGGTTAGAAGATTATTTTATGATAGATTATACTATTTTAATTTTTTTTTTCGCCCTAGTAACTAGGCGAGCGAGGCGTTGAGAGGCAGAAAGTAGGAAACAGAGTGTCTTAACACTAGATTCCTACTATCCTGCAGTTTCCTTTGTCTACCCTGCTATGAAGAATAATGCGTGAAGCTAATAAAAATATATGAAAATATATTTATTATCATATATAAATAGATATTTATACAATTTATACTTATAGGTAACGTATAAGCAACGTTTTTACCATGATCTTTTTCAAATATATTTACTTACGATGAAGGTCGTATATGAACGCGGCCGTGAAATTTAGAACAAACCTACCTACGTTATTCTTTTTACTTTTATATACATACAGTTATTTACCCTACAATAAGATTAGGTATGCTTGTTAACATTTGAAACGGTTATTAAGTAATTGACGGCTAATTTGTATTACTTGTTTCGCATTACAATCATTAACAACACATAGTTCGCTTGGGTTGCGTTAAAATTGACGTCTATTTCAAGCCAACATAATATTTATTTTTAATAGTTTTAAAGTGATATTCCATAAGTAAGAAAAAATATATATTTATAGAATAATTATTCATGTTTTTTTTCTATAGAGTCTTTTTTCTTTTCTAAGTTAAACACTATCAGACAGAGAAATATTTGTTCTCTAATATTAGAACATATGTATTATTTTTATTTTTATTTTTTTATACGCTTTTATCCCGTATATTGCAGGGTAGGCATAGGGAACTGCAGCAACTGTGGAACCTAGTGTTAAGACACTCCGTTGCTTAGTCCCTGCTTTCTCCGTCCCCGCTTTCCGCCTTTTTTTGAGGCATTGCGTGTCGAGTGGCGGAACTCAACGCCGCGCTTTGCCTAGTTTTCCAGAGCGAAGAAAATGGCAATAGAAAAATCCATCTTCTCCGAGTGGGAATCGAACCCTCAAACCGTCGCGTTTACAGGCAGACGCTTACGTCTCTGCGCCACGACGGTCCTCATATGTATTATTTAAGTAATAATAAGTGAATTTAATATAATTATTACAAATTACAACTTCAACTTAGTTCCGACTCATTTGTAGATATTATGAACAACAACATGAATATGTTTTGGTTATATAAAATCCACTTTAATTATTCGTTAGCTAAAGCTAAAGCTAGCTAAAACTAGATAAAGAGCTAACAAAATAGCTTTCAACAGGAAAGCTCATTCAAGCTCGCTTGCATTATTCCAAAATTTCTATCAAAATGGTTTATAATTAACGAAAAGTCAACATTTCTATATTTTTACTGCTTTTTTTATCAAATATATTCAAATTTGAATGTAATACAATAATCAGTAATCATCAGCTGTTTCTCCTATTATTTTGCTTTTACAATTCATTATATATGATTTACTTTAGTGTCGAAATATATCTGGGTCAAGATGGGCCGTACAGTGAAAACTGAAGGTGTTTTATTGCGTGTCAGTTGCTGAGAAAACACACCGTAATAAAGATGACACCAGAGATTCTGCTTGGATTATTCAATAGGTAGTACGTGTTACGTGTTTAATTACATCATTGTGTATTGAAATGTCAGTGAATTACTATAATAAATATTTTACGAGAAATTTATTATATGTTATAAAATATTTATTGTTTTTTTTTAAATTAAACGTTGTTATATGTCTATTTGTCAGTATGTCTGTATAATCTTTTTTTTTCTTAGAAACGTGTAAAGGCATCTAACGGAATTTAATATCGGGTAAACCGTAAAAGTCCTTAGTTAATGCAATCAAAAGATATTATTTAAAAAAATAAGTGCATAGAGTACAGTTTTGGCGCAGAGACGCTGTGTCTGCCTGAAAAATTTGTGGTTTGTGGGTTTGAATCCCATTCCGAAGAATGGATATTGTTAATACTGTTATAAAGTGTAGTGTAGTGAACATTTTCTAAATATTTTTTATATTGGAACGCTACAGTTAGTAGACAAATAAAGATATTTTACTACAGAATCTAAAATCTTCTTAAGATTTTTCTTAAGGTGTTTCTTGCACGAATTAACTTTTTTGTATCTATTCATTTCACAAATGGTTAACCATAATTCTATTAATATCTTAATACACTTAATATATTATATTAATTAAGTTTAAGAGTCTACTTCTCTCTACTCTAAAAGGAATTTTTAAAATTTAGTTAATATAGGAGCATAGAGATGCTCCTATATTAACTAAATTTTAAAAATTCCTCTTCACTCAACTTTTTTCTCTAATAACGTATATATGTATATATATATATATATATATATATATATATATATATATATATATATATATATATATATATATATATATATATATATATATATATATATATATATATATATATATATATATATATATATATATATATATATATATATATATATATATATATATATATATATATATATATATATGTGTAATAGGTATATATATATACGTATGCATGGAAATAATTAATAAAATATGTTCATATAGGTATGTTTTATTAATATATAATAGTATATTGTAATTGTATACTAAAATTTTTAAGACTCTTTTATGATTAATTTAATGCTACACCTACTATATTTTTGTACAACTTCAACATCTGAAGGTTGCCTGGAAGAGATCGCCTCAAGCGATAAGACCGTCTTAGTATGTATTTTGATGTTTCTTAGTTTATATACTACGTATGTAATTTTTTGTGTGCAAAAAACTATATTGCATATATTGATACCATTGCGGCGTAGCGGCGCAATATCCGACATAAACACAAGGATCGTTATACGTATGTTTGAATCTAACTTTAGAAAATTAATTTGTTACGAAAGTTTTTTTTTAGTGTTAAGACACTCCGTTGCTTTCTCCGTCCCCACTTTCTGCCTTTTTTGAGGCATTGCGTGTTGAGTGGCGAAACTCATCGCTGCGCTTTGCCTAGTTTCCAGAGCGAAGAAAATGCATTTTCCCTGAGTAGGAATCGAACCCTCAAACCGTCGTGTTTACAGGCAGAGGCGTAACCTCTGCGCCACGACGGCCCTCGACGTTACGAAAATTAACTTAGATTTTTTTTTTAATTGAGACAAAATTAGACATTAATTTCCGGCGTTCAACACACAGTCACTAGGCATGGAATTGGAGTACAATAATATTAGATTGCCTCTGCCCACCCTCTGCTCCTCTGATACCGCAAAGCTTTTTTATTTTATATCTTGTTTTCTTATTATTAATTTTCTAAGATATTTCCGCAATTTTTTATGGAGTACTCATCTAACTAATGTGAATACAGCATCCATAATCATTATATTGCTTATAGCTTCCGTGATTAGCGCGTTCTACTATTAATTTATTCTGTCTATTTTATATTGATATTTTAAAACTATTAATAATCAACTAAATAATTTCTAAACGTGGACACAGAGTAAAAATTTACAATAATAACTTTTTACACTGGCAACATTAAATTTTTTATAAACAATTTGCTAAGAAATTATACATAGTGCAGTGGGAAATAGCATGACTGTAAAAGCGATGACAGTGTGTTCGATTTCCACGGAAAGGCATTTCTTATTTTCCGACTTTAGTACAAAGTACGACTTACAATTCTAGATCTAGACTAGACTTCTATATAGTACCGGAAAGTAGTCGCTAATGATTCTTATGCAGAACCAGGCTAATGACACTAATTTTTGCTTGTGTAAACCGACATAATGTTCAAGTTATTTCAAACTTAACCGAGATATAGAATTTAGAGATAAAGATTTAAAATTATCGTGTAAATTAACCACCGTTTGTTTTGAATAAGCTATATATTTATTTAATATAAGGCAGAAAAAACTGTCGGTGAAGCGTAAGCTAGCTTCGTGCAGGTAAAGTTTGTCGATTCAACTCTCATTCGGGGAGGATAGATTAATTCGCTCTGGCAACTAGGCAGAGCGCGGTGTTGGGTTCCATCATTAAATACGCAATGCATGAAAAGACGGAGTGTCTTAACAGTAGGTTCCCATGATTACTGCAGTTCCTTCTGCCAACCCTGCTATGAGCGGGATAAAGCGTGAAGTTAGGAATAACTAATATTTTATCCTTGCTTCAACTCAACATGTGGTGAACTCAAACGTCATTTCATAAACAAGATCTATTATGATCTGCATTTGTAAGAATTAGAACGCCTTGTTAAATAATTCATTGTACTCCGTTCGACCTTGACGCTGTGACTGATTACGCTTGGAATGCACTGACAAAAGATTAACTTGTCAAATATACAATCTCTAACATATATTATGATATAACTTAATTAATTGTTGACACTTGAATGCTTCTCCGTATTAATATGTTAAATGGACAGATATATATATATATATATATATATATATATATATATATATATATATATATATATATATATATATATATATATATATATATATATATATATATATATATATATATATATATATATATATATATATATATATATATATATATATATATATATATATATATATATATATATATATATATATATATATAAACCTTGCTATATATTTACATACAATCACGATAGTATCTTTATTGTATCAGATTAATGCTTATTGGTTTGCTTTTTATTACATGCTCAGTCAACCAATGCATGGTGTAATTTTCATGGGAATCGAACGACACGCCCTTGAATTTCAACATTGATTGATTTCGGTTCAATACATTTATTTTGGGCACTGTATAGGCTGGACAATATGATGGAATCAATTGTAATTATAACTGCTACTTACTTTTACAGGTCGACTAGTATAATAGCATAATTTTTAATTTTTAAAATTAATCCCGCTGCGTTAGAATTTCTACATGTTTTCTTTCTTTATTTCATGTATAAAAATTTAAACGACGACGACGACAGGCAAAAATATTTAACTGCACCAATAAATGTTATTTAAAATAAATTATTAATATTAAAGACTTTTTTAAAATTGTGGTACAATGTCTGGTTTTTAAAAAATATTCTTTGCTAAGCAAATGTAATTTTTATTATTGATTTATTTATAATTAATGTGTATCCGAAAAAAATATATTTATTTATATACAATTTATATTTTTTTGGTGTTTAAAAAATACGTAATAGATTATTTTTGTTTTTTTAGTATAAAAATAATACTTTAGACAATCTAGCTTTTAGACAATCGAGGAGATACACAAAGAGAATAATGTTATAAGTCTATATAAATTTATATTTTTAGTTAACAATTATTAATACTAATGGTGTGCGTGAGAGAATTACCTCGCGTGCACGTGGTTTTCTTTAAAATAGTAAAATCTCAGCATGATATAATAGGGAACATATTTAAGCATACAAAATTAATCACGAAATTATATTTATTTACAATTTATGTGTTTTTTATAACGCCATTGTGTTTGTATTTTCATGGAGTATGACCGGTTCCACGTCGCTTCACGCAAACGCACGGACCGATGTACTTTTACGTAATACTACATCGCGTAACAGGGACGGCGAAAGTCTTATAAAAAGTTGAATAAGTAGCTAATAATCGCATGCACACATCAATGTACGAATAAAATGCTATAAAACTAGACTTAAATAAAATAAAGCAGATGAGAAAGCTGCTAAGCTGTTATACTGAAAAATACTGCACTGGTAGACATGGAAGATGTTTGACAACATGATAGTGGTTATAAAATTAACAGATTGTAACGCAATCGACAGGTTGCTACAGAATGTTTGCTATGGCAGAAGGTGCAGAACGGTGTGCAGAGCTGTGCCCTACAGGCCTTAAATGCTACGCCGGTTTGGGAGTACAGAGGATACTCTGTCCCTAAAAAGTACCAAGCACTATTATGTCTGCTTGAGAGGAGACGATGGTAGCAAGGGCGTCGCCTGCGGGACTCGAACCTCGGCTAGCAGCGTGATCACTACTAGAAATTTATATACATATACATATGTGAAGTAAAAGTAATGATTAATTAATGAATATATTTATCATTTAGATATATTTATAATAATATATCTACAATAATATAATAGTAAAGCTGTATACTAAATAAAGGCTGTCGTTGCGCAGTGGGACAGCGTCTTACATGTAAACGTGATTGTCGTATCCTTTCCTACTGGTGGGGATATTTTTTGCTCTGTCAAGATGAAACGCGGGCTTGAGCATCTTGCAGATTAGCACACGATATCTTGAATTTGGAAGAAAAGCATAGAATCGAGTGTCTTAATTCTCCGTCTATAGCTAAACTTGGTCTAAATGTAATATACAAAGGTATTTCTGCACGAAATTCACACTTACAATCAAAGTAAATTATGAGCTATTAAATATAATTTATAAAGACCTTTGTCATTGACGCTGTACAATAAAAAGCTCTAGGTAAACAATACTATATGCAAATATATGTGGAAAAATAAAAGCTCACACATTGTAAAAGTTTTTATTGATTTAATAGTTAATGGTTATATGGCGCCGTCTTCAATTAAGTATAAATACAAGGGAGAGGGACGTTACTACATAGCGTTAAGACATTCCATTCCTCACTTTCCGCCTTATTAGACACTAGCGACCCGCTGCCGGTTTCACACGGGTGTAATGCTGATAATAAACGTTATATAGACATTTGCAGTATACTACAGGATGTCTTTATACACAACATGTATAATTTTTATGTCAAACTATAAGAAAGAGTGACAAATACTCGGCCATATGATATCACATTAGAAGATTTAAAAATGAGTCACGTTCTTCTGTGCACTTATGTAATGCATTTTTATACATATAAACCTTTCTTTTTAGTCATTCTATCTATTAAAAATTGAGTGGTAGACCTCAAAACTAAGTTTTGTCCTTTACCACAAAAAAAAATTAAATTGTTATTTTCCCCGAGTTGGAAATGTATCTATTACCGTATTTACGTTCTGATATTATACTGCTGGGCTACGACAGCCACCTTTTCTTTAAATTAGTATTAATAAATGTCTATAAAGAAATGTGTTTTGTCATCTGTCCTCTTTAGAACGGACCTATACGATTCTAATACGGTAATTAGACACCTAGTTAAACTTAAGAATTTGTTAACGTGTAATTCTAGATTTAGCTTGCACAAATAGTGTCTCCGTCTGCATAATGCATCAGAATTTGCGATTTAGTATAAATAAACAAAAGGGAGTCGTGATCGACATTGTAACATAGTGTAGAAGTAATACGACGTTCAAATTAACACTTATTAAAAATATATACAGATGGTATGCTTTTATTTTTTGTCCATTTTCTGATAAGATGAAGATCTTAGAGAAATCCTCATTCGGAAAATAAATATCTCCCATGTTTAGTATAATTGTCCTCTGAAAATAACTTTTCTACTAATATTTCAGGTTACTATTTAAAGCGCCGCAATGGTCTCTATTCTCAATAATTTTTATTTGCCATGGAAAACTGCCTACCATAAAGATTTTTGATAGCATGGCATCTTATTTATTACAATTTCCCAGTTGGTTTTAATCTTTAATTTAATGTTATTGCTAATGTTCATTATATTTTACGATTTAGTTAGCTTATTATATTTTTAGCATTCAAATATTTTAGATACTCTTCTTTGATTCTTCTTAACTTCATGTTTCAGATTTTTAATTTTTATGTATTATTGAATGAATCATAAAAAGATTGTAAACAATTTTAAAAAAGCATATTACTGTATATTATAGTTTAATTTGTCTACTATGTTTCCATATTAAGTCTGTCTTCAAAATCGTATAATAAAAATGATCATGATGTCATCCACCATGACACTGTTTTTTGTTTTATAAGACTCTGGTATATTTTTAGTATATTAATATGTGTATTATTTAAAGAAAACTGTGGATATCCGAGCTATTTAATTTCACATAATATTGATTAGTGCTTTTAGATAACTCTATAGATAGCTATGTAAAATATAAACGTCCTACATACCAGCGCTACCAACTTAAGTAGTAGTAAAAAAAATATAAAGACTTATTATATATTTCTTAATAATTAACTATATAATTTACTGCTCAGTTAAAGTCAAATGTAATAGCTTAAAGATAAAACTTATATACCAGAAATATAGGTAACGACGCTTTGTACGGGCACGTACGCCGTATGTAGGTAGCATGCTTCGGTAACTTTGCGCTTATCCTTATTTTTTAGCAACAGAGTTTAAGAATATATTTTTATGTCACTGTGATTCTCTGGTCTTTATTTATTTTAAATATTATTACAAGATGAGCTGCTTCACTTTGTAACCTGCATATAGCAGAACTTAGTGTTAAGACACTACTCTTCTCCGCCACTCCCCCGATTTTTAAGAAATCAATACGTGTTTAATGGCAACGCCTTGCTTTGATGAAGATTACATCATATGTATATGATGGTATATCACGTAATATGTACCTATTATAATGAACTTCTATTTCACAAATAGGTAAACGATAATTTTATCACTAATTATTGAAATCTTACGTCGATACTCAATATATCACATCACTATTCATAGACACGTTAAAGATGAGGAAAACGGGTTACATCACTTGGTAGTATATCTTCCTAGTTATACTTACGTATAGAATATTTTTATATTATATACTTTAGGTATAACTAAGATATAAGAAATACAGATAATTAATTATGATTATGACTTCAAATCTAGTGTTCATATTTCTAGCTATTATTAATTTGTTTATATTTGTTTATTTTGTTAGCCTCAGCTAAAATTGTTATTTAATCAGATTTTATTATTGAATAATGATTAACAATTTTATTATATTTTTTAGTAATTACTTATTTGAAGTACTTATATTTTAATGTAATGGCGCATTAATATGTGAAAAAAGACTTCCTGTCAAATTTGTCGTTTACGCTAAAATGGCGGTTATGGCGCCATATTTGTTAAAAATATATTGATAATTTTTTGTTCGACCACATTATTTATATTAATGGTAATGTAATTTTTTTTAATATCTTGTAAACATGTTCTTTGAGTTTTAATAACAGGAATTGCGTAATGATTCGAGAAGTTTATTTGATATTTGAATTTATTATGATTATTAATATTTAAATTATCGGTGATTAATCGTACGTGAATATAACATTTTCCTTCTTTGATTACCACCAACGCCTTAGGCTTTTATTCAATTGCATATGAGAATAATTGAAAAAGGATTTAATTTAAATGAAAGTGAAATTGTGGAGGTTGTTTTAACCATGCATATTAGAACGGAGCCCAATAGCGCCCTACTCTATACTATTTCTGATTATGAAATTATAAAAATCAAAACTAAATAACATTTTTTATTAATAAAACTAACTATAACTTAACTAAACAATCAAAAAAATATATATTCTGTCTTTAGAGTAGGCAGAGGGAACCTTATGTTGTTGGGAACCTAGGGAATATTGCTTTGTTATTAAGCGGCGGAACCTAACAGCGAATTTGTGACCAGAATGAAAACGTGGAAATAATTCTCCTGAGTAGGAATCAAACCAACAACCGTCACGTTAATTGTTAGGCACTGTGTCACTGTGCCGCAATTCACTGAATTAGAAATCAATTATTTGATTAAATTATTAAATTTATTCCATATATTACGTAGGTTTACATTCTACTGTGAGGAATAAATGTCATATTCGAAATATAGACGGTTCACTTGCTTGATTCTAGAAATATTATAGTTTTGAAACTTGGCTAATTTTATATTTCATTTCAGCCGTCATTTTCTTATAAATCTTTAGAAGGGTTTATAAAAATCATTTTATAATAAAATTACTAAAAATTATTTTATAATAAATGAGATTTATAATAAAATTACGGTTAATTTTTTTTGTTATAATAAGCGAATTTAATTATTTTAATACATAAATATATACAAAATAAAATAAAAAAGGCTTTATCTCCTATATATATATTCAATTTTACTTAGTTTAGCGTATTAACGGCGACTAATACAAAAAAGAAAACAATTTCCTTTTATATCCATCCTTCTTAGAAAGTTGGGGAAATTAAAAAAAAAGAATATATATATATATATATATATATATATATATATATATATATATATATATATATATATATATATATATATATATATATATATATATATATATATATATATATATATATATATATATATATATATATATATATATATATATATATATATATATATATATATATATATAATATTAAACAAGCTTAGATACCTACGTATGTCTTAAGCCATTGACCACTCGAGCTCTGTTTACATTGGTGACCGCATTCTTGACAAGTGTAGTGGTTGGGCCAAACGCTCCCTTTTACCTTCAAAAAGCCTTTTACCAAACGACTTACGATACGATTTATTTATTTTTATACATTACGTGTATTTTAAAATGTAAATTTATACTTTTAAATTAAGTGTTTGTTAATAGTTATCATATTTAGTTGAAAATTTATTACCGTCAGATTTTGTATGATATTTATATGGATAAAAGAGGAAAATAAGAAAATTTGATGAAAAGGAATCTGCGATTTAGATTTTAGCTTTACGCGAATGTGGAAAAACATTTTGCAACTCAGTTCTTCCCCTGAATTTGCGATATTGCTAGTTAATTTTAATAAAAAAAAATATAAATATACTTAAGATAATTTTAATTTATTAGGTAATAAAATAAGATATATCAATCGATTTTCATAATTATTACGCGTTTAATTGGTTTCACATATAAATATTATACTGTAATATTATACTTGCAACATTATTATAAAAAGTAATTACATTTAATATTATAATAACAATATAATTAAATAAATTCCCACCTTCTTCTAACTTATAAATAATATCTTTTTTTATACTGATACAGTTTTTTTGCCTTGATATTTGTGTGTCTAATATAGTTTTATGGTTGATTAGGTCTCTCCATGAGAACTATCATAAAACTAATAGTACGCGCAAAGTGTAAATTTAAACTATAACGCGGCGTTAAGTTCCGCCACTAAGCACGCAATGCCTCAAAAAGGCGGAAAGCGGAGAACGGAGTGTCTTAGCACTAGATATCGAGGGATTCCTCTGTTTATCCTGCTATGACCGGAGTAAAGGTAACTCCATAGCATCAATCAAAGTCATCATCATGGCCATGAAAGACAGGAACGCAGCGATCGGGACATAGCGGGCATTTAGTAATACTAAAACTTAATAGTATCAATTTACTTTTAAAACGCTAAATATAAAAAAATATATGTAATTCGTTTATAATCATAGCTTTAGTTCTAAGTTAAAATAAATATACATAAACAATGTAACGATAAGAGAAGAGTTCATTATGATATATAACTTATATAAACTATGTATTAACTGTTATATAACTATTATTTATGATAAAAATGTATAGTATAAGTTAAAAAGGGTGCAGTTCGAGTGCCTGTAGTGTTATTTTTATATAAAATTATTAAAAAAAAATAGTAACATCTGCAGAATTTCAACTAAAACCCATATTATTTTCACACAGCTCATGTACTGTACAATATAACTCAATATGTAAATATTTAAGTGATAAATATGTATTAAAAATATAAATTAGCCCATCTTTAGAACTAGTAGAACTGTTAAAACAACTATTAAAAGATCTGGAAAATACATAAAGATTAATTGATTTCAAAGACCGCTGATGTATATCTATTGCAAAAAATCTAAAATATTATTAATTAAATTCAAAAATCAAAATTTTACATCTGGTGCAGATTTAATAAACATAAACAAAAATACACGAATAAAATTTCGGGCCCCAACTAGTATAGGCAAAGTATTATCAAATATAGTATCTTATAATAAAGTGAAATATATCGCGTGCTTATAAATGAATATACATACGTGTTTTTACAACATCGTGTATTCTTCCCACGGAGAAAGCTGGTATAAAACATACACTTGGCCTCTACACACATTGTTTGGAATCTAAAATAATTATAAGGCCCGGTGTATATTTATTTAACTAAGAGTTTATTACTATTTTTTTATTTAAAAGTACCATAAATTATTTATATATATATATATATATATATATATATATATATATATATATATATATATATATATATATATATATATATATATATATATATATATATATATATATATATATATATATATATATATATATATATATATATATATATCTATATATATATATATATATATATATATATATATATATATATATATATATATATATATATATATATATATATATATATATATATATATATATATATATATATATATATATATATATATATATATATATATATATATATATATATATATATATATATATATATATATATATATATATATATATGAGCCGTTCAGTGCACACATCGATTAACTCCATAAAACAAAAAATTGAGAAACGCGATGATGTAATGTATATTGATTTTTAAAATTCCTCTGATAATATGAACTCAAATTTATAATGTAGAATGCATAATAACAGATACAGCTTTCATCTAACGGTGTATAAAATTAATAAAAAAGAATAGTGTACAAATAATCGTCAGTAATGTTATAGTTTTCATGTGAATGGTGGAGTTAATCGATTTGGCAACTGAATAAAGTAATAAAGTTAAATTTAATTTTTACATTTTTAAGTTTTTTACTACAGTAAATATTAGTTATTATGTATTTTTTATCACAGCTATTCCGTAAAAATGAATGTTGGCAGTTCTGGTATTATATAATTTTTATAATTAATTTATAGCAGCGTTGTTAGCGGCATTGTTCTTTGGGATTATTCAGCAATATTATAAACAATGTCTTCTTCATATGAGCTGTATGCGAGGATTCGTCCTTTCGATTTGTTGATAAGCTATAATTGTAATTGTGATTAACAGGATGAATAAATTTTAGCAGGTCCATCATGTCTCTCCATATTTCCCTTGTCACAGTTCTTTCTACCTTTAGGATATAATAAAAGCTGGTCTATATTTTTCAAACTTTGCGATCTATCCACTAAAGATTTTCTTATATTAATGGCTTGAAATCCGTCGTGTCGACGTCGTCGTCGTGTGTCTTCATTATAATAAAGACAGACTATAGTCACATTCTATTTGTATGAGATACGGTTAGACCTTTGATTTGCAAAGGTCTATCCAGCGTATTTAGAGCCAATTTTCTGATCACTGCTATACTAACTACCGTTTTAATTGTGCTTCTTCTTATGTGTTTACCGATGCGATTTAGTTACGATTACGGAGAGTGAGTGAGAGAGCATCTTCAGATGTTTGAAAACCAATAAGCGTCAATGCAAGGCCCGAACTGATAAAGCGTTACTGAAACGCTTTACATTAGAGTATGGAGTTAATCGAAATGGCTTCTGAAACAAATTACTTATTTTTCAATGGCCAAAAAAAATTTGCCATTTTGCGGTACTTATATTATTATTCAGAAAAGTTATTATAAATATAAAAAGTTATGACTATACCAAGTGCTTTGACACTAATATTTAAGATTTTTCAAAAAGTGGAGTTAATCGATGTGTGCACTGAGCGGCTCATATATATATATATATATATATATATATATATATATATATATATATATATATATATATATATATATATATATATATATATATATATATATATATATATATATATATATATATATATATATATATATATATATATATATATATATATATATATATATATATATATATATATATATATATATATATATATATATATATATATATATATATATATATATATATATATATATATATATATATATATATATATATATATATATATATATAATACATTGTAATGTTAAAAAAAATATAAAAATATATTGATTTTAATTTTTCACCTTTGAATAAATTAGATAATTTAAGAGGAAATAACCATTTTAACCGTTTAGCCGAAATAATAAGTCTAACTTTGTACTAATGCACTTGTTTGTATTAATAACCAATTACCTCAATTTTATATTGAAAGAATATAAAATTCATATCGCAGAGTTAAGTTCCGCAACTAAACTCACAATGGCTCAAACTAGAGTAAGGTAAAGTCCAGAACAAAATATTTTTGCCACTAGGTTCTCTTTCTCTGCAAACAACGTTTATTAATTTAGCCATTTTGTGTTGAGTGGCCTTACTTCTTTACTTAACGCTATAATCTGATTTTCTATTCGTTACATTAAAATAAATGAAGAAGCTGTAAGTGGCAAGGCAAGCTTATTGACCAGCCTAAAACAATTCTGTTTAAAACAATTTACTGCAAGCGCTATGTGTTTATTTGTCTTTTAGTATTTTTTCTTTTAATTTTTTATTTTATCTCTGTATATATTATTAATAATTATATGTTATTATTGTTTGCATATTATTATATATCTGTGTATGTACTTATAATATACTGTTCTATGTTCCAGGTAAATATTTGATTAACCCGCTTGTACTCGTATATTACAAAAGTAAGTGCCCATTATTTATCTATATCACTTCAATGAAGTTCGTTTCAATTATCTCATTAATTTGTATTACATTCATATATTATATCAAATTCTGTATATGTATTAAATATAAAAGAATCACCTTATTTTTTAATAAAAATATAATTATTAGTATAAAAATTCGTATGTTTTGTTAACTTTTAAAGGTTTCAGGTCATTTGTAATATTTTTGAAAGTTCGTAAATAAAACGTTCATTGTGTACGTAAATAGTAACATTCAGGAAGAAATAAGCTTAGATTCAACGTGGCCGCATGATTTAGCAATTCTCTTTCAATAAATTTGAATGACATTGGCATTAGTGGATGAGGATGATGTTGCGTTTACAGTGTTCTTTTATAGTGAAATGAATAATATATACTCACAACCTTGTATGTGTGGATTTTAAAAGAGATACAGTATAGAGTTAGTTAGTAGAATTTTCAAATTTTGAAGGAAATTCCTACCTTTCAAATATTTTAACGTCAAGAATATTATAATAGAGGACCGTCGTGGCGCAGAGGTGTAAGCGTCTGCCTGTAAACGCGACGGTTTGTGGGTTCGATCCCCACTTGGGGAAGATGGATTTTTCTATTTCCATTTTCTTCGCTCTGGAAACTAGACAAAGGCGCGGGGTTGAGTTCCGCCACTTAACACGCAATGCCTCGAAAATGGCGGAAAGCGGGGATGGAGAAAGCAGGGACTAAACAACGGAGTGTCTTTACACTAGGTTCATATGGTTCCTGCAGTTCCCTCTGTCTACCCTGCCATGTGCGGTATAAAGCGTGAAGCTATAAAAAAAAAATATTACCACCAGGTCACTAGAACAAAGAACTCATTATATATTATAACATTGATAATGGTGCGTTTGAAATCGGCCGAAGTTAGCATTTCTTTGCCATATTTCAAAACGTCATTCCCTCATATTAAAATAACTAAGAATAGTGTATACATGACATATTCTAAGGTTCAAAAATTATAAAACAAATGGAATAATTGAAGAAATAGATTGTTGTCTTTAGATAATTTGTGAAATATATAAATATAAAAATAAATATAATTTTTACTTTTCGTACTTTTCAATCAAAATAAGTTTAACGTTAAATACAATTGAGGATGATTACTAATCTTGTATGTAAATAATGTAAGCCGATTGTCCTCGTGATTATGGAATGATGGCTGCACATAAAAATCGGTTATGGTATCCTTTTGAAGAGCTCCATCCTGGATAAGAAAATCTCGTCGCAAATTAATAAATTCATACAATTTTACAAATTATCAATTATTTTTTTATAAAGCGAGAAAAAGTTAGCCCATTAGAAGAAATAAAATGTGAACTAATAACGACTCAAAAACTGTTGCTTATACGAAAAGTTTTGCTGGCGACTCACTAGTATATGTATATAATGGTGTTGTTAAATGATTTTTTTTTTAAAACTACCATCATCAACAAGAGGCACAACGTCTGCCTTTAACACGACAGTTTCTGGGTTAGATTCCCAGTCGGGTAAGATGGATTGTTCTATTTCCATTTTCTTCACTCTGGCAACTAGGCAAAGCGCAGCGTTGAGTTTCGCCACTCAACACGCAATGCCTCGAAAAAGGCGGCAAGCGAGGACGGAAAAAGCAGGGACAAAGTAACAGAGTGTTTAAGCAATAGGTTCCACGGTTCCTGCTGTTCCCTCTGCCTACCCTGCCATGTGCGGGATAAAAGCGTGAAGCTAAAAAAATCAATGTTAACTAATACTATTGTAAACTTGTACGAGTGTAGCTCCATTGTAAACTTATCTTAAGGTAGCATCTAGTCTCATCGTGCCAACCTGTCTCATTGGGACACGTGTGCTCTATCTCAACTCACATGTCGCCCTACTCTATTGACTCACATACTGATTTAATAATTAGAAAATTATCATTATATGCACCTACCGCGACCCACAGTTCTGCATGCGTGACAGTAAAATAATTTAATTTGTTACGCTCTGAATTATGCTGAAACTAGGACGATTTTGATGTTTCTTGTTGTGATGATTGTCATTGTAGTGTTTTCAATGGCTCCGTGTAAATATATATGTATCTTGAAGGAAAGTGATAAAAGTGTACTATGTTGTACGCGAATGAATATGTATTGATTATACTGCGTTCAGGGCGTATATTACGTACATAAATTGCACCTTAGTAATTAAGCATTTAATTTTTTAATAAACTTTGTCTGCTGTCTTTGTCACTTGGGGAAAATGTTTCAATTTCTTTTTTGTTTTTTTTTTATAGCTTCACGCTTTATCCCGCATATTGCAGGATAGGCAGGCTGCAGGGGCCATATGAACCTAGTTTTAAGACACTCCGTTGCTTAATCCCTGCTTTCTCCGTCCCCGCTTCTTCTTTTTTGTATTAACAAAATTATGATGATGATGACTTTTTAGTCTTACGGCGTTCAGTTCTTCCACTCCAATAGTAGTACTTAAAGACTTGAAAGGCGGAGAGTGAAGAACGGAGTGACACTGAGATTATTCTTCCTACCCTGCTATACAAAACGAAAGAACTTAATTAACTTTATATTACGATATTAGATCCTAAGTACTGATGTAAAAGTAACTTATATAACATTGTATCCGCTACAGCGAGAGGCCATTTGTTTGCTTTTTACTTTCAAAATATAATAAGATCTATACGTAACTAGCTTCTAATATCCGAATCCAATCAGACATATAGAGACGGTGGGAGCGCGAGCGTTATTAGATTTCGTAACATGTAAGTATTTAAGGCTAAGTGGGGATCAATTATTATTCTTTAGATAAAGTATCAAGCTGAAGAACGGAGAAGAATGAAGAATAGTAAGATATAGGGAATCCAGTGTGAAGTTAGAAAAAAGGTGGAGAAAAAAAATCTTATTCGAATTGGAAATTGATCAAATTGTGCATCATTCAATTCAATTTACTAGTTACAAGCTTTATTGTTCGATTGTCATTGTGGAAGAATGGAATGACAACTGCACCCGCACCCGTGTTTATGATACAACTAATTTTTATTTCCCTAAGTAGGTTTAGCCGATTATATATTGGGTTACTTAGAAACATAAAGCCTTCCTCGATAGACTATACGATGCGATAATATATTTTTTTTATTTTAAGCAATAACTTTACCTGTTACAAACAGATAAAGAATAATTTAAATGCATATTATAAAATAAAATTGGACGTCTTATATTATTAATAATATTTTGAACGTAAAAATGAAATGATAAAAATTATAGTACCGAAAACTGATAATATTGGCTTATAATATGCACCCTATACATATAATAATACATGCAACTATTTAGAGACAGTACCTATAGATTATAAGGTAACGCAAGACCATAAAAAAGTATAAATGAAACTTAAGTGAAGTTTGTGCATATTTATAAATTTCTTCTTGTACATACACTTACAATATATATGTAAATATGAATTATACATTAGTATATACATATATTTGCGTAATGGGCGCAGCCCATCACTTCATTTCGTCTTAGTATAGAAAGAAAATATTGAACAATTATTCTTTCCCATAATCTACAACCATATTAAATCGTTTATAGTAAAATAAAACCCTCTTTTTTATAATAGCTCCGGCAGGGTAGGAAAAAAACCGCAGGAAACTTGAGAACCTAGTGTTTAGACACTCCGTTCCCAGCTTTCCGCATTTTCGAGGCATTGCGTGTTGAAGGGTGGAACACAACGCCGCACCCACCTCGTAATCAGAGCGAAGAAACTGAAAATGAATAAAGCCATCTTTCTTACGTGGGAATCGAACCCACAAACCGTCGCGTTTACAGGCAGACGCTGCGCATCTCCGTCATGACGGTTCTCAACAACTATTGCTTACGCAAATGACCTAGCAACAATCAGTTCCAAGTGTTTTTCACGTGTATGTTTACATGATCGTCATCGTTTACCTTGACGTTGGATTCGCACCTTAGAAGGTATTTACATATGTTATTTTATATAACTTTGTCACGAGAAGTTCTATGATTATTTTTAGTGAATAGGGTACCTCTTGTTTTTAGTTATTTTTTGCCGCTTATCACAATCTTTTTACTTCAATGTATGTACTTATCCTGCTCGTAGTAGGATAGGAAGAGGAAGTCGGGGGATCCGTGAGAATCTAGTGTTACACACACCCTTTTCCACTCGGTTGACTCAATTTTCAATACATTAAGGGGTTTTCCGTAATTCAACGACGCAATTATCTTTTTAGCATAGTGGGGAAATAAATATTAATTATTTCCTCTAGTGGGAAGTGAACCCACAACCATGGCCGAACAAACATATATGCCTTTAATCAACATATAGATCTAGACGAAGAATAAAACGTTTATACACTAGGTTTTACTACATAAGGCTAACTCTACTATATGTAAGAGATACTTAGATCAGAGACAAATAATGATTCACCTTGCACTTAAAGTTTATGGATGAATACACAAGTGATGACATGATTGAGAAAAGCTTTCAAATCCGGCTTACACGACAAGATGAGTAAAGATTACCTAAATTATTACGTGAAATATGAGGAAAAACGTTAAAATTGTTCAAAAATTTAATTTGGTGAGAAATAATTCATTTAATATATATCTTCTTAAACATCGTGTGCTTGAGGACTGTGGCGCGGAGGCAACAGCGTCTGCTTGTATAAACTGCGGTCTGTGGGTTCAATTCCCGCTTGATGAGATTCAATTATTTTTATTTTCTTTGCTCTGACAAGGAAATAAAAAGTACGGCGTTAAACCAGCCAAACAATTTAAAATTATATTTGTAATGGTATTTATATACTATATAAATTTTTTATTAGCTAAGCTGCCTCAGACACTTAGCGTTTGCTTGGCACTTGCCATGCACAATTATTAGTTTTTAGTTTTCTATTTCAGACGCTTGGGGAAAATCGCTTGTAGATAATATTTCAAAGAAAATTTTCAAATATTTTTTGTTAATAGATGTTACAGGTAAATTAAAACGCCTCATTTTGAAATTTCCAACCTCAACAGCTTAAAGTTCGGATATGCTATCAAGTATTGAAAGGTTTTGTATTGGACTTTAAATAGAAGTTTCTGCACGCGATTTCAGAAATAGCTTTTATTTGCTACAAGGCTGACTAAAAACTAAATTCTGCTGTATATTTTTGACACAATTTAATAGATTTACATAAGTGTTGGTAAAAAATTAATATGGTACTACTGTATTTATTAACAATAATAGTTTAGTTAATCAATCTTCAACCATTTAGAACTTGTAGTTAGGATATTTACAATAGCCATAAAATAGCCAGAATATTATTAATTAGTTTACAATTATCTGATGCAAAAATTCTAATATAAAATTCCTCTATAGGATATAAATTGGTTGAAAACATAAATTATATATAATTATTAAAAAAAAACTAGCACTAAATCAAGACATGTGCACCTTCTACAATATTAACATGCATAGTTTGATGACATTTCAAAAAATTAAACAGTTAAAATACGTGCTTTTAAAAAATATCTTGTAATACATTGTACCTGTCACAATAAATGACATATTTTCATTTTTCCCATTCTAGCACACAACTTATAAAGTGGAGGAAGTGAACATTTTTTTTTTTAAATATTTATTTAGAAATTGAACTGATTGCAGTAAACGAAATCTAATAAATTACGTTTACGTGATAGTCGGTCGGTGCAGTTTATTGAATCTGCAGTAATCGCGTGTTAAGTGCATTTAAATGCGACGCGACGCGGTACCTGATAGAATCATTTATCTCGTGTCATAATTTCCGCATTATAATCTATTTGTTATGTATATATTTCCGCTTATATACAGGTAACTGTTACAACCGATGGCTGTCATTAAACGATGTCATTAGGATGAAAATTAAAAAAAATAAGTTTAAATTTAAAATTATAAATTGTACAGGATCGATTTTAATCTATGTATATATTTATTAAATTTCATAGTAAGTACTGGTCATAAATAAATTTGGTTTTTATTTGAGCAGAGGTAAACGAAAATATTTTGCCATTTTCAAATTTGACAACGTGAAGAATAAGCCGTCGTGGTGCAGAGGTGTAGCGTCTGTCTGTAAACACCATGGTTTATGGATTCGATTCCCATTCGGTGAAGATAGGAAAGCAAGGAACAGAGTGTCTTAACACTAGGTTCCTATAGTTCCTGCGGTGTCCTCTGCCATGTGCATGATAAAACGTGAAGCTATAGTAATAAATCAAGTTTTATTTAAATAAAAAGTATAAAAGAGTATGTTTTATTTCAAAAATTTATAGTAAAAGTACATTTATTAAGCTGGAATACAGTAATCATATTTGAATGGTGATGCATGCGCCGGCGCAAGTCAAACGATCAATGGCCTTTCACTTTCCACTGACTTGTTCCCATTGAGCTTTCAAGCATTTCCGTGAAATATGGTTTATTTTTTATTATATTTGGTCCACTTACGGTTCTAGCTCAGGTAGGCATAAAATTAGAAAATTAAATTTATAAAACAATAAAGAATTTATTAATTGACATTTAAGGTTAATTGACGTTTCTGTGTTGAATATTAAAAAGATTTTCTCATTATACTTATATAATTATGTAGAAAAAAATTTAAAAATATTATTTTTGTAAATATTAACCAAAATAAAAAAAAATAATAAAAGAGTAATCTAATTTAAATTCTCAACATTATGATGCACAGACAGGCATAATTACATTTTTATTAAAATAAGAAAATGACATACTATATAATTATGTGATATATAATAATCAAAATAACGTAACGCAACGTAACAAGCAGTGGAGTCATTTTCGATCGCTGACCTGTCAAACACTTGTTCCGTGCCACGACAATTTGTCGGCATCGATGTTATGAAAGTTAAAGCTATTTAGACCCTTGGAGCTTTCCGACGTGCCAACATCCGGTCACAGAGTAATATCATGTAGTTTCAGTTTCACATAATATATAAACTATTGTTACATAAAGTTGACTGTATTATGTTAATAAATATTTTTTTTAAAAAATAAAGGCAAATACATTACATAGAAAAAAAAACATAACAACTTTACGAAGGTCTATATATATATATATATATATATATATATATATATATATATATATATATATATATATATATATATATATATATATATATATATATATATATATATATATATATATATATATATATATATATATATATATATATATATATATATATATATATAACAGGGCAGGGTATCGTAGGAAACGTGGTAACCTACAGTTAAACAAAAAGCAAGCAAGCGTCTCATATTATTTTTATTGCGTCAGTGACCTCCCAGTGAAAGTACTGTCAAAATCGGTTCAGCAGTTTTAGAGATTAGAGCAAACCAACAGACACACAGAAAAAATTATTAAAAAAGTTATTTTCGTATATGTACTGTATATTATATATTCGAAGTAATGCAGTAAACAGTTATGCTATAGTTATACTTATTTTAATATAGAATACCCGACACCCTAATTTGGTTTATTAATATATGTATACTATAAGTAGATGTAACCCACAAGCTAGTATTTATGTGTTTTGTTTTTAATAATAATAAGAAAAATTGCAAGTGTTAGTGAAATTTATATCATTTGTTATTAAATGCAATTATCAATCAGTCGTACCGTACGAGTACCTACTTGAATTGCACAATGCAACCGTTTCTAAGGGCACGCTCGCGACCTAAACGAACCCGTGAGATGAGAAGTGCACAACGAAAGCTGCTATTTTCACGATTTCCACTTTCTTATTACCTATTAGACCTTTATGCACTTATTATATATGTTTTGTTTTATTACTATAAGTTGTTATAATAAGTAAAGTGAGTATTTACACTTGTTAAAAGCTTCAGCACTTTTTGGATCAACGTAACAAATACTATTTCCGTAAAAGCAGTGAGTGACAAATTAAGCAAAAAGCAAGATTTTTTTATTATTAAAATATATTATAAACTACAAACATACTTAAAGAAAACATATAAAAATTTGAACGCAGCGGGACTCGAACCCGCGCCCTCCTGCGAACCGTGCAGGCGCTCTCACCACTGAGCTCAGTGGTGAGAGCGCCTGCACGGTTCGCAGGAAGGCGCGGGTTCGAGTCCCGCTGCGTTCAAATTTTTATATGTTTTCTTTAAGTATTTTTTCTATCCTCAGTGTGGATGAACACTTTAAAATTCATCAAAAATAACTACAAACATTTGTATCTCTTTTCTTATCGTATATGAAATTATGTATGGATTTACATTTTCTTTTTAACTTATAGAAAATAGACTTAATATTTTTTAGTTTATTTATCCTTATTACTTATTTTCTTTTATTCTTTCTCTAATGGTTGTATATATTTTTTAAATCCCGCACTTCCGTTATGCTTACATTAGTATGTCAACACTAGCCAACCTTGTTCTGACATAAATGGCTTCCTTTATATAGCGAGCTTATAAATAACTTTTGGCCAGCTCCAAAATTATGAAACAAATGTAATTGATAGCCAATTAGCCATTAGTTAATTAAAATACCTAATCTTATGCTATAGATACAATTTTTAGCATTTTGTATTTTATTTTTTGTAAAACCGTCAACATTACGGCGTTAAATATTTTTTATGGTTTTTAAAGTGTTAATCCGCACGAGGTATAGAAAATATTATAAAATCTCACAACAGGGATGCTAAGAACGCGTAAAGTTGTATTAAGCATATAAGATTTTTGACGTGGCGTGAAGAAAAACGTATGATTTAGTGGTCAGAACGCTTCTACGGTTTGCAAGAGACGCGGGTTCATATCCCGCTGTCTAAGTTTTTATGTGTTTTCTTTCAATAGTGTTTTAAATTGACTATGTTATACAATTTAATAAAGGCTCCTATGATTCAGTACCACTACTCTCACAGTGTCTTCGAATATGGGGAAGATATGATTTCTTGTTTCACTGCACTCTTCATATAGCAGGTATAGGTTGAGGATACTTAGTGTTACGACTCTTAGTTTTTTATTTTCTACACAATTTAATGACATTACGAGTTAAGTGACTCCAACTCAATACTAAGCTTTGTGTTTAAGAGCAAGAAAATTTCAATCAATGGTAATCGAACCTACGGTCTTGCCTTTATATTTAGATGCTCTTCTGATACGCCTTGACGGTTTCTGAAATATATTAATATCAAAATCATACTATTTTTAAGTTCAAGTTACCTCCATCTTGTGTCTATGTAACAGGAAGTCGCAACAGTGTTAACCAAAATATGCACTAGCGTGAGATCGAACCTGTTTGGACATAACTTTCATTGTGAAAGTGATCAATTATTTATTAATTAATGTTACATAAATGTCTCGTATGAGCTGTAAGACCTCCCATGAGGCTGGTACGAGAATCTATAAATGTTTTATAAATATTATTGTATCGACTTGTAAACGAAACGGTATGTGGGTTCGATTTCCACTCGGGGACGATAGAAAGCAATTAAATAATCATTGCCATTTTCTTCGCTCTAGTAAATAGGCAAGCGGCGTTGAGTTCCGCTATTCAACATGAACTAGAACACACTAGTGCCTAGTAGGACAATTTGAAATAAAACTGCACTACAGGAAATACTCGAAGTAACAGATTTTTTTTTTTTTTTTTTTTTTTAGCTTCACGCTTTATCCCGCACATGGCAGGGTAGACAGAGGGAACTGCAGGAACTATTAGAACCTAGTGTTAAGACACTCCGTTACTTAGTCCCTGCTTACTCCGTCCCCACTTTCCGCCGTTTTCGAGGCATTGCGTGTTGAGTGGCGGAACTCAACGCCGCGCTTTGCCTTAGTTGCCAGAGCGAAGAACATGGAAATAGAAAAATCCATCTTCCCCGACTGGGGATCGAACCCAGAAACCGTCGCGTTAGCCGCGTTACAGGCAGACGTTGCGCCTCTGCGCCACGACGGTCCTCAAGATAATATATAAAATTAAGGTCAACAACCAAATGGATATCAACATATATATAGATAGCCGAGCAAATTTAGTGTAAGAACGTGTATTCGTTTGCGGAACTCAACGCAGCGTATTATTTTTTAACAAAACGAGCAAGTTAAATAATTTATTTCCCCCGAGTGAGAATCGAACCTACAATCGTCAATTAAAGTTTCTATTGTTAAGGGGAACCAAACTTCTAGTACAATATAAAAATATGCGCATATACGAGTATAACTGCACACATTAAAGAAATATAATTAGAGCTTTCGATTTTAAGATTACTCTAGTTATTAGTTGAAAACGAATTACAATGAGAGATTTAAATTAACTAAAAATTAAACTGATAAAGTAGGTTGAAAGTGTAAACAATTTAAAAATAAATATCGTGCAAGTGTCAGTAGTAATCGCGCACCAAAGGTTCCATATATATAAAAATTTCGATGTAGTGTGATGAAGAACGCATAACTTAGTGGTCAGAGCGCTGAGATGGTTTCCATGGGACGCGGGTTCTAATCCTGCTGCGCTTCAGTTATGTACAATGTACATGTTATCTTTTAATATTGTTCTATCCACAGTGTGTGTGATTACTTTAAAAATCATAAAAACAACAATTATTATTATAACAATTATTATAATAACAAGGCTTTATATATATATATATATATATATATATATATATATATATATATATATATATATATATATATATATATATATATATATATATATATATATATATATATATATATATATATATATATATATATATATATATATATATATATATATATATATATATATATATATATAGATATATATATATATATATATATATATATATATATATATAGATATATATATATATATATATATATATATATATATATATATATATATATATATATATATATATATATATATATATATATATATATATATATATATATATATATATATATATATATATATATATATATATATATATATATATATATATATATATATATATATATATATATATATAATATATATATATATATATATATATATATATATGTATACATCTCCATATCATACAACAGTATTAAGGAATCAATTATACAAGTTCACAGGAAGTACCTTATTAAAATGCATAGAAATAGAAATAATAATATATATATTTTAAAAACAATTAAGTAGTTATCGTCAACTTCCTTAGCGCGTTACTCATAATTTTTGCAATTTTCTTTCCGGTGGCACTTGCCAATGTCATTTTTACTTTATGCTATGTTTATAATTTCTGTTCATATTTATAACTTACAAATGACGCGTACAACAGGTTTCCTTCCTTCTAACTGTGCAATGAGCTTCCGTATATTTATATTATATTTTTAAATATCTCATTTATGCAATAAAAATATTTATTTATATCTTATTGGCCACACATAGAAACAGATTAAAAACAGATTAACAAAGAAACAAAAGGTTTTATTGTAAATTAAAACTAATTTCTCTCTGGCAAGTAGGCAAGCGCGGCGTTGAGTTCAGCCACTCAACACGCAATGCTTCTATAAAAAGCGGAAAGCGGAGAACAGAGTGTCTTAACACTATATTCTCACGGTTTCTGCGGCTGCCTTATTTATGTATATATGCCCTAGTTATGAAAAAGAAATAAAAAAGATTTTAAAAACATAGATTTCTCAAATAATAACATAGAAGGTGTAAAAAAATTAAATGCTATTTGACTAGGTTTAGTACAATCGTTATACATTTTGTTAAACCCTTTGCGTTTACAAAGTACCAATTATGAAGACCGGCTGTAGCATTAAAAGTCCATAATAGTTAAACAATAATACTAGTACAATGTATTACACATGGCACGTAATTAGTCTGCTTACGGTAAATGAAAAGTAAAATCGATATCAGGTTTTTGCTTAAACGATATTATCGTTTTTGTGACCTTTTTGGGATATGCCGACAGACATACTCTGGACTAGACTCTGGCTACTAGGCAAAGCGCGGCGTTGAGTTCCGCCACTCAACACGCAATGCCTCGAAAAAGGCGGAAAGTGGGGACGGAGAAAGCAGGAACTAAGCAACGGAGTGCCTTAACACTAGGTTCAAATGGTTCCTGCACTTCCCACTGCCTACCCTGCAATATGCGGGATAAAGCGTGAAGCTAGAACTTATATATATAAAGATTTTGTAGTAAAAATTATTATGTTTTTTTATATTAAGTAACTTAGCTATTAACTAACATAATTAGATATTGTTAGATAACAAAACTCAACGAAACGCTGCCGTTGTGATTACTCAGAATTTGTGAATAAACGAAATAACGTGGGTTATTTCAAAACATTTGATGAAATAACATCCATCGTAAAATTAACTTCATATAAACAGAGACTGAAAAAGACATTAAATGACATTAAATTAAGTAAAATGGAATATTTAAACATAAAATATACATATGTATGTAACATAATATATACATTTGCGCATTTGTGCAATGAAGTGTGACTTCAATTAAGATTATTTTGGAAAGCTTTGACGGTAGGTACAGAAGGTACATAGAAAAGATTATCACGATTTTATATGACATATAGGTAACTTATTTTTATGATTTTTTAACTATTAAATCCACACGAAAGTTAAAAAAATACTTAGCGATAGCATATAATTGTTGGATTAGAATGGGATTCTCATGGTAACCATATAAGAACTTATAGCTTAGTGGGCAAATAGCTTGGACAGTTATCCCATGAGGTGTGGTTGATCCCGCTGCACTAAAAGTTTTTTTCTAGTCTTTATTCTTCGCTTGTATATTTTGCTTTTCGACCTAGTTCCTGATATAAACTAATTCTACCAAATAAACTATTTAAGCTTTATTATACATATATATATATATATATATATATATATATATATATATATATATATATATATATATATATATATATATATATATATATATATATATATATATATATATATATATATATATATATATATATATATATATATATATATATATATATATATATATATATATATATATTGACATCTGAAATAGTAAAATCAAATTAGTCTGTCCATGTTTTTATGATTTTTAAAGTGTTAATCCACACTGAGGATAGAAAAAATACTTAAAGAAAACATATAAAAATTTGAACGCAGCGGGACTCGAACCCGCGCCCTCCTGCGAACCCTGCACGGTTCGCAGGAGGGCGCGGGTTCGAGTCCCGCTGCGTTCAAATTTTTATATGTTTTCTTTAAGTATTTTTAGTCTGTCCATGTGTTCGCGGCCTAAGGTTAAGTGCGTGATTTTTCTAACGTCCGTCTATCGTCACGTTTAGATTGTGACATTCAGTACAATCTCTTCGATTTGTTCAATACGATTACAAAACGCACGTTTTATTTCTTTTCCCAACACTATGATCTATCTGTTTATTAGTTTTAATCTTTGATATTGCAGAGAACATGTTTCAAAGAAAATTCAACGTTTTAGTGCAGTGTGTTATCAAAACAGTTGTTCTTTGAGGAAATATGGTCCTTATTGTAAGTTCTTAATATCAGATTTTTTGTCATTAATTCTATTGGCATCGATATCAACTCATAAATATAGCTTAGCACATAAAAAGCAATTGTTGAACTTGTACCTGATTTTTAGATATTTCTTTATATTTCATTATTTTAGTTTATATGTATAAGAAATGTTATATTAAAAAATTCAATATAAAAAAATATTAAAACAAATACTAATCTTAAATGTTGATTTTGAACCGGCACTATTCATATACAGAAAATTTTTAAGCTTTTATAATTTAATTTAGACGTTTAATTTTTAATAATATGTCATAAATTAAATGGTTTTTCCCGCATAAAGCAGGGTAGGCAGAAGGAACCGCAAGAACCTTGCTTTCCGCCTTCTTTCGAGGCATTACATGTTGAGTAATGGAACTCAACACTGCGCTTGCCTAGTTGCCAGAGCGAAGAAAATGGAAGTGATAAAATCCATTCTCCCCGAGTGGGAATCGAACCCACAAACCGTCGCGTTTACATGCAGACGCTGCGCCTCTGCTCCACTACAGTTCTGTAATTAGATATTCATATAAATAAAATGTTAATTTTAAGTCCATATCAGTGAATCAATATGAATTAATATAAATAATATATATTTGGATTAGTAACATATTGTATGCAAAAACTTCTCAAGGTCAGAATGCCTTTGGTCTTCGTATGCATATCATGAAAGATCGAAGGTTAGCCATATAAAATATCTAAAAATAAATGAGTGATCGTTTTAGATGCTTGTCGATTATTTAAATAGTCTCTTATTTAAATTTTATTTTATGTTTCTCGTATAAATATATATACAATTATAATTATATAATACAAATAAATTATATGCACCTAATATCTTAGCCTTTATAAGACTAAAAGGTTGTTTCTATGAAATACTGAGTCGATAAAAAAATATTTCTATATTGGTTAGTTCATTTATAGAGGAAGCAAAGAGAAAGGAATATTACATCACGTTAATCGTTCCAATGCAATCCACTGTACCTGTTGTGTCACACAACTCTCTTTTTATTTTGATTCCATCTATATAAGCTCATAAGGCAAGTAAATTATAATTATAACTTATTTCATTTTACCCTTGCTCCATTTCTCCCCGATTGGAAATCGAACGTGCCACACTCATCGCCATAACAGTTATACGCGATGTTACTGGCAAGATAAACGTATATAAATGATTTAAAATAATAATAAAGAAATTCAACTCGAACTTACTTGTACGTAAATGTAGTTTTTGAAGTGTTAAATATACAAAACTTGTTGTACATCTGTTTTGAAGTTTAATAACATTCGCGATTCGTCAAAGAAATAAGTATTTATATGTATATTTAAAAAATTAACATACAATTACAATAATTGATATAGTGAGAGGCAGATGGCGACTTAATAAAAACCTACCAATGAGCACTTGTAATCTATGCACCTGTTCTTTATTTAATTTTTATTACTTTTTGTTTTTATTTATCTTTAAGTATAGATATTTAAAAAATAAAAATGTTATAAAGCTAAAAAGTTTTAATACTTATGTATGTCCTTATCTTTAAAAAAAAAATTAATCTATGACGCTCGTGTGTTCTTTGAACCTAAAACAACTGATAATAGTATAATTGCTGTTTGTAAAATAAGTTAAATAGTATGGGAAGAAATATAACGCAAATAGGCACATTGTTTTTTATTTATTTATTTTCTTTTTTTTGTCTTTTTTTATTTTTGGAATGTTATTATTGGTTTTACTATTTTAAAATTGTTTTGTTATTTATGAGTGTAATTTATATGGATCGAATAGTCTGAAATAAAGAATTATTGTTATTATTATTCTTATTATTATTATAAACTTAACGTAAACCCAGCTGCGGACACTAACTAGTATAGTACATTTTATATAATATTTTTTTATAAATTTATAACCGAAACGAGGACCGTCCGATTGATGACCGATTGAGACCCGTCGTGGATTAGTTGCGCAGCGTCCGTCCGTAAATGCAAAGTTTTGTGGGTTCTACTCTCTTTCGGGGAGAATGAAATGTAGAATCATTTTCTATTTTCTTCGCCATGGTACCTAGACAATCGCGGCATTAAGTTCCATCGAGAAAGGCGGAAAACGGAGTACGGAGTGTCGTAACACTATATTCCCACGGATCCTGTATTGTATAAATTAAAAAAAGTAATTAAAAGTACTACATATTTATAACTGCAGTTGTTTTGATATCTAAAATCTATCGTTTACTTTTATGTTATAAATTCACAAGTACACAAGATAATACTTATTTTAACGATAGCAAATGTTAGAAAAATAAGATTTCTATCATAATAATTGTGTTAAACATTATCAAGCGCGGGAACGTCCATTGTTACGAAATGTGCTCTTCTCTAATAACGAGATTTTAAAAAAATAAGTGAAAAATATCTTTACCTATTGTCTTATAATTATTTGCAAAGAAATCCTAGTTTCTATTGTGTTAGAAATATTTTATTGACCAACTTGGTGACAATTATTTACCTGTGAATCCTCACTCGTGGTCACACGTATTTAAGTGAGAGTCCCAATTGACTTGGGCAGCAGATGATGTTGGCTGATAGATAGCCTATGGGCTATCTATATAGGATCTATATAAGAATTATAGCCTTAGTAGTATTAAAATAGCAGTTTCCTCTACCACGTACAATAAAATAAACTGTATAGCTTTATAATATTTTATTTGTCATACGTAAGTTAACGATGTTGACCACAGCAAAATTATAAATAGACAACATGAGATCATTGTTTGAACTACTGTATATATAATTTTACACCTTTTACAAAGAGTATGACCGTCGGACCGTCGTGGCGCAGAGGCGTAAGTGTCTGTCTGTAAACGCGACGGTTTGATGATTCGATTCTCACTCGGAGACGATGGATTTTTCTATTTTTACTTTATTCGCTCTGGAAACTAGGCAAAACGCGATGTTAAGTTCCGCCACTTAACACGCAATGCCTCGTAAAAGGCGGAAAGCAGGGACGGAGAAAGCAGGGACTAAGCATCGGAGTGTTTTAACACTGGCTTCATATATGGTTTTTGAAGTTCCCTCTGCCTACCCTGCAATATGCGGGATACAGCGTGAAGCTAAAAAAAATATTTTATAATAAAGCATATCTCTAATATATCTGTATTAATATAATTCTCATAATAGATATATTATAGGCATTGAAAGTGAGTAACAAAAAGTAATCAAACTTTCATTTTCATCCTATTGTACTACCACACAAAAATATTTATGCCACTAAATGAGATCAACGCGCCACTTAGCTATTGTCTGTTGAGGCACTCTTTTTCATGACCACTTCTAATCTATCTCAAATAACTTATCTAAATCATATCTTGATCTTGACATGGATGACTTAGGTACCTACTATCAAGTAACCCGCAATTGTAAAGAGGATTGTTTAAATAAAATGACAATCACTTTGAATTAAAAGCTTTTTGAATAATAATTTCAAATAGACTACGTATTTACTTTATTTTTTTTTAGCTTCACGCTTTATCCCGCACAAGGCAGGGTAGGCAGAGGGAACTGCAGGGACCGTGGGAACCTAGTGTTAAAACACTCCGTTGCTTAGTCCCTGCTTTCTCCGTCCCCGCTTTCCGCTTTTTTTCGAGGCATTGCGTGTTGAGTGGCGGAACTCAACGCCGCGCTTTGCCTAGTTTGCCAGAGCGAAGAAAATGGAAATAGAAAAATCCATTTTCTCCGACTGGGGTTCGAACCCAGAAACCGTCGCGTTACAGGCAGACGTTGCGCCTCTGCGCCATGACGGTACTCACTTTACTTTTGATTTTAAAAATAAGAACGCTTGTATATCTCTTTCTCTAACATCTCTAATCCTTTTGCATTGTTCAAATCTATTCTTACAACGTAAAACATTTTTTATTTTTTATACAAGCACTAAAATCTATGTGAATTTATGTGAATTTTTATGATTTTTTAAAGTGTTAATCCACACTGAAGATAGAAAAAATAATTAAAAAAAAACATATAAAAATGTGAACGCAGCGGGAGTCGAACCCGCGCCCTCTTGCAAACTCTAAAAATTTAAATAATGATATATTCCGACTACAGATACTACTTACCTATATAAGCTGTAACAATCCGTAAACCCTAGCATGATTAGTATTAATGTTATTATTAAACCTCTGCCATTACGCTTTAATAGGCAATACTATGGTGTCTCAAATTTTGGCGAAAAGTGGAGAAAGGGGGGTCTATTTTTTCTCCACCTATCCAATATAAGCAGGGTAAATCATAAGACGAGAAAAATATAATATATTGAATATATATTTTCTAACACTTTTGGCTAATCCCGAGTTTCCCAGAAGATAGGCGTATGTAACGGGATACAACAAAACAGGAAATATAAGCAAATTGTCGCACTTGTGTGGTCCCAGCGGTAAAGGCAATACAAATGTTTTTGCTAAGGACCACATTATGCGATATTTCACGCGTAAGTTAGACGGAAGCTTTGAGGAAGACGGCAGAGTGTGGGTAATTTAAAAGATATTTTCCAGTGTCCTATGTTATTCTCACTGTATTCTGTAGTCTATGGGAACTTCAGTAATACTTATATCGGTTATAATCTATTTGTATAATATTAATAATGCCGTACGATATACTAATACAATACTGTCATATGAGACTTTCAATTATAAATAATATTTTGACAAAAATATATAGTTGATTTTTTGTTTTGCTATGCTTTAATTTTAAATTTAATCGGCGTAGGGCGTGCCAGATAAGTATGTTTTCTTTGTGAATGTGACATTAATTAGTTTTGCTGAGTGCTTTTTAATCATACACTTTCTTTACTTTGAAGAGTAGGCAAAGAGAACATAGTAAACGGCCAACCATTTGCCTATTTTACGTTATTCATATTTTAAAATCATTTAATAGAATATATTTTTAGTATATATGTGTAGATTATATTACTAGAATTTTTTTTTAATGTTTTTCTAGATAACTAAAAAGATAGTAAACCAAAATTAAGGATAATTTAAACTAAAATATTAGTTTTTGATCAATTTCGTCTTACTATATAACATTTATTTAGTAAATAATAATAATTTATTTATTAAAACATTTGTTTAAGTCAATTTATTCAATATAATAAAAATATAATCAGAGCTTAGGCTAGGTGTAATAAATAGTCAAAAGACGCATGCATCATGCATGATGTGACAATATGACCATGAGTGCGAACTTAAAGATAAAAACTGAGTTTAAGTAAAAATTAATTAAGTAAGTTTTTCAAGGCTGCTTCATAAATGTACTATTTACTATTCAAACCCCATAAGTATGTCATAAGCTGTGTCACAAATGAACTTGGTGAATTCGTTATATGCACTTTTTTATAGCTTCACGCTTTACCCTGTTCATAACAGGATAGGCAGTGGGGACCACAGGAACCGTGAAAACCTAGTGTTAAGACACTTCGTTCCCCGCTATCCTCTTTTTCGTATTGCGTTTAGAGTGATGGAAAATCAGAATTTTCGGGATTTGACGTACATATGCACATAACTTATTAAAAGAAAAATAAAAGTTAAAAAATGAAATATAATAAAGTAAAAATATTGAAATGTCAAGTCAGCAACGATATTGATATGTTCTACTTAGAACTGGTTCTGCGTTGGACCTGTTAGATCGGTATTTTTGTACTTAGATAAATATTTCTATTAAACAACATATATGCTACAAAAGTAGAATTTTCATTGATATTTAAGTAACTAAAAACAATGTATGGAGTTAAATATTTATATATAAAATACATTCATAGCTTTGCCTTAATGAATATAATCTACTAAGTTTGTGTTGCCGATACTACATTAAACATGTAGTAAACAATTTAATAGTATATTTAAGTTTTTTTGTCTGTTTAACAAAGCGCTATGAGAGGTAAATATGATTTTCACTTACCACGTTTCACCACTCACTGAATCTGATAAACTGTCAGATAGGAAAAAATTCCTTGTCTAGCGGATACAAAGAAATTTGGTTTTACACGTCTCAGATAGATATATCTATTAGATAACGATATGTCTAAAACGTCAACCATTATCTAGTAGACACTATTAACTACTTCTACTATTTTTCATTCTTTTCTTTCTTCTTTTCTTTGGTTTCTATCTGAAACATTATCCGAAGACTGTGAAATTGGTTTTAAGTATCGAAGAAATTGGGGGAAGTGGGGAACAGAGTGTCTCAATATTAGATTCACTGCTGTATGCGGGAACAAGCGTCAAGCTGCATTAAGTTACCTTACCGTAGCTAATTAAGTTTACCTTCTTAACGAATCACATCGAAATTTATATACGATTAACTTAAAATTTTTGGAGCAGGAGGATGTCACTACATATAATAACCACTTGTTAATAGAGCGATTACTTATATTTAGAGCATTTTCTTATACTATACTTTTAATAATTGCTTTATTTATACTTTAAAACATTATGAAACGAAATAGCTAAGTCGCTAATAGTTGAGTTGTGTACGACACGTAATTTTAAGTACATTTGGTGACTGTCATCCTAGGTATATCCTAGGATGACAGTCACATCATCATCATAAAATGATTAACGTAATGTAATATATACTCTATAGACTTTATAGAGAATGGTTTTTCAATTTGAACCTATAGTTCCTGAGGTTTGCGCTTTCGACTAAACAAAGCAAAAGAAAAACCACATCATTTTTTTTCTGCATACGTACTATGTCATGTTTCCAAAGTAACCAACCATTTTACTAGCATGTGTTACGTTTGAGTTAGAACCTTTTCGTGAAAATTCATCTAATTGGGATATAATGAGAGCATATTGTACTGTCGTCACACGTGGCTGAGCTCGTGACTGGTTAGCGTCTGAGCCGACTGTCACACTGTACGATATCATTGTATAATTTATATATACACACACATATATATATATATATATATATATATATATATATATATATATATATATATATATATATATATATATATATATATATTAGTATTTATTTAAAATTCATATTATGAAGACGACGATTTATTTATATCTAACTTATGACAATTATTCAGTATTCTCGGGGGCTGTTTCAAATAACAATAAATAGTATAAAAATAACACGTTCAACATTACATATTTCATAAATAAAATATTATTTTATAAATAAATTTCGTAAGTAAAGAAAACAGAAAAGAAACAAAACATTTATAATAAAAACTATAATTCCGAATCGGCTGTGATAGACTTGTAATTAATTATATAACATTGAAACAACAATAAGTCACGAATCGTGCCTTTTTCAAACAAACGTTTTGTTAAATAAAATAATAAATTAAATATTATTAACAAAATAATATAATAAATTAAATATTATTAAGTTAATAAAAAAGCTACATAGTTATAAATAAAATAAATGTTGATTACATATATTGTTTAATAAACATACATTGGTGTAAGACACAGCCATAAACTTTAAGAAAGTAACAGTGGGTGATGTATGCGCTCTTGTCCACTCATTCGGCGGCACGATTTTTATTAGAAATCCTAGGAAATATGGACGACTGGTTTCTAAATTTACACTTCAATTGTAACTGATAATACTTATCTAAACTACAATAATAATGCAAGCAACTTTTTAAATGCGAGATTCAAATGAATATTGTAAATTTGCGAACAATTTTAATATTAAAACAAAATTCCCAATTGAAAGTTACATTTTCAATTTTATGTATTAAAAAAAACGTGAAGTTTTCGTGTGTATGAAGCATTTTGCATGAAGTAAATTACATTTTTTTTATTTAGCTTTACGCTCTGTCCCACACATGGCGGGTAAGCAAAGGGAACCGCAGAAACTATATGAACCTAGTTAAGATATTTCGTTGCCTACTTTCCGTTTCTTCGAGATATTGCGTATTGAGTGGTGGGACACCCCCGAGTAGGAATCGAACTCACAAACAAGTACAAATAAAAATTTGTCATCGTTTTTTGTCTATAAATTATCGGTTTTAGGGTTTTATTATCTTTTTCTTATCAAGTTACAGCACCTGAGTCAATTAAAAGTATCTTAACCTACCCTGAGTTTAATTAAGTTTTGATAACGACACGAAAGTCAAAATAAGCGGATTTCATTGGAAGAGCACAAACTGCCGTTTAATTCATTTATATTACTTTTGTAGGTTGTTTTTGTAATTGCTTCAATTTATATGATATATACATATATATTTACATGTGTAAGCAATATTTATGGTTTATATTAATTGCTTTAAACTATTACAGTTTTATAAGTTCCTATTGTTATAGAATTAAAGCTTAAATTCGCTTAAACTAAAGTCAATTTGTCTTGTATATATAGACAATGTGTATTGTAAGAACATTCACATGTTATCTCTATCCCAGAGATAGTCGAGAAAGTTGTTAAGAAGATTCAGTCATTATTTTGCTTAAGATTAGAAGAAATTACTTAAATACACGTAGAGATAATTTTCTTAAGTCTCAGTATTCGTAGTTAGTAACTATTTTAACGATTCCGTGTCTACCGTCCATAATGCGTGCATCATTAAAATGACAAAAACGAGATATGTTGTGATGCTACATTGTTGACTCTATAATTGCATATTTTATATAATGTATAATATACAGATTATTAAGCTGAATGAATGGCGACGGAGTAAGCAGGGACTATGTAACGGAGTGTCTTAACACTAGGTTCATATGGTTCCTGCAGTTCCCTCTGCCTACCATGCAATGTGCGGGATAAAGGGTGAAGCTAAAAAAAAAAAAAAACAAAATACAGATTATAACTTTTAAGTGAAATTACTGATAAAAATATCGATTAATAATGATTAAATATTGAATAAAAGTAATCCTCATGGACCTGTTAGACCAGTACCAGAATGTTAGAGTTACAAAACAAATTCATTATCTTAAGTGAGAATCGAACCTACGACAAACGCACTACATAACGGCGTCGTGGTCCTAATATTTAAGCAAATTTTACTAAATAGTAGTAATATAATCTTCAATGTCTTCTACTAATTTTATATTTTAATTAATGGCATAAACGACCATCATCATCATTAATGACATAAACAATCGGTCATAATAAAAGAAATATCGGTAAATACTAAAATATTTAATAAAAATACTTTTACGAGTACGCTACGCCTCTGCGCCACAACGGTTCTTATATATAATAGGTCATAATATATAAGTTATAACATATATGCTATAAGTCAATATGCTTTTTTTATTTATAACTTGTAAGACATCAAGGTAGCCTACATACGTATATCCATATAGAGCCAAGGTGGTTGACATGTGTTTCATACACTAGGAAGAGATGTAAGGCTGGACTTCCAGTTTTGCCACTGACCTAGTAGTGACCGACAAATGGAATAATACGAGTATATATCAATCCTTATTCGGATGTCCTTTTTAAAGGTCTTAGGAAGATAGCTCGGATAAGGAGTAAATGATGAATTGTTGGCAAGATAATTTTTAGTATAAGGTTTCAACATTATAAAGCTCTAAAGCGTAGTGAAATTATCGTGTACTAGTTTTGAATATTTAGATAAGATTGTTTAAATTTTTTAATATATACAAAATTTTGAATTCGGTCCTCTCGAACGGTATCCAAGAGGCGTGTGTTTCATTATTGAGAGTACTACAATATGAGTTAATTACATGCTTTTAATAAGATGCTTTTTACCTTTAAAAACAAGGTTATACAGTAAGATTTCAATATATTTCCAAATTAACTAACTGTTATCCTACCAATAGTATTTTCAACAATTAAAGAACAATGTTTTCGCTTGAGACAATATATTTTTGTACGAGTATATGTGCCTATTAACAGTATGTCAGGACACAACTTCATCCAGGCGTGAAATTAACAAATGACGTATGAATTCGTAAATTAAATTAATTAATTTATATTTTTTAACTACTTTAACTCTATGGATATTTTAATGTGTGTACATTTGCAGATATTTCATATTAAAGTGTTCTTTAAGTATTGTTTTTGTTTTATATATCGTTTATTTTCTGTCCATTTATTTTATTATGGACATTATAGCGGAGAGCGACGGCGTCTAATTCCAAAAACGGTCGAAAATTCTATTTCCACTTGGGGTAAACATTATTTTATTTCCCCACTCTGGAAAATCAAAGTGTGGCGTTATTTCCACCATTCAACACGCAATCTTTCATGATAAAGCAAGAAATTCAGCTTGACTAAAAGTAAAACCAGTACTAATCAAGTAAATTATTTAAAACACACATTATTTTTATAAAATTAAACCTTTTCTATACTTAAAATGAAATTGTCACATACATTATAATCATATTTCAGACACAGCTTTCTATTTAAAGATTTAAGAGAGCACAAAGTAAGGCATAATGATGTGAAGCTATTGTACCAGTGTCGCTGAGAATACGATTGTGTGATAGCTGGCGAGAATTGTTTTCATTTGTTTTCTTAGATGCATTAAATCTAACCAAGTGACAGTTCTTTTGTGAAATTTAAGACAAGGTTTCTTTTTTTTTTAAATAGGTAAAGATAAAGATAAGCGAAAATGCTGTTTTTAAGGCTGTAGGGTATTTCTTTGTTGATGAATACTTTGTGTCCGCCTAATATTCAAGACAGTAGGGTTTAAGTGGCGGAACTCAACGCCGCGTATTGTCGACCAATATGGGCAAATGAGATTCAATGAGGGGTTTTACGTTATACCTTTGCTGTAGTAGCAGATAAATGACGATGATGACTGTGACATGTCTGTTAAATATATGGATGTGGCTTTATTTGTAATAAGTAAACTTAAGACATTTTGCAGCGGCTTTCTTCAATGTCAGTTCAAAATTCTTGTAAGTTATTAATGAATCCTAAACAAAAACGTAACAAGTTTTACTTTGCTCTGAATTAACCAAGAATGTGTGGCTTAGTGGCTAAAGAGCCTGGACGGTATCCAAAAGGTGCGTATTCGAGTCCCGTAACGTCAAAAAAGAATTATACGTAAATAATAAAGCAAACATATTGAGAACCATCGCGGCGCATAGGCATGGTATCTGCCAGTAAACGCGACGATTGGTGAATTTAATTCCTACTTGGGGAAGATGGATTTTTCATTTTCTTTTTCTTCTTTGTAGTGTCTAGGCAAGCGCGGCGTTAAGTTCCGCCAACTTGCAATGTCGAGAAAGACAACGGGGAACAAACATCAATTTACAGGGTTTATTGTAGTCAATAAAAGGTAATTTAGGGCCCCTGTAGGGAGGCACAGGTCTCTCTTCTCTAATAGTAAAAAAAAAAAGAAACTGCTTTCATGAAATTCATGGTACACTGGCGTCGAAAGTATCATATATATAATTATGCATGCGGAAACGAACTACATATTATGTTAATTGTTTATTAAACAATCATATCCGGACAGTTGGTACATGCGATAAGCTTAAGCGATTTTGCTACATTTTTTAATTGCCTTTTTTTATAAAATAGCTGTTATATTATGAATGATTTTTTTAACTGAATACAACTGTTTTCTTTCAACATTGATTCAAAGATATGAAAGAAATGTTTTTGAATGATACATTAATGAAAAACTTATTTATAAAATCTATATATTTTATAAACAAATTTAATGTCAGTAGTGAAATTACTAACCCATAGAATTTCTCTCATTAGTAGTGTTTGCACTAAGGGAATTGTCGTAGGTCACATAATTTATTTAAGAGCCGCACATTTTTTTTCACATTTCATTTTAATTTTTTAGAATAAAAAAAATCAGCTAAGTGAATATGACATAAAACACTTACAACGTATTTTTCTCCGCTTTTCGTCACTTTAAGTAATTTCTTACAAAATAATTGTTTTTAAAACTACCATTACCTAATAAAATCCATTATCCAAAATCTTGTATAAAATTTTATTTCTAATCGCTGACGCTTCTAAAATGAACCACAGTAAACACATATCAATTAATTACTTGCCACTGGGAAGTAGATTCGTTCTCAGACTGTCACAATCTATTGTTTAGCCGTTAGCTGTTGTGATTACGCTTTCTCTCTATTATAGGCTTATGAAATTTCACCTAACACATATATATGTGTGAAGAGTCTTTTATAGCTGATTGCATCGTAGCACAGTGCAACAGACAGTCTAATTAAATGGTTGCCAGTTTGATTCTCAAAAAAAAATATATAAAAATTATGGCGTGGCGGCATTTGAACCCGCGCCTCTTGTTATCCGTGCAAGCGCTCTGACCACTAAGCTATGCGTTCTTTATCACGCCGCGTCGAAGTTTTTATATGTTTTATACAACTTATTTCGTTGTTAGTTAAATTAGTTAAATATTTACCAAAATAGAATTCCCTCTCGCCAAACGATTATTCTTTGTAATAATCTTTGGGTAATTAACAGCACGTTAAGTTAAGGTGGAAAATGGAGAAAAGAGAATGTATGAGAGAATGTATGTCTATACACTAGGATCTCTCCCTTTATCCTGTTTTATTAAAAATAAAGCGTAAAGCAAAACTAAATGAACGCTTAGATTTATACTTGTAGTATCACACGTTCAATCGTCTTTTTCTACAACCAATCCGACAAATCGACCTTTAACACTAAGCGTACAGTGAAAGTTTATGTTACAAACAACTTATGTACCATTGAAAACAAAAATGTTATTTTATTAGCCATTATTATGAACCATTTCGACCGGCGTACAAGCAATAAAAGAGCCACGAAATCAATAAATAAATTACAATTTTCGTTAACTCCATGGAGTTCACTGCTATATTACTTTATTTCTTTCATTTTTTTGTTTTAACTATAAAAATTACTTGGTATACCGTTACTCGCATAGATAACTATAAGAAACGATTGTATGACTTCAAAAAATGCATTTAACTACAGAAATAGTTAATATTAAATACGACTTAACTGTATTTATAAAATTTGACGTTTTTATCTTTATATGTTTTTGTGTCAGGTTAAGTGGCGTCAAAGCCACGCTATAAATTAATTATTTATACAGACGTATATTGGTTGATTGGAGTTCATCATCGGAATGGTCGACCAGTTCTCTACATGGCGTTATTTATGAGGGGCCACTCTCACTTTTCCTGCATGAACCATTAAAAACGATCTAAGAGTTAATGAACAGCAATATTTAATGCTTTAAATTATTTATTCTCATATAACTTATAATTTAAGACATTAGATCCGTTTACATATAATAAAGAGAGATTAAGTTTACCAGATTTTTTTTCTTTGGCTTAATCCCTTGAAAGGTTAAAAGGAAACGGAGTGTCTTATGACTAGATTCCCACCCTTCCTGCGGTTCTCTCTTCCTATCCCTACAAGCGGGGAGGGTGGAGGTAAGGGTGAAGATAGTGTAATGTATAGCCTATGTATAGTAGAGTTAAATTGATGTTAAAATACGTCGCTTTTTACTTTCTGTTAAAATATCCTAGACAACGTGTTGAGTGGTCAAATATAACGATGCGCTTTGTCTCGTTAACGGGTCGAGACAAAGTAAATAACTAACTCTGGGTAAGATATGAACCCTCAACCGTAACGTTTACAGTCATCACTGTGCTGCTGAGCCACAGTGGCTTCAAGCAATGTGTTAAATTTATTAAACAAAAATATCTAATAGGAGAAAATCTGTTTTGGTAAATCAATGACCCAAAATAATTAAGGCTTGTTGAGATTTAACTTAGATTTTAACAGGCACTCTCCTCAAACTCGTGTTTTGCCTTTCCTATGAATTTACAGAGAGATTTTATTCATCATTAAAAATACAAATAAATACACTAACAGTTCCTTAACTTTAAATATAAATGCCATCATTAAACTCAAGTTTATGAGACAGTAAAATTAAGTAGTACATTATAAATTTCAATTAAAATAGAATCGTAACAAAAATTCCAATGTAAAATGATTATTTTATTTGTTTACAGTTCAATAATGACCGTGAAGAAAGGAAGCCGATGTGGCGGCTTCGCTTCAATAATAGCCCGACAGAAGCTTCACAATAACAACCAATTAGACATCACGTCCCTAAGCAAACTGCCAATACCCCACTCTTATAATATCATCGTTGGCTTTAACGAAAAAGATCAGCTCCAGCTTTTAACTAAGGAGGAGTCAGAAGACGACAAACAAAAGCTGATCAAAGATTACGACAAAACCGTCAAGCACGAAAACATTGCCATAGACGATATCGCAAACTGTGTCAATATCGACAATTATACAAATTGTGAAAACACTTTAGTATTCTATATCACAAAGAATTCTAATAAAGAGGCGATCGCTTTGAGATTCGAAAACGAGCAAGACTTCAAAAGAATATACTTTACTTATAAATATTTCAAAATGCGTAACAGATTAACGAGGAACACGACAAATCACTCCAATAGCGATAATTTATTTTCTAAAAAGAAACCAATCGAGTCTTATGGCATTAAAAATATGGATGACTATAATTTATATGATCTGAAAAGTCGGTCAGAATTCGATTTGCAAACTATAGATAATGATGGTATTACGCATATATCTGTACATCAAAAGAACGTGAACTCTAAATTCGATCAACCTTTAAGCTTAATTGGTTTACGAAATGATAGAGAAATTGATAGCGTAATATATACTGATTTAGAAGTACCGAGCAAACCCGAAAAGAAAAGACTGTTCCATAAGAAGACAAAAGCACCTCCGCCACCTCCTTTAGTCATTAGTAAAGAAACGCCTAAAATATTGAAAGGAGAATTTGTGAGAGTCAATGTGGAGAGATCTCCGGATGTCATACCGAAAGAGAATAAACAGAGTAAGATGCCAGATATACTCGTGTTCAAGGATAATAAGTCGAAAAAGACTAACAGCAATTTGTGGGCGGTCAGTAACAAAGGTTGGTATAATTATTTTAATATTTTATTATTTGAATAAATATAACTACAAATCATTCTAACAGCTAACTATGAATAATGAATGTGATAATTTTGGGTTCGATTCCTATCGGAGTGAATGTGCAAATTGTCTGCTCTGGCAAGAAGACAAGCAGAGTGCATTCGGTAGAAAGTGTTTTAACAGTAGTATTTTAATGAAAAATGATTTCCATTTCTGCGTCTACATATAAATATGTATAGATTTATCTATTTAACATTTGTCACCCTAATGAAGTCGAAGTATAATAAATTATTAAAAATTTTCACTGGACCAATATAAGGCATCGTAATAAAAAATTGAATTTAGTGATTAATTTTAAATTATTAATAATAATCTGTGCTGCAAATTGGCGGGATTCATTGATTGTTTTTAATTTTCATAGATAATATTTCATTAAAAAAACAAACGGGTTATATATTTAATATGGTATAAGAAGATTCATTAATTTCTTTATAATAAACATTATCGCCTATAAAACATTACGTATTGTAAATGTAATAAGGAAATAAAATGGCTTAGCTTGTTAGAGATTAATCAAGATGGACGATTTGTTACCTCATCCGGTATTGTTGATACAAGAACTTTAATTGACCTTTATTTTAATAATGAATGTGCAAAAAATATTATATGCCGCAATTTATTTATTTCTTAGTAATTTGAGCTTGACAATTTTATATCATAACAATATATTAACTTTTTTAATTTAACTTAACTACTGTATATGTTGAATCAACGTGCGTCTGTTTATTTTATGTCTATATATGTACGAGACTATGTATTCTATTGTACATATATAAATTATTAAGTGAGTATAAATTTCTTCTTCTCCTCCTCTATCCCAAAGTTTTTGACCTCACAAATAAGGCCCAAACACCAAACTATATATATGTACATATATATAAACTTATATACACCAAACTAGTTTTTTTTTCCATTCTATTTATTTACCTATATTCGTAGGTATAAAAAAATATATGAAAATATTGAATACTGAAACGGAAACATAGAGCCTAGACACTTCGCCTTTTCACTTAAATTTCAAGACATTGTGAATTGAGAGACGTAGCTCAATTTCGTGATGTGTCTTGTTAAAGACAACATTATTTTCGCTCGGCACTGAAAAATTCCACTATGCAAGCCTCACAAAGTATAATACGCCGACCTAGTATGGTATATAACGGTAATAGACGTTAATAAAATTCTATTCGAAATAAAAAATGTATGCAATGAATGACATTAGAAATGCAAAGTGTCTGACTAGAAGACTTTAAAATTTTTTCGGCACTTTAATCTTCTATTTTAATACGATCAAAATGAGCTCCAATCATCCCCAATTTTACGGTATTTGGTAAAATAAGGTAATGTCATTGAAAATTTGACCAATATGTAACTGCCGTTTGACGGATTCAGTTAGATTTTTTTTAAGAAGAGACATATTTATTTTATTTATTTATATAGGATATCATATATATGAGTAAAAAAACACAAAAGGCGATCTTATATATTAATATACATAAGTTGATAATATGTAGAGAACTCTCATACAGTTCAATATTATAGTTACCATAATAAAGTATTGGAAACCATACGTGAAACAGTTAGTCTTTCAGAACCAAAAGCATAAAGAGAAATAACAGTTTACAAACGACTTCTTGAGCTCTCAAATTCCCTACGTTTAACAAACAAGGTTCCAGAGGATGATAGTTCGTCATTCATTAACTACATTTTTTAAAATAATAGAGGCCTAGTATGCCTGGAACCGCAACGGTTTGTGGGATCGATTCCCACTCGAAGAAGATGGATTTTCCTATTTCCATTTTCTTCGCTTTGGCAACAAGGCAAAGCGCGGCGTTGACCGCCACTCAATACGCAACAATTTACATGTAAATTTTCAGTCAAAATCTAATACAAAATAATTTCTTATTTAACATTATCTATTTATATATGCAAGTGCTAAAGTAATATTCATAAATATCTAGTAATTGCTAGTTTTATGAAGAGACAGCCAATTAAAATGACCAACATTTGATGGCAATACCGCAATCGCGAGGTACCAACAGCGGCCCACCAACAACGATAGGCAGTAAAACTTGCGCTGTACATGTTATTCCTTCGTAATTAGCCTTATCTTGTGGCATTCCTTGTGTTAATTAATATTCAGAGCTAGACAAAAATCACTAAATATTTTAAATTTTTATTTAAGAAATTATTAAATCAAACGCATTATAAATATAATTGACGTAATCAGTAAATACTTTGCATATCTTTCGTAAATTAGTTTCTTTACTGCAAAAAAAGAAAAAAATAAAAACGTTATAATATCTCGTATGTTATCTGTCTGTCTACTTGTCAAATTTTTTTGAATGAAAAAAATTATTTTAATCTAATATTTGATACTAATACAATAACGGTACTTACAATCATGAAATTGACACAGAACCCTTGGTACGCGTATACGATTTGTAAATCACTGATATTTTTTTTTCCAAAGAGCATTGAGACGACCTGTTACTTATATATGTATGTATTAGTATTTTATATTTTTTTTAACTTTAATTATTTTTAACCAAATAAATTCTTAATGTACTTCTAGTTATAGGTTACTTTGATTAACAGATAGACGGGCTATTTACTTAGTAAATTGATTTAAAACTGGTTTTTAGTGCTTTATGTCAATTAACTATGCTGGAGTCTATAGTATAATTGACGTGCGAGGTTTGTATATTGTAAATTGGTATATATATATTTTTTGTCGCATTCTACCTAATATTATATGAATGAAGAAACTTTCTCCTGCATTTACTTAACAAGGCTTTAGACTGTATAATTAACGTCGTTTGCAAATAATATCATTATGTTTTAAATCATAAATATTTTAAGATAAAGCTACTTACTTTAAACAAGTATCAAAAAAAACTAAATAATAAACTTATTAAATTGAATCTATTTTAACTATCATGAATTCTTTCTTTTATGTTTCTTTATTTCCTATATCTGTCAAAAATTATAGACCGTCGTGACGCAGAGGCGTAGTAGGTAAACGCGACGGTTTGTGGATTCGATTCCCATTCGGGGAAGATGGTTTTTTCTATTTTAATTTTCTTCGCTCTGGAAACTAGGCAAAGTGTGGCGTTGAGTTCCGCCACTCAGCACGCAATGCTCGAGGCATTGCGTGCTGAGTGGCGGCGACTATAAGGTGGAAAGCAGAAACTTAGTGTCCTAACACTAAGTTTCTATGATTCCTTCAGTTTCTCATGCCTATCCTGCCATGTGCGAAAAAAAGAGTGAAGACATAATAAAAAAAATATAGATGCTAGCTAGTTTCTACTTGACGTTTGATTCAGCTTAGCCTGCAAAATACGTTTATAATGAAAATAAATCTTTCCCGAACTATTGCGTACAAGAGACCGGCACATTTTAATCAACAATAACAGTAAAGCGTGCACATTGCACATAAACACAAACAAAAGTCCTTTCGTCAAAGTTTTCAGTAATCGAGTCAAGGCTGAGTTGAGCATTTCGCAAAAGATCATTCACCCGCATTGAGATAATAGCATCTGTGGCTTCTTTGTTGAACCTGTCATTGCATTCATTATCAAAGTTTTTAATAAGGCTTCGAACACATTATGGTATTTTATATTTTAAATTTGTACAAACGAGTGAATTGAACCCAGGACTGTCGCGTTACATTACATTTAGAGACTATGCCACTGCGTCATAATAATATTCATCTAGAACAAACTACCACAAATCACTGTCCTAAATAACTTACAGCACTAGGTGTTGCATTGAGAAATATTAGTTGTTCAAATATTGTACAAATTGTTTGACAAACAGATGGATTTGCCTTATGGAGGTCACGCGTGTTGAGAAAATTAATGCCGATGGGCTTTAAACAAATAATAATTTTAATTTAAACAAGTACATTGATTTTTTTTCTAGTTTCACGCTTTATCCCGCACATTGCAGGGTAGGCAGAGGGAACTGCAGGAACCATTTGAACCTAGTGTTAAGACACTCCGTTGCTTAGTTCCTGCTTTCTCCGTCCCCACTTTCCGCCTTTTTCGAGGCTTTAAACAAAAAAAAATTAATTTAAACAAGTATGATGATTTTATTATATATTTAAAGTTTTTACGTTAATGTGTTTGTGGTACAGCTGGTTTGTTCATACGGCTAGAAGTATTATTTGTTTTATAATATAGAATGATTTGAGGCCATCGTAGTCCATAGACATATATTGTGATTATGCAGCACAATGATTGTAAACAAAATCTTCTCTTGAAGAAGTCAAGTACTTAATTAACTATTTTCATCAGAGTTCAGTTCAAAGTCTAAAAATGGGGTGAAAAGTGGTGGAAAGTGAGGAACAACGTCTCTCAACACTAGATTTCTCTATCTTTTCAGTTTTATGCGGAAAATAGTTGTGTGTGTGTGTGTGTGTGAGCACAATTTATAATTTAGAAGTGAGGTGGAGAATGATATAATTTAACACTAAGCTCTTTCGGTCTCTCCTTATATTAAAGCGTTAAGCTAAAAAAAATATTTTTTCAAAAGAAAGTGTAAGATTTTATGACAATTTGCTATTTAATAAATAATATAAAACAGCGTGAAGCAATATATAATAGTTTCTAGAAGACATACATATATTTACAAAACATATGTACGATATAAATACATACATATGTTACATACATTCTTGTACTTGCAACACAAAAGCCTATTAGCTAAACAGTTTACCGCAACTAGGACTTGCGGACGTGTAAAGGAGACTGCACCTACAAATGTGAACATATGCCAGTCGTGTACTTCTTTATATGATTGTGTTTATATATATATACATATATATATATATATATATATATATATATATATATATATATATATATATATATATATATATATATATATATATATATATATATATATATATATATATATATATATATATATATATATATATATATATATATATATATATATATATATATATATATATATATATATATATATATATATATATATATATATATATATATATATATATATATATATATATATATATATATATATATATATATATATATATATATATATATAAATATTGTAAAGATAACTTTTCTCCTAATACTATTACACACTCTCCTAATACTATTGCACGTGTGGCAAAATTTAAAATTGTATATAATTTTGTTTATTTCTTCATAAACTTATTGAAAACTAAAAAAAAACAAAATAACATTTTTATTAATTAACAAACATTCCAATTTAGGAAAAAAGACTACTACCTAGTAGTATTTTTAAAATATGGCTTTAGACTCAATTATAAATACCTTTTTGAAATAGCTTTTATAAGAATAGTGAGTAATTTAAAATATTGATAGATTCAAAACAATTATAAAGGCAAAAGGAAATGTTTTTTACGTTGTTGCTATACATTTAAACATAAAAATGGTCACAACTTGTGTATGTGACCAACTTACTCTTAAGGTAAGAAGATCCGCGCAAGTGTGCGTTTTCTCTTTAACTTAGAAACAAGTTTATTGCAGATGTGACCTACTGTCGCCTCCTAAAGCCCTTTACTCACTTTACCTACAATAATAATTGTATGTAATAGTATATAAGTACGTAACAATAGTATGCAAGTTAGTATGTAAAAGCAAAGAACTAAATGTGTTTTTTTTTACAAAAGATGGCCAGTGTTACTATTTCTCGCGTTTGTAAGAAAAAAGAAGCGATTTGAGAGAAATAAAATGTCCACATTGACAGAATAATTTCTTTATATTCCGCAGTTTACTTAAATTTTCCTTTATGCGACAAATTTGTCATAAAAAGTATTTATTTTTAAAATTAGTAAATACTAGATTTTTACCATTGAAAACTGATTTTTTTGAAAATCACTCTCAAACTAACTCTAAAATTTAAGTAGAGCTACATTTGTTAGAAACGACATTGTAGTACTATACACTATTTTGTTACTCGTGAACTGGGTTACGTTTATAAAACGGCACAGTTACGCATTATTGCTCTGTAATACATACAGGAAGAGATACTTGAAAAATGACCCGCGCGGGAATCAAACCCGGCCTTCACGGTTGGTTCGTGATAACGATACCGCCACCACATTACCCAGTCACAGACACTGAGGTCTTACTACTAGTAAAGAGAATATATGTTATTCACTATTATATGTATTTATTATAACATTGCTATATAACGAAAAGTTCTTTTTTATATGTTGATATATATATCTAGTTTTCAGTTTTTAATATATATTTTTTATATACTTTTTTATATTTATCTAGGATTTTTTTTAAATTACACGTTTAATCCCACATATAGTAGTATAAAAAGAGAAATCGAGCGTCAAGACCCCGTAATTGTTAAGAATTTGAGGCAGCATGTTAAGTGGCGGAATTTAACGCCACACCTTGTCTTATTAAATAAGGAAGTAAACATACATGCCTAGTACGGATCGATCCTACAAACCTTGCACTGAGTTAAACACTGTATTATGCCATTATGGCTTCCTGCTAAACAGGGAAAACAAATAGAAAGATCTTCTTCGAAAATTTAATAGAGAAATTTATTATTCTAGACAGTGAGTAGATTGAAAATAAAATATTGGACAAAACACGTAAGCTTTTTGTTTAAGTTGAACGTCGTTTTTTTCTTCTACGTGATTAAATTTTTTGCTGAAATTAAGACATTGCATACACGTGCGGCGTTTGTTTACTAAATTAACTTGATATCGCGGAAATATCTAAGTAAAACCTACTTACACAATTGATTTCGATTTGTATGGAACCACGCAAAATTACACAACAAGCAGTTTAAAAACGTAGTACGCTGAAATCATGTGTATTTCATAACTAAGTAATCGATGGATGATTATGAACGATGACTTCGATACTCCACAAAAAAATGATTTATAATATTATTGTATATTTAAGATATAGTCTTAATATTTAAAGGAAAGCAGAGAACGGAGTGTCTTGACAATAGGTCTTACGTCTTCGCCTATCCTACTGTATATATTTGCACACACACACACTATCTTACACAGACACATACACACACATCCAGCTATATAAATATACAAATTGAAATGATTACGCGATAAATAAGTATTAAAAGCTGTGTTAAAACAATTTGTATTGTTACCTCCAATAAATTATTACACTTGAATGTTGACCCTTTCAAAGTAATTATCGATTAGATCAAGAGACAACCTCGCCATTTCGCAGAAAGGTCTGAGTGTCTTCACTTAGGTTAGGCAATGTTTTTATCATAAAAAAACATAACAGCATGACGTCCGTGTAATACTTAAATTTGTTTCACATAACGGCCGATAATATAGTGTATTAAATTATAAATGTTTAATCGGATTTATATATATCGATTTGTGAATCAATTGTTATTATCTGTGTACGATATTATTAATGTAATCATTTTTTATCTGTATAGAAAACTCTATATTTGGATGACGTTTCATTTTACAATTCTTTAATTTATTAATACATATTTATATATAATTTATTGTTTATAAATCAAAGGACACCCAAACATATGTACTTTTAGTGTAACACGAAAATATAGAAAATAAAAAAAATACTAACAATACGCCTTTTACAAACATGAGGCCGTTTTCACACAGAAAGTGAATTTAAAATATGTATATATGTACTACGTATCATAATTTTGAATATCACAATTTGCTTACAAAACTTGATTCAAAATGAATTGTATGTTATATAATATTATACAATAACTATATATATTATGTAACACTCGCTGTCATAAAGACAAATATTATAATAAATATAACAACCTTTTCTTTTATGATCAGTGGAACTTACCGAAATAAGTTTACCAGTTATCCTGAACCGTGAGAACTATTTTGTTTATAAAAAATATTAGCGGGAATTAACATATACTTCCAAATGTTGAGCCTGTGCATTGATGTTTCAAGCTTTGTAGATTAAAACAGTTTAATAGCATAGTATGTAATCATTGTCCACTCTCTGCTGTCAGCTGACATTTACTATGTCAGCTGATAGCTGAGAGGAAAGTCATAATAAAATTTTAATTTTATAAGAAAATCTCATCGACGTCATAACTGTTGATTATTCAATATTTTTCAATGTAAATAGGATCACAGAAGTTTATTACTTTTTTTACAAAAGAGAATAAAAAACATATGAGCCGTTAATGGAGTGAGGCTCAGCGAATACTGTAAGACCTATTGGTCTCCAGCGTTGTTTGTCAGCGTTGCACTTTTTCAAAAAATAAAACTAAGCACAGGGAAGGATATGATAACACAATAAATATTTATCTTCAGCTCGAGTTCGAGACATGGCGTTTAGGGTGGCGGTGCGCAACGCCGTATTTTGTTTTCTTTTTAGAGTCAATAAATTACTTTTTTTGTTATCAAAATAGATTATATTTAAATATAAATGATAAACGTTTTGAATTGTTTTTTTAAATCTTATATTCTTTAAATCTACATTTAGCCTGTTAGACACATTCTATCCTCGCCACAATGTCATCAAAACAATAATGACCTAATTTGAAGGTCCTGACATTTTCCTTTATGCAACCTTGTTCAATCACTAGGTCAAAATATTTACTAATGTGCAAATTTACATGCAGCTGGGCGCGGAAGCCTGCGTGATTTGAATTGAATGTATCCAAGACGTTTATAACCTACGATACGCCATATACTAATATTTGGAACGATTATTTTATAAAAAATCGATTTTATATACAAATTTCCTAGGATTTTGGTTTCCTGCTGTTATTAACGTTATGCGCATATATTATACTTTTGGTTTTACTAAATGAGTAGGAACAATTTCCTGCGTTTATCTTATAAATCTGTAATTCTTAAATTGCACTTTATGACATTAATGGTAGATGTGACATGATTATTTTTTTTTATTTAATCGTGTTATTTTTATTATATTAACATTTCTATATACATCTTACTTATCCTGTTATTCGCATAAAGCGAATAATTTATACATGGTGATTTTGGGAATTTCACTTATTTATAATCGTAATGTATAAAAGATTTATTATTATCTCATGTAGCCATTTGTAGACGTGCGTTCGATATAAAGATTTATGTACAAACATGATTTTGTAACCGAGACGCATCCACTTCGCAGAAACCAAACTTCAGATCAGATAAATAAATAAAATTCTTAAATTTTAATTGTTCTTTAATTGAGAATAATTTTACATCAATCACTCTTTAAACAAAATCTGTATATAAAAAGACATACCATCGCATTTTAATTTAGACACTGTTCCACATGGCACGACAGCCTCAAAGAATAAAATACTAACACAATATTTTATCAATTCCAGTGAACAACGGCTACGAGTCGGACAGAGAAGAATGGAGAAGCAGTCGGTCCCAGTTCTCCACGACGGCATTCGACAGCCTCGCCCGTCCCACCAAAATGGCGATGGCACTCACCCTAAAGAAACCCCAAAGACTTGAACCAGTTCCACAGTATTTCAGACTAAGCGATCCAAAACCCAAACTCACACCACTCCCTTTCAGACCTAACAATTTCCTTCAAAGAACTCCTAGGCTCCCTCGTCCCAACACAGATGTTCAGCGAAATTTATCGACCGAACACAGGAAGTATGCTTCCTTACAGTCCTTAGAATTACCTAAAAAGCTTAGTGAACCAAAAAGGAATGAGAAGAAAACAAACTACACAAATATATCACACAGAATCACAGGGAATCACGAATAAATTACGAGATTTGAGCAGTGGAAATACTATAGGCAGATTTAAAGCGCAATCTCATTCAGGACGTAGCCAATTTAAAGCCCGTCTTGAAAATGCAGGACGGAAAACGCTCTGTTGTAAGGACTTGTAGTGCGGAACCACCAAAGAAAGTAACATTTAGTGCATTTGCCACTGTACAAGTGGTATAGAACACGATCTTTATTGAATCTAACTAAGGTATTATAAATTATAATGTATGTATTTGTGTGTATTTTATACGAAAACAATAAGTATTTAGAACAAATAAATATATCTATGCCAACAATAAATTATATCTTTGTTTAAAATATAATAGTACCTAATTATAGATTGAAACTGGAAATAAACACTTAATATTAATGAATTCACGCTTAGTGATGAATTAATAATAATAATATAACAAAATTAACATAAATTATGTAAAAATGAAACGAGCAGGTCGGGATTTGTGTTAATAATTGTATTTAAGAGTTTTATATCTCAAAAGGAATGTCGGAACCCTAATAGGATCCCATACCTAATAGGTTTGTGGTGTCACTATGAAATGAGATTAAAACTTCAGTTTTATACTATATTAAGTAGAGCTTTTACCGCATGTATATACTGCAGCGCAATCAAAATCAAAAGCTCCCTTAAGTTACAACACGAACCAAATACCACCTAATCCGCGATGCAATCCAGCTCGAACTTGACCGGATTTGTTATTGTCATCGACGACTTAAAAATATAAAATGCAGATACAGTAAACTTTTAAAATATGGAACAGATTCAATAAATTTCAAGAAAATTTACTCTACGACAGAATTATCTATATATTGTTACAAAGGAAATCATTTTAACTGTAATATACTTAAAAAAAGTGATTTCTAAAAGTATTAAAATACAATATTACTTACAATTTACAATCGTAAATATTTAATAATTGTAAACATGTTTTTAATTTATACGAAAATATTAATCTAATTTATATTAAAAGTAAAGCTAATATGATTCTGACCTGACATATTGAATGGCGATTTGTGAAATTTCTCTTGTTCTCTTGGATATATATATATATATATATATATATATATATATATATATATATATATATATATATATATATATATATATATATATATATATATATATATATATATATATATATATATAATATATTATATATATATATATATATATATATATATATATATATATATATATATATATATATATATATATATATATATATATATATATATATATATATAATACAATGCTATATTATGTAATTTTAAGGTTTCTTTTGCAATGGTTAATTCTCCCGTGTTATTATTCTTTTACTTAAACAAACAGAAAACTTTTATCCATCAAATAAATTAACAGGAACTTATCAGGCAGTAGTAAAGCTTGTGATACACAGCAAGAAAATCTAGCTTAAGGTGTGTTCTTGAATGTTCCAAAGATTGAAATGCCACCAATCTTTCAGAGATTGCTGTCGGTCAGTTTCAGATGTAAATACACATATAAATATATTATTTTATATAGAAAATAAGAATATTTAACCTTATTTGAATTTTGTTTTAATTAAATTGTAGTTTTTTTTTATAATTATAAAATATATTTGTGTAAATAGATTATGGCATCGATAAATGAATGCCTAATTCATGTTTTGTGAGCTTATATCGCTTATATATGGTGTTTGTGGGTTTAAATTTCACTTAGAGGAATTTATATGACATCTGTTATACTATAATCTATTAAATATAAATATATAATGAAATAAGTATAATGAAATAAAAATGTACTATATTTAACTTTTATTATAACTTTTTGTATATCTTTATACTCATAATATATAATATTTTGCTCTAAGCATAGAGTACTGTATTCGGTAGTTCATTCGTTCTATATATTAACTTGTTTACAATATGATAGTTTTTTTTATTATTATTTTATATATTAATTAACAATAACAAACTCAATGTAATAATGTACGTTTAAAAATCGTTTACAGCGTTTATCTGTCACATAAATATAAAAAATAGAAACTTATTTATTTTAACCCATATACTGGCTAGTTTTAAAACAACTTCACACTTAAACACTAATCTCTATGTCTCTCTGTTTCTTTCTTTCATCTTCTCTCTCTATTTTATAAATTCAAATTGATTTTTTTAAATATAAACATTCCTCTGAGTGACTTCAAACCCCAGAACCCTCGTCTTCGTGGGGTACAGTCAAAAATCAACTTAACCACGACTTACTTACATATATCGCTTCTATTATAGACCAATAAAAATATTAAAGAAATTTAATTTGTATTAATAGAATAACTAATTAGGTTTCCTTTACTGATTATGTATTATGTTTGTTTTTTTTTTTATAATATTAATTCTGTTAATTCCAATGTCTTATACATTAGTTTTAGAAGTAAGTGTATAGTATACATTGTTACTTGTTTGACTTCATTTTGTTTCAAATAAATAAACTGTTTTCTTTTAAATATTGTTTTATCTAAATTTTATCTTAATATCCTCATGATAATTCAAGAAATGATTATGACCCACTCAAATAACCCATCACAGGGTTTCCTGTCAATTCGTCTAAGTGAACTTATATAATATATCCAGCATACAGCGCAGCCTTTATCAAAATTATGTACGTTAGGGTAAAATATTTCAAGGCTGTATACAAAAAATAGTTAAGAATTATCAATAGTTTGAGCACAGGATCATTTTTTCCCATTTCACGATATTTATACGAGCTGTCACGCTTGAGGTAGTAATGATGAAACACTAATGACGTAACGATCTCATACTACAAAAATACTATTAAACACCTACACCTACAAATCTGTCACCTTCCATTTAAAAAAAAATAAGCGAAGGAGAAAGAATAAAAAAGAATATTTTTTTGCCGTTTTGACAGCATTGTGCACGCTGACGCAAGCGTGCACTTTACTTGACAAACGGCGTTTTATTTTAGAACAAAAATTTAATTATTTTTTTGTTTGAAAAAAAAAGTTTTCAAAATAATACTTGCTTTGTAATTTTACCAAATTTATTAAGGCTAGTTAATGCCATGCTTTTAATTAAAGTCACAAGTACATCCACATATATCTTAATATAACATATAACTCCGGACAAAACACTTGGAGAAAACGTCAATTTTCAATTATAGTAAACTTATATATCTAGTTTCCAAAGAACATTTTACTAGTACATTTTACCCAAAACCTCTGCACAATACCGCAGTTTGTAAATATTTAAACTATACCTTCCGCTGACCTAATCGTGACATTGCTACGGGATCGTCGTTGCAAGAGTGGTACTCGCACTTGTTTTTATAATAAAAAAGTTATGCACTTTTTATATAAGAATATTTTTAACGTACACTTAGGGTAGAAAGCCACTACCCTCTATAGTACCTTGCCATAGATGCCTTGTCAATATACTCACTACTTAGCTTGTCAGATATTTAAAGTGAAGATCGAATTCATAATTATTAACACATTAACAGGCAGCCTTTGCTCCACTCTATTGTTATGATGTCGAATTTGAGATATTTACCTATTATTCTATACCTTCTATTTAAAACTATTTATTATACAACCAATGTCATTTTTTTTTTAATTATGCTTTTATAACAGAAGGATAGGCAGAGGGAAGCCTCTAGGCGTCTAATTTATTCAGACTCCTACATTAATTCTACCAGTTGCGTATCGATTCACGATCGAGTAGTCGATTAAAAAAAAGCAGTGAAAAGTTCCACTGGTTCAGTGATCACACTTACATTGTGTGTAGTGAGATCGATCTCGATCTCGAGAATATGCGGTAAGACAATTTTTTGTATTTCTTTTTTTTTCGCGTCCCACGTCCGTCATTCCACACGATATGTCAAAAAGTTAAAATATCATCATCATGATATGAAATTTAAAAGAATATAGGTATTATTGTTTTTGTGTTTAATTACACACATTTATCATATATTTTTATACCCGGTATCGTTCGGTTTTGTTATAAGGTTATCGAATTTTCTTATCGATTATACTTTTTCAATATAAGCAATTTTTTATTATTTGCTAAGGTTAGTTGTAGGAAGGATTTCGTCTCGTCACATCGCATATATCGTGTAAGTACAATTTATACGGTTTTTGTACTAATAAACTTTAGGTCATTTATGATATCTTGATCATGATTGCATATTTCTTGTATGAAATTATATATATAATACCTAAGTTTGCATTTTCTAGAAAGAATTATTATTTATTAGCACATTTACCTACTATATTAATATATATTTTTACTACGTTTTGGACTGTCAACAAAAAATAGCTTGTAATTTTTACTATCGCTAGTAATTAAGATCTAAATCTACACATAATACATTGCCATATTCTTGATCATAGTTTTTTGAACCGATCTCATTGTATCCAATATTCTAAATGAGCGTTGTTGTAGTGCGATTTAACTGGAATTTAAGTCACATATAGAATGAGTACATGCATTGTTTGTTATGTAATTATATTAAAAAAAATACCATTATCAGAATTTCAACGAACTTCGAATGGCACTATAATATTGACCTTATAATAAAACTCCACGGTCGGTTTTACTGTGTTTTTCTCTTAATTATCAAGAAAAGATATATATTACAATTTACATACTATATGCCACATATACATATTTGTATATAATAAAAAACCTAAATAAAACTATATTAATTTCATAGACACCATGTCCGTCGCCAGTTTGTTCGAGTCAAGCAAAATTGTTCCTGATGTAATACCATCACCGCCAAGCAACATTATCAAGGTAAAATTTTGAACATTATTTGTACTCAAATTATTTACTTCATAAGTTGGCCGTAGGTTCGATTCTCAATCTAAAACTACAAACATACTGACAAATATTATTTATGTATAGGCATCTTTAATAAATAACACGGCAACGTCAATTGGTCATTCATGCATTCATTTATTTATCACCTATTGTACAATACAAAACGCTTCTAATGAAATTATATCTTACTAATATTATAAATGTGAAAGTAACTCTGTCTGTCTGTCTGTCTGTTACCTTTTCACGCCTTAACCACCCAACCGATTTTGCTGAAATTTGGTACGTAGATTATTTGCATTCATGACAAGGATATAGGCATATCATTTTTTGGAAATTCAACCCCGAAAATTGTTAAAAAGGGTGGCAAAATTTGTATGAGAAAAATATTTTTATGCACATTTTTGCATGAAACTTAATTGACTGGAAATTTAATTCTATTGAAATGAGAGTTGCGTGACACTGAAATAATGCTCCGCAATACAAATTATGAGATACAAATCTAAGCGTTTTTTGAAAATCAACCCATATGGGGGGTTAACGAGGGTGGCACAATTTGCGTAGGAAAAATATTTAACAGTAACCATAAGACTATAACAATGAACCACTTTATTATGAACACATTAATAGTGTGGTGTATAAAATCGAAAACGGCGTAGGTGATTTGTTTTTTCTTGATGCTCCTGGAGGTACTGGCAAAACATTTCTTTTGAATCTCCTTTTTGCTCAAATTCGAAAAGATAAGGGAGTTGCTGTTGCAGTAGCGTCCTCTGTCATTGCTGCCACGCCGGATAGCACATTCAGTACTCAAGCTTTCTTCAAACTTAGCTCATGAAGAAATGCCAGTTTGCAATATAAGTAAAAATAGTGAGCGCGGAAGAATGTTGCAGCAATGTAAGTTGTTGGTTTGGGATGAATGTACTATGTCTCACAAGAAAGCAGTCGAAGCATTAAACTGGACAATGCAAGACTTCAAAAGGAACAGAAGTATAATGGGAGTGATGGTTGTTCTTTTGGCTGGTGATTTCAGACAGATTCTACCCGTGATAACTCGAGGTACACCGGCATATGAAATAAACGCATGTTTGAAGGCCTCTACGCTATGAGCACATGTGCAAAAGTTTAGTCTGACTACAAATATGAGAGTACAACTGCACAACGGTTCACAATCGGAGCTGTATGCGGCCACTCTCCTGAAAATTGGTGAAGATCGTATGGCCATAGACATTAACGGTATAATCACACTAAATTACGAATTCTGTAATATTGTTGGCAGCACAGACGATCTAAAAAATAGCGTATATCCTGATCTGCGGACTAATATGGAAGAGCAAGAATGGTTGTGTGAAAGGGCAATTTTAGCACCAACGAACGAAATTGCTGGACAGCTTAATGGAAATATTATGTCAGAAGTGGAAGGTGACGTCGTGGAATATCTCTCTGTAGATAATGTAATGGATACAGAACACTTAACATCATACCCTGTCGAGTTTCTTAACTCTATAGAATTATCAGGCGTGCCTTCCCATAACCTGAGGTTGAAAATTGGTTTCCCCGTTCTATTAATGCGTAGTCTTGATGCACTTCGGCTATGCAACGGCACTCGATTACAAATTACGTTTTTCCCCAAACATCGTTAAAGGAACAATTATGACTGGAACGGCAAAAGGAGAAAATGTTCTGATTCCACGTATTCCCATTATTCCAATAGATTTGCCGTTCCAGTTTAAAAGAGTGCAGTTCCCTTTAAAACCCGCCTTTGCAATGACTATAAATAAAAGTCAAGGGCTAGCTGACTAAAGGTAGCATGTGTGCACTTAGAGAAAAACTGCTTTTCCCATGGGCAATTGTATATGTCACGTGTATCTGTACTGTACTCCCCCAAAATCTGTACATATTCTCAAAAGACGGTAAAACAAAAAACATAGTCTATAGAAAGGTATTGTAATAAAATATCGCGTCTATGAACATAATATGACGACGGACGTGCATATTCCTACAATATTCACGTCCTTAGTAAAAAATGACGCGGACGACGTCGCGGGTAACAGCTAGTATATAAATATACACGTGAGAGCACCGTGAAGTCATTAAGGTAGGTTTTCTCTGAAAATGCAAATGTTGTTAATTCTAGTAAACAAAAACAGCAAAAAATTGTATTATATAAAAGCAAAAAAGCTGCTAAAAATAATCAACAATACCTCCTGAACTATTTCATTTTATTGTATTTATACAAAATATATTAGATAATAACTTAATCAATCATGTTTATAAACAATCTATAAAAAATACCAAAATATGTATTGATAACAGATTTATCATAATATAATAATAAATAAGCTGTTTAATTATGTAATCAAATATGATAACATTAAATAGTGTACACATTTACCACTTAGGTAAAAGATAATACTATGTTAATAATTGTAGAGAAAACGCTCCTTTTCGTTGTAGACAGAGAAGCTTATGGTGACGTTTATGGGGACGCATTGGAATGCATTAACCCTCAACAACACTATCTAACCAATATAAATAACTAAGTAAATTAATTAAAACCTTTAATATTTATTAGGATGTAGAAAGGCTTTATTATTGACTCCACCTCTACTTGTATCGCAAATAAATAAAACAATAGCTATTTTTTACGTGGTCATATCATTAGTAACTTATTATTTCTAGATATATTTTTCATGAAACTGGAAGTCTACTAAGTACTAAGTTGTACTAATTTAGAATTCTAGTGTAACCGAAAAAGTCTTGTCTGGATGATAAAGCCCTAGCAACTTCTTTTTGCTACTATCTCTTTTTATTTTATATTTGGCTTTCTTCCTGGCAAAGACCATTTCTGTCACCTTTGGTTCAGTGAAATATTTTTAATCTATATGGTTTTTAGCTCACGCTATATAACCTAGGATCCACATTGTTCTTGTGAATAGAAACGCCGAGATTTTTGTTATTAGGGGCGAAAATAATTAGCTTTCTACAAGTGGGAATCAAACCCACAAGCATCATCATATTAGTAATGCCGCGATGACAACGATAATTTAATGTTTATTATCAACCACGATTGTTGCACGTGTGACATATCTGTTTATTAATTTTAGCATTTTCAAGATAGCATTTGAAGATTATTATTAAAAATACCTATTTGATAATACATGTACGTATGTTATATATGTAAACTGTCATATCATTGTTATGACGTTTCTTTTTAGTAACATATAGGATAATATGAAAGTGCATATTGACTTAATGTATACATTATATAGTTATTTCATTTGAGGCCGTCGTGGTGCAGTGAGATGTATCAGGCTAAACGTGGTGGTTGAAGATTCAATCTTTATTTAGGGGAATTTTGGCCCTGACGATGCTTTAAACTCAAAAAAAGCTCTTTTATATTTCATGTATCATATCATACCATTCACTAGAGACAAGTACTACCGGGTATTAAACGTTGAGTCAACATATTACCTACGCACAATGCGCCTACTTAAATGAAAGAGCTATAATAATTGACGTAAACAAAAGTAATTAACATTAAACAAAATTTAGTGTTCTTTTTTATTACTGGAATTATTATAACTAACCGATATAATCTTTTATTTTTATTAGAACTGTATAGTTTAATCGTTTAGTAAACGATTATTTGTTATTGATGTTCGTTCATTAAATATAATTCTTTAGTTAAAATTTTAAGTGTGTTAAATTTTTTAGCTCTCGTATCCTAGCGGTGTTGTGGCTCAGCTGGGAAATGAACTTGCCCCCACCAAAGTGAAGGACCAACCCAACGTGTCATACGAAGCGGACGCAAATTCTTACTACACTCTGATCTTCACTGGTAAATAATTTATTTAAGTATAATTACAGAAATTTTCTTTAGGTTGTCATTTTCAAATTGTTTATAAGTATATTTTACTAGTAACATAAAAAAAATTCTAGGAACACAGTATTGAATCGTATAAACTTCGTATTTAACTGTCTCATCTGTATCTGTACTGAAAAACAGATTATAAATATAATTTTACCAGTACCTTACAGTATAAATTTTAATTGTTTTTAATAAAATTGTGCCAGTATATAAGGTTTACAGGTAACGATTATTGCCATAAATGAGGGTCATTATTAACATCGTTTGTTATCTACTTAAAGACAATTAATAGAAAAAAATAATTTATTTATTTTTTATTTATTTATTTATTTATGTACCACAGAAAATTATATAAATGAAAAATGTGTACAAAGGGATAACTTATCTCTAACAAGAGATCTCTTCCAGAACCCCTGGATCTAGTGGAGATTATTTGTAATAAATATTTTTGGTGTAGGTACAATATCAATTAGTTTTATATTATAAAATTCAAGTAGACTTGACGATAAATGAATATATTACACACTAAATATAAATAAATATACCATTATCCAATACATATATATATATATATATATATATATATATATATATATATATATATATATATATATATATATATATATTATATATATATATATATATATATATATATATATATATATATATATATATATATATATATATATATATATATATATATATATATATATATATATATATACACACATACACACACATATATACATACACACATACATACATATATACATATACATACATATAAAATAAAATAAACTTAAGTGGAAAGAAAGTGTTGCTTAACTCTGATTTTAAACGATCTAATTGTAATATTATTATGGAAAATATTATCTGGAAGAGAGTTCCATAGGCAAGCGGCAACAATAATGAAAATTGATAATTTATAATTATATCATATTTTCGTTGAACTGAAGCAAGTATGCAAGTTCGTATTGTACTTCACCATTTTTTATAAGCAAACATACTTCCTCATGCAGATCCCGATAACTACGACGGTCCCGAGAAGGTCTACAGAGAGTGGCATCACTGGCTTGTAGTCAACATTCCCGGTTCGGATGTATCGAAAGGGGAAGTCCTCTCTGGCTACATCGGGTCTGGACCACCAGAGGGCACTGGCATCCATCGCTACGTGTACATCCTGTATAAACAACCTGGCAAACTCAACTTCGATGAGAAGAGACTGAATAATAAGTAAGGAATTTAATTATGTCACATTTGTTTTTTTACTTAACTTGTAGTAAAATACCAGTCGTGGCGCAGAAGCATAGCTACCTGTAAACGCGACGGTTTGTGGGTTCGATTTCCACTCGGGGAAGATAGATTTTTCTATTTCTATCGTCTTCGCTCTGGCAAAGAAGACGGAAAATACAAAAATTACGAAAAGCAAATGAAAAGAAATGCAAAGCGTGGCGTTGAGTTACGCCACTCAACATGCAATGCCTCGAAAAAAGGCGGAAAGCAGGGAAGGAGCAAGGAGGTATTCCTCCTTTATTAAGCATGAGAGTGTCTTAGCACTAGGTTCCTATAGTTCCAGTTCTATAAGGATATACATTTACGTAATTTATATAAATAAGAAGCTCTATAAAAATTTTAATGAATAATTTTTTCCAGATCCATCGACGGCCGCGCTTCTTTCTCTACACAGAAATTCGCAGAGAAATACAATCTAGGCAACCCTGTTGCTGGTAACTTCTACCGTGCACAGTTCGATGATTACGTACCTCTTCTATACAAGAGTTTGGGCGTTTAAATTATAATATAAACTGAAGTTATTTAAAAATTGTTTTATTTACAATAATTTATAAGTCACAAGACAATAATTGAGAAATATTAAAAAAAAATCAAGATTCTACGGCACAAGAATCCGCAACTTCTGAATACTATCCTAGCGCTCTACGATTGTTATATTTTATTTTGTTAAGATTTTCCTAATAATAATTAAAAAAGAATAGATTGTTTTTCTTTGTTGTATCTAAAATACACAAATAACCCTATAAAAATTTAATAATATAAAAACGTTATCATTGCGGGGACGGAGAAAGCAGGGACTAAACAACGGAGTGTCTTAACACTAGGTTCTCACGGTCCCTGCAGTTCCCTCTGCCTACCCTGCCATGTGCGGGATAACGCGTGAAGTTATATATAAGAGTGCCTTAACTAGGTTTCCACGGTTCCTGCGGTTCCTGCGGTACCTACGCTTTAATAGGTATATCGTAAAGCTATAAAAAAATTTATATTTTTCTAAAACTAAATCAAAATATTTAGTTTATTATTTATATTTCAATACTTTAGTTGAATTACTCACTTAAAATGTAATATATATTATATAGCACTTCATAAACCATGGGCGAAAAATCAAACAAATTTTACTATTTTTTTATTATTTTTATTGACTTTATGCAATAATTGTACATAGGACAATAAAAATATAAGTATAAAAGAGATAAAGGTAATTTTCTTTTCAATTCCTTCAATTTAGAAACTTTGTTATGATATTTCCCATTGTTACATCTCTATAATAGAATAGCATAGTAAAATAGAATAGTATAATTCACATTATAATTTTTTTATCTATTTATTATTTAAAGTACCAAATGTGGCGTCAGATAAAACAATCATCATTATAATGATATATTATTTGTGGAATTCCCACTACAATTAGTTAATTTTATTAAGAGTCGATAAATTTAAATTTGCGGTGGAACGCACTTATTTCTTATAAATTGAATTAGGTTTTTATTTTGTCTGGAATATATTTTAACTCTAAAAAATTATTATTGCAATAAAAATATTGGGCACAAATTAAAAATAAAAAGAAACAATGAAACTGAAATCATAAATATATTTTTTAAGAATAAATAACAATAATATATATCAATATATATTTAATTCGAAGACGAAGAATAAGGTGGCAAGTAAACTTCTCTCATAAAATTGCCTGCTATCGGACCAGTCAGATTGTAGGTGCTTTGTAACTTCATAATTTCAAAATGAGGTCGGTTGAGGATCACACTGAAAAAAAAAATATATATATATATATATATATATATATATATATATATATATATATATATATATATATATATATATATATATATATATATATATATATATATATATATATATATATATATATATATATATATATATATATATATATATATATATATATATATATATATATCTCGTTTAGTATGTTATATGAAAAATATAAGAAGATGGATCTATCTCCGGTACTGGATACCAGGTGAAACAGGTACGGACTGTACCTGTACATTTTAAAATCCTAACCCATAGCTCCACGATGGTATCAAAAAATAAAATTTATTTAAATAAGAACTTAGTTCATTAATGGATTTTAACTGATTAATTCATTGGTAGATCCAAAGTATGAAAAATGTAACTAGTTTTTAGTTATTACCTTAAATACTTCAGTGGTTGTGGATCAATACGATCAGCTTGTTTAAACAACACAAATATATATGGGAAACCTCCTGGGTAAGGAGTAGGGGGGAAATATGAAGACACTGTGTCCCCCTTTTGTAGATTGTTACCAGGTACGTTCACGACCAGCCAGTGGAGGAACTGAGTGTAAGGAGGTATGAGGTCTGGAGGCAAATCAGGACCTAGAATAAGAAAAATGTTTGTAGGTAATAAAAAAAACCGTTTTACGCTTTCTGTTCGATTTCCACTCGGGGAAGATAGATTTTCCTTTTGCCTAGTTTCCAAAGCAAAGAAAATGGAATCTTTGCTTTGGAAACTAGGCAAAGTGCGTCGTTGAGTTCCGCCACTCAACCTGTAATGCTTCGAAAAAGGAGGAAAGCCGGGACTAAGCAACGGACTGTCTTAACACTAGGTTCCTATTAATCCTACAGTTCCCTCTGCCTACCTTGCCATGTGCGATATAAAACGTGAAGACATTTCTTTTCACGCTTTATCCCGCATAGCAGTGTGAACTTATGGAGGTTATGAAGGTAGGAACTTATGAAGGTGGGTGTGAAGTCGCGAAACTCAATACCGCTCTTTGTGTGCAAGAGGGGAAAAATTGAAACAATTCACGTAATTACAATCAATTTAAAGTTTAAGCAAATTATTAAAATCTTTAAGTATTTATCGGTTTTTTTATATCTTTTCTAACATTCTGATAACAAAAAAAAACTCACCAAAAAATGCCAATGTGTATAATTCATTATCGTTTGCATCAAAAGTAAGGCTCGGCTGTCCCAATGTTTGCAAAGGATTGAACCTGTTACCCAAGTTCACCTCTGTGCCTGAATAACTTACCTGATAAAGAAGTGAAGGGTTACTAATCTTTAATATATTTTTTAAATTTTGATCATCCTATAGGCTACGATGAATATAAAACTGCTAGTAATTGCTATTAGTGTCAATAATTATCAATAGATTCATACATATTAAAATATAATTATTTTATTGAAACATTTTATTTTGTTAGCTACAAAGTATAACAGAGGGAATGTTGTAGAAACGCTCTTTACTGTTTAGTACTTTGGTTTTAGTTTGGTACTTTAGTTGGGAAAAGCCCCGCGGGAAATCAATATACAGTGATGTACAGCCGACACTTTGCAGTATAAGAAGGTGAAATTGATGAGTTTCCCAAGGCACTATGAGAAGACTTTCAGAATTTGTCTCATTTATGAAATTAGAAATTCAAAATTTACGAGAATGGCAACATCTCGTTTCCACGTTTTGTCGTTGAAACTCTAAGGCGAGATTTTCAGTTGTTTAAAGTTCAGTTGTAAATTTAAAAAGTTACCTGTATTATACTCTCAGGCGCAGTTGATACGATATTGGGTACAATTTTATTGTCTATGAAAGCTTGAGCAACTTTTGAACTTGAGTCCGCTTTAGCGCCATTAAAAGAAACTAAAAGTTGGAAGGCAATAATGCAAGCTGTGTAAATCATGTTTCTGAAAAAAAAAACACTAAATTAAACAACTGGAAGATGGATGTATGTCACTAAATTATGGTTTTACAAAAAATTAGATTCACTAAAATTTAAATAATACTGTGCTCTTAAATCCCAACAGGGTCAACTCTGGAAGACTTTAGGAGACGTGAAAACTTTACATTATGTAACTTACTAAACTAATGTCAGAGAGTAGTTTAATGTAACGATTTGTCAATTTTTTGGAGCTAAAAGAAATATATAAAAAAATTTCCGTTCAGTATTTTTTAGTAGTAGTATTTTTGAGGACAATGTCTTTTGTCCTTCAACATTGCTGAGCAATTATTTACGTAAAAAAATCCTATTATTTACTCACAACGATTTGATTATTCATATGGCAAATACTAATAACTATTTTAAGTATCAACACTATGGGTACAGTTTAATTAACTCCATTTTATTTTCAAATCGTGATTAAAAGGTTTGCGAGCGCGTGTTTACACGTGCGTTTTACTTGCTTACTACTCGAATGGTCTTGTTTTGGAGCGAAAGAGGTTTGCTTGATGTAAAAACATTACATACAAGACCCCTAGCGTCAAGAGTTAAAATATATTTAATTCAGTTTAAAAAATAAAGTTCAAAAATTAAGATTTGTGAGTTTATAAACCTAATTATAAAATAGAAAAACAAAAAAAATTATAGTTTTTTGTTCATAATTCAATCTCCTAAAATTTAGTACTTTTTGTAAACATACGAAGCCACAAAATATCTCAAATGTAAGACAAATACATTTCAAATTTACCTTTCAACAATTAAAATGGTAACTAGCCAAATAAAACCACACGACTACAACACTAGTATCAATGCACTAATTACTGTTCAAATAAATAACCTTTATATACCCGTCTGTTTCCAACAAATTACATTGAATGGGTAGTTGATAAGCCTGCAATGTTTAATTAACAATTAGGTTTTATTTATGAAAATAGATACGAGTTTTCCTGTCTTTCTTTTTATTTAATTTACATTTAGAATGGTGTATGATAGTCATTAAGCCAAATTAGCTAATCTACATTTATTTTTTTAGAGTACTAGGTACTTGTTAGAAGAGAAGCATCGGTGTTAGTGTGAAAGAGCACATCTCAGATGTCAAGAATGGGCGTGTATTAAAGTCAGCTGTGTGTGAGCACTCCATGAACAAGCTTAACCATTGATAAACCTCATATACTCGCTGGGGAAAATAAATATATTCCTAGAATGATCCGCGAAGCTATTTAAATACAAAAATATCCTAATTTCAATAGAGAAGACGGTTGGAAGCTTTCTACCACTTGGGATCCACTTATAAAAATTTTAAAATCCCAAACACACCACACCAGAGGGCAGGATACAGTCAGCTCATTCTGCAGGAATCCAGGGCAGTACGCGAGGCAACTCAGGAACGGTTGGCGGTAGTTTGATATAATAATTATATCAAATGACAGACGAATGCCACCTCAGTCTACCTGTGACCACGGACTACTGCAAAGTGTTCGAAACGTCGGATTTCATAAAAAATGCTAATATACCTACGCGATAAATCCGTTTAAATTGTTTAATTTAAAATACTTGTACCAGCTTGGTGTCATGAAACTTTGTCAAAGCTGGCATTCCCTTACCATTTTTATCTGACTTCTGGACGCTATTGGCTATCTACCGAGCTAAGGTAATTCACACCAATTGATACACCACTATTTAAATTAAAAGTTATATATTACTGATGCGTGCTATCAATGGTTTTCAGTTTTTTCTATTCTTGGTACTTATTAAATTTTCTTGAATAACTTATTTGTAAATTTAAATTATAAAGAAAATCCACATTTCCTCAAAGTATTGAAAGAAGAGGGTCTTGTGGCGGTATCAATAGCGTCAATTTAACCACCTATGCAATATATTCATTCATACCTCATTTTAAAATTTTGTATACTTTATAAGAACACTGCCAAAGCGCTAATTAGTACTCCAACAACGACGACTCGCAAAATTTATGTTTATTTTTACAACATATTTCTATGTTGACGTAGTAAACTTAGACTTTTTAAATTGTTTTTAGAGATTCAGCTTTTTATTTTATAGCTTCATGCTTTACCCCGCACGTAGCAGTGTAGGCAGAGGAAACCGCAGAAATCGTGGAAACGGTTTCCGCCTTTTCGAGGCAGGGTAGCCAGAAGCCTTTCATATGCAGAATATAGTAAAATTAAGAAAAATGACATAGTAAGATAAAGCCCAACGTTAAGTTCAGCGTTAAGTAACACGTAAATTTTCAAATTTGAGTTTGCAATCCACTAAATTGAGTTTTGACGCTAAGTATTATAGTTTTTGCCTTCGTGCTTTATCCTTTTCAAAGTTTGTGAAAATTTAGTGATTAGACACTCCGTTCTCCGTTTTCCGCCTTTCGAGGCATTGCGTGTTGAGTGGCGGAGCTTAACGCCGCGCTTTGCTTAGTTACCAGATCGAAGAAAATGAAAATAAAAAATCTATCTTTCCCGATTGGGAATCACACCCACAAGCCGTCGCGTTTACATGCCGACGCTGTGTGTGTGTGTGTGCCTCACTATAAGACACGAACAAAAAAAACAAGATTTAGATTGTGAAATGGCAGATGTTTACAAAAATTCCGTTGACCAAAGTAAAAATAAGACAGTGCTACAAAACAACAATAGTATTGACATAAAAAAGTATGAACTAAGTAGTCTAAAACAAGTTATTATCTAAAGTACGGTTAATTATTGCCTTATGTGGCAAGATAACCATTTGGTTTGTTTACATTGGAATTTATTAAATTTAAAAATTTTCCTAACCTCCATACATTTTCTTTGGACAAACAATTCGAACCTTGTCACTAGATAATTATAAATAAACTAGGTAATTGTAGAGTTTTAGAAGTACTTGTCGTTGACGATACTTTAATGTTACGAGGCCATAGTGGCGCAGAGAATCTGTTTATGAGTTCAAACTTCTATTTAATTTGAGTGAATAAATTATTTGTATTTCACCTCTGTTCACATATCTCTTCATCATTCATTTATCAAGGCTATTTTCAACTCGAATAAAGACAATCATCGGTTGAATTATGCAATTCTATGAGGATTATCAACTCATTACATTAAATAAAATTATGAATACCTTCATTATTGTTTTTTTTAGCTTCACGCTTTATCCCGCACTTGGCAGGGCAGGCAGAGGGAAATGCAGGAACCTTACGAACCTAGTGTTAAGACATTCTGTTGTTTTGTCCCTGCTTTCCGCCGTTTTCGAAGCATTGCGTATTGAGTGGCGGAACTCAACGCCGCGCTCTGCCTACTTTCCAGAGCGAAGAAAATGGAAATAGAAAATTTCTCTTCCCCGAGTGGGAATCGATCCCACAAACCGTCGCGTACCTTCATTACGTACATTTATAAACGTACATAAAATTAGTTTCCCTCAATTGTAATTTCAAAGATAATATTCTGTAACGAAATAGTTACTAGAAATTAATAAATAAAGACTACAAAGACAATGACGAAAAAACAAATAAGACATTAAAAATGTGCAATTTGTACAAATATTTTTTTTAACAAATGACGATGATGATGATGATGTTTCTAATATTTCTATTTTCTAGTAAAGGCCTGGCCTCCACTTGTTTAAACAATTAATTTATTGCCGTTATCATTTGTGTTAAGGTTTTTTTAGGTTTTCACTACTGATGTTTTGTTACTAAAAATTTACCAATTAATTTTGGAGATACGGGTCACGTGCCTCCTCTTTTCCTATTGCCTTTGGAATCAAGTCTCTTAAAACCCCTCTAAAATATCCTTATTTAAGCAAATATGAAACTGATACATATTTCAAAATGTCTTAAAGCGTATCTGCAATTTCTTGAAGTGAACTGAATATAGTTATTTCGTTTAAGAAGATTTGATATGCTTATACCTACTATATACAAATTAATCTTTATATATAATAAAACAGTAAAACATCGTGTCTGAAAAACATTACATATTTTTACAAAACAAAATATGTAGGGTTATTAAGAGATGAAAAAAGAGTAAGTAAAATTATCTCTATTTTTGAATGTTTGTCTGTTTGCACACGCTAATCACAGGAACCATTGGACGGATTTTAATGAAACTTCTTTGTTATATAGCTATTAGCCCTGGCTAACATACAGGCTATCTTTTTTTTGGAAATTCGCTTTTTAAGGGGGGAAAAGGGGAGAGGTAAGTTTGTATGAAACTTCGTCAGTTTTGTAGCTGATTCGATTAAAATTAGTATTTAACTATTTGGTTTGAAATTAAGAATGACGCCATAAAGGTAATTCTGCCTTAACGGGGGTGAAAAAGGGGGGCTAAGTTTCTATGAAACTCCGGCAGTTTTGAAGCTAAATCGATGAAAATTAAAGCTGCTTACGTGAATACTAAGCTTTTCTGCCCTTCGTTTTTTGATTCTGTTTGAAGAATCATAACGAGAGACAGTTGCATAAATTGATAATCAAAATGTTATCTTGTGTTGTAGCGAATTATGAAATATACCTTATTAAAAAACATGCATAATATTTCACAACACGGTATACTCAAAAAAATATATAAAAATCATTTATTTAAGTTTTAAAAAAACTCAAAAACGGTTATGTCATAACAATACCATTATTATATTTAGCACCTAGCTTTATCAAGACTGTCTAGATAAATGTTACGAATTACTAAGATACTTTTTAACTCGGGCATACCACTAAAATGTGAATAATGCATTTAGAAACTGCGAGTGGAGCTGCGGGCAACATCTAGTTCTAAATATACCCCTGAAGAAATCGTTAAGAACCTCCATAATACTGTTCAGAAGTAAAAAAGTTGTTTTTATGTTACTTACCTCAAAAAGAAAATTAAAATCCTATAGAATCAATTTGGTTAATACAAAATGAATGAATACAAATAGTATTTTCCTTATTCAAATTTCACGATTTGCCTTGCAATAACAAAGAAATAAGCCGGCATTTAAATCGGTTAAGTCGTTGCTATCATTTAGTGTGCCATAAACGCACAGAAACAAATGCTTTATTTTGGATTTCATAGTATATTTAATATCCCTAATAACGCTGAAGAGTAGGCTGACGGAACCGCAGTAAGTCAAAAAATCCGTTCCACACTTTGAGACATCGTATATCGAGTGGCGGAACTCAACGCCGCGCTACGTCTTACTACTCTTCTTCGACAGAAGCCTTTACTTATTATAATAAGATAGTTAGTCAGTCAGTCCAGTCCTTAAATAAAGGCTTTTACGTAAATCTTAATTCCTTAAGCCATATATATATACATGAGTACACGCAATGACCGTGGGTTCGATTTCCACTGTGGAAAATTTTGTTTTTGTAATGTAATACATAATTAATGTAAAACAAAAGCCCAAATGTCAAAAGGATTCCCCAATATACGTAAATTTAAACATTATATTACGTAATTCAACGCTGTTTGTCCAATATATTAAGAAAACAATATATAAATTATCCCCCAAGTGGTGTTGGAACCTACAGACATGTATCATGATTGATATAAGTAGGACCAGGAACAAAATGAAAGCACAAATGTAAAGACAACTACTTTACTTCACTTAGAATGTTTTATACTTTGACCTAATTTTACCAAAAGCCGGCTTTTCTTAATATACAATTCTTATATCCACTGACATACGACATAGCACCAACATACTAATCCGATTGTGAAATATATATTTAAGAATACCAAATACGAAACAAACATATATTATTTTTTTTTTTTATATATTTTTATAAAAATGAAATCAAATCGGTTTAAATTGAAAAGAAAAAACTTTCAGTTTTAAGAGTAATTTAAGCTCTAAACTAGTTTTAAAATAGTTTTACTACAACTTTACCTGTAGTACAGCATTATATTTTTTTTCCTCCTTGATTTGTTTTATTTGCTATTAATTAAATTCATAACAAAATTTCATTAGTTATATTTTACTCCAACTCTCATTGTTTCAAGCACAGCAGTGGACTAAATGACAATCTATGTATATATATTTCCCAGCTAGGCCTGCCTAGATTATAATTTTTTTTAGTTATTTTTTTTATGTTTCAAATTCTGAACTATCTTAGTTATAGGTTTGAACTTATTTATGGGAAGTTTAATAAATAATTAAAGCTTAATTTTGTAATTAATTTATTTAAATTGTGAGCTTTTGCTTATTTTGCCAATGTCATATAAAGGACACACTAAAAGGAGACAGCATTACACAGATGTAATGGAATTTAAATTGCACTTATTCTTACTTTAAACGCAGTGGATTACAAAAACTAGGCACAAATTTGGAAGTTCATATGATTTTAATTTTTAAACAAACATACATACATATAATACATATATATACATTTCATAGTTGGAAGCTAATATAATTTTTAAATGCTTTTTATTTAAACATTAATTTTGAATAACAAAAAAAAAATACTACCAAGTAGAATGAAATATTCAATATTTCTAAGACATTACTTTAAACAAATTTAAATTATTTAACAAAACCGTTTATTTAAGCAAGTAAAGGAGTTACTAACAAAATGGATGTGGTATATTTTTATGGTGTTTTTCTTATTTAAGCACCCAATTGCTTGTACAGTATTGGTACATAGTCGTCGTACTGTGCCTGATAGAAGTTTCCGGCAATGGGATCTCCCAAGTTGTATTTCTTTGCGAACTTTGCGATGGAGAACCCTCCGCGGTTATCGCCAGATCTGAAAGAAGATAACAGATTTAATAAATGTATTTAAAATTTAATAATTATGTTAAAACTGTCAGATTAAACATTTCTTTAATTTATATCTTTAATTTTTTTAGCTTCACGCTTGATCCCGCACATAGCAAGGTAGATCGTTGGAACCTAGTGTTAAGACACTCCGTTCCCGTTTTCCATCTTTTTGAGGCATTGTGTGTTGAGTGGCGGAACTCAACGCTTGCCTTATAGCCAGAGCGAAGAAGCCGAAAAGGAAATAGAACAATCCATCTTCCCCGAGTGGGAATTGAACCCACAAACCGTTTTACAGACGTTGTGTTTCTGCACTACGACAATTTAAAATTTTAACTTCTGAACATCTTTATATAATTCTTGTTTTCTATTTTTATTTTTTACAATATAAAAAAATAAGTTAATTCTATTTAAAAATCGACTTTAAATCAGTACCTCCATTCATACTGTAGCAAAGAACACATCATTCAAATTATAGATACCATAGATTTGTCAACCTTATATTGGATATTTTTTTATAGCTTCACGCTTTATCCCGTCCATGGCAGGGTAGGCAGAGGGAACTGTAGGAACCAATGGAACCTAGTGTTAAGACACTCCGCTGCTTAGTCCCTGCTTTCTCCGTCCCGCTTTCTACCATTTCGAGGCATTACGTATTGAGTGGTGGAACTCAACGCCGTTACATCGGATATAATTTCTACTGTAAAACTAAAGCGAACTAAAACCAAAAAGGTTAAACTAAAAACTTACGTATTAGTCAATCTAGGTTCGTCAAAGGACAATTTGCCTGGCTGTTTGTACACCAAGAACACGTATCTATGTAGACCGGTGCCAGGTGGAGGTCCAGACCCGACATAGGCCGAGAGGGTCTCGCCGGAGCCTACGTTGTCCCCTTTAATATTACCTACCAACCAGTGGTGCCACTCACGGAACTTTGGCTCTTTGCGAGACGGCGCGTCTGGGTCTAGACGGATATTAAAATGTGTTGGAATAGATTTCTTTAGAGAATTTACGGAAAATATGTGAAAAAAATTACTAATATTATTAAATTTTATTCTATGCAGCTTTTTCATATATTTTAATTTAATAAATTTAAAAATTTATTAAACTAAAATGTATGAAAAAACGGCATGGAAAAAATAACTTAGATAACTTTGGAAAAAAATTGCTGTTGAAATAATTTTGACACACACACACACAAAATAATAATTATTATTTAGTATATTTTTAACAAAGAGATTATTATTTATTGAAAATACACATTATTATATTATGATTTTTTATAATAATTATTATGATTATTTTCGCGTTTTAGGATTTATTTAATGATAATGCATCGTTTTTAATTTTACATCACGATATTATTTACATCTAAAATACAATTTTAATTATAGAGATTGTACTCACGGCAGCAAGTTAGCATGAAATATTTTAGCACAAAAAGAAACTCCTCAATTACAGATATAAACGAAGCGAATGCAATGAGATTCGAACCCGCTCCTCATGGATATTTTTATTACTACTTATATGTTACTTACAATATTGTTAGATTCTTTGTTAATTTTTATAAATTTCCTCTACCCAAAGATAATTGTCAAAGAATAATCTTTGGACAAGTTATTTGATTTTATACTTTTATTATTATTTTTTTATGTCTTCACGCTTCATCCCGCACATGGTTGGGGTAGGCAGAGGGAACTGCAGGAACCATAGGAACCTAGTGTTAATACACTCTGTTACTTAGTACCCGCTTTCCGCCTTTTTCGAGGCATTGCGTGTTGAGTGGCGGAATTCAACACCGCGCTTTGCCTAGTTGCCATAGCGAGTGGGAATCGAACCCACAAACCGTGGCTTTGGCCGGTAGAAATAAAATAAATAAACTTTTATTTATTCTAAAAAACTTATAAAAATAAAGAAAAAATAATTCCATTAGGGGTTGTCCATTAATCATGTGAGGCTTGAAAGGGGGGGGAGGGGTTTGATAAAAATCACGAAAATAACACAAGGGGGAGGGGGCGATTTTTAAACAAATATTAAGCAACCTGGTGTAGACATTTTTATTATGATCCTTAATTTCAGAATAAAATAAGATTATAGTTTATACCTGTATTTAAATTAAGATAATATTCAGAAAATTTTAAGATTCGTTGTAGGTACTAAAAATACACGTGATGTTGAGAATGGGGACGGGTGGTGGTCTTAAACCTCACTACGTATCACCAATGGGGGAGGGGGGGTTAAAAAATGCTAAAAAAGATCACGTGATTAATGGACAACCCCTTAAATGAAAAACAGTTTCAAATTATATAGGGTACTAACCAGTCATAGCCAGCACGTAGTAGGCATCAGATTGCGCTTCCCACTGTACCATGGGTATATCTTTTACTTGAGTTGGTGTCAACTCATTTCCTTCCTTTACTTCTACACCACTTGGGTATACGACCTGCAAAGATTAAAACAAATATATTAAAAATATTATTTTGTTATCTTAGGAAAGCTCAAAGGTAAATCATCACTTTTAAATATGTAGAAAAATTGAGACTAAACCTATATTAATATATATAAATTATGAGGACCCTCGTAGGGCAGAGGCGTAGTGTCTGCCTGTAAACGTGACTGTTTGTAGGTTCGATTTCCATTCTGGGAAGATGGATTTTTCTATTCACAATTACTTCGCTCGTCAGAGCGAGTTGTCAAACTAGGCAGCGTTGAGTTCCACCACACAACACGCAATGTCTCGAAAAAGGCGGAAAACAAGGAACGGAGTGTCTTGACACTAGATTTCTAAGGTTCCTGCGATTTACTCTGCCTAGTATGCCATGTGCGGGATAAAGCGTAAAGCTAAAAAAAATTATAAGGCCTGACTGTAAGTACACGCGACAGTTCTTGATTCAATTTCTAATTAAAAGAATATATTTCCTGTTATTCTACAAGGCATTCGAGTTCCAACACTCAAAACGCGATGTCTCAAAAATTTAACGAAAAGTGAGTGTCTTAATACGGCTTCCTCAGCCAATTCTGCTATTTTATTTATAGCTAAATATGTAAAATGCGTGTAGCTAATAAAAAAAATTGAATAAATAGTTTTATTCATAATATATTTTTATTGTTTCACGCTTTATCCCGCAAAGCTTCGCAAAGATTGAGATACACTCTGGTGACAGACAGATAAAGTGCGGAACCCTAAAAAATAATATCCTAAAGTTAATGATAATGACTGTCATTACAGTTATTCCGGATATAACGACAATAATCTGTACAAATGGCTGCGCGTTGCAATCGCGTGGAATTAAGAGTTGTAAAAAATCAGGTCACCATCATTAGTATTTATTATAAATAATGATATTAAATGGCACCTATTTGCCACTTCTAATATGAAAATCAGATTCAGGACAAGAAGGGGGTTAATTAAGATGTTTTTCTTATTTTCACGCATTATCCCGCTATAGCTGGGTAAGTAGAGAATATACCGTGAAACACTTCCAAATTTTATATATTTGTGTTAAACAGCGATTTATTATATAAACACACAAACAAAGCGAATATATTAAAACAATCGATTCCTAATGACGTCGCGACGATTACTAATAATGAACCCACGATAATCGAGTTTAGAATCATTCGTTAAGAGATCTTACCAAAATCGATTATTGTGTTACATAGTCACAACATATATTATAGTTGATTAGTAAATAATGAAAGTTGTCAAAGGCCAAACGGAAACTGCCACTCTTCATTGTAACGAGGTAACAATTGGTCTTAAGTACGTCTTTCATAACACTAGGTTATTATGGATAATATGCTATTGTTTCATTCAATTCATTATAGATACATTTCCAGAAACCTTATTTAAACATGAATTTCTTAAATGAGAAGCTACTTTTAATTTAAAATAAAATGCGTAACATATATGCATTATATTTTATTACCACTTCCAGTTAGGTGACGTAGAACGAACTAGTTATGTCATTAAAAGAAAGTGAGTGTAAACTAATATATATACAGAGATGTGTAAATTTAAAAAGTTGCATAGCAAGTTTTATTAATTCTTGACTTGTCTGCGTGGTGAAGTCAATTTGATTCTTATTAATCGATTGAAATAAAAAATAAGGATAAACGAAAGCCTACCGATGAAAACTGCATTTGAATCGGTTAAATCGTTGTTGTGATTAGTGTGCATAAATATACAAAAAAGGATAAAAATTAATTTTATAACATTATTACATGTCTCTGATAACGTTAAATACGTTTTTTGTATGTGTATATACAGGAATAGTGGGAAACTAGTGTTTCACTCACTCATTTACCGTTTTTCGAGGCATCGCATATATAGTGGCGGAAATCAACGCCGCATTAAAAAAATCATCTCTCCGAGTGGGAATCGAACCCACAAATCGTTGCGTAGACGATGGTCTTCATGTGTTTAACATAATCGTTATTTTTTTAAATAGGCTACATCTTGCAAATATGTTAATCCGCCCCTAACACTAACTATGGGCAATTTCAGATCGACAATATGTAAACTATTGAGAACGTAATAACCACTAATATTGATATTCATATAAAAGGAACTAATTAAATATTTGAAAAACAATTGATTTAAAATGTAATGGAATGATCAATTACAGCGTGAAGTGAATAAAAAAAGTTAAAAAACGCTATTTATTAATTTTGTTAATATGTTAACTTTTTAAAATTACATGGTATGTAACATGTATACTGACGAACGGATAGATTTTCTTATTTTAAAATTCCACTGTGAGTTATAAAAAAGTTTTTAACAATTTGTGAGTTATAAAAAAGTTGTTAAAGACTTGTGAGTTTATAAAAAAGCTAGTTGTTATTTAAAAATATAGAACCTAGTTAAGTGGACATCGACAAGTCGAAAATTTACATATGTTGAAAACATGTTTTGTTTCTTCCTTTTTTAACGCGAATATGAATGCCAATATGTGCTTTAGACATTCGCGAATGCGATTATTTAGTAATTTACGGTTGAAATTTTTTGCAAAATAGCACTTTGGACATCTGTTTCGTCGTTACTTATTATTCTTTATAGTTAGAAAAATTATATTATTTATAGTTTATTGTAAGACAACAGTATATTTGTTTGAACATTATTATATATAACATAGCCTAAAACTTTTTAAGAAGAGAGAAAGTTTAGATTGCATTAAAAAAATTGTTTCATGAGATTTATCAATTCTTAACTAATAATGTGATTATGAAGTTAATTACTATTTTTCGTTATAAAAAACACAAAAAGGTATTTTTTTAATAACATATTATCATCGTCATTTTTTTATTTTTCTGACATTCGTTATTCGCTAAACATTCGCAGAATTTTTTGCGAATGTATGCGAATATGAATGTGCAAAATATCCGCGCATATCCGCGAATGTGAGTATTCTTTATATCACTAAAAGTACAATATCTTTCGATATACTTGTTTTTCAATATCAATCAAAATATTATACTTATTATAGAATAAAAGCTTTTTAACCGTATTTATCGCTTAAATGTTTGATAAGTAAAGTTAGCCTATGACCATGAACTGGTTTAATCGTAATGATATAGATTTTGCATTTTCTAAACATATTATCAAATACAAAAATGGTTTACTCAATTTGTTTCATTTAAAAACTGTAAAGCCGTAAAGACTAATGATTATAAAAAATATTAACTGAGATATTTACATTAACTTTTTCAACAATGATTTAAAAATTAATCACTAGGTAGGATTTTAATGATTAAATCATTATGTTTGAGGTATTTGATCTGGTTGAGTTTAAAGTAGATCTTTCCTACCCTACCTTACATACCCGTCTATGACGAAAAATATGAATTAAAAATAAAATAAAAAGTAAGTACCCATTAAGTGGAATAATACCTCTTATAAATCTGCCTACCACAAATGTTACAAGAGAATTTCAGCAAAGAAACAATAATTTACATTTTCTGTAACGCCGATCGTCACGTCCAAAGTGTTTAATTTTCAATATGAAGGTTAGATAGAAGAAAAAGACGTGTGTATATCAAGAAACATTTTTTTTTTAAATCATCTCTGATTTTCGTTACTCTTAGTCGTTTTGAATGGTTTGTCTAAGAGAATGGGAATTTTTATATTATTTATATACTTTATTCGTCCTATCGAGTGGTAAAATTAAAAAATTAAAATTAAATAAAAAGCTTTTTAACCATATTTATCGCTTAAATGTTTGATAAGTAAAGTTAGCCTATGACCAAAATGATGGTAAAAATATATACAAAATATATATACAAACAATAGACGGTGTGGTAGTACCATAACATCAATCGCTTTCAATTCGCAAACGATGACGATGAAGAGTGGCGACTGTTATAAAACGAATCAAATTTCTATTTTGTAATAAACGGTGAAAACATTTATAGTCGTGCGATAACGTAAGACGATAAGTAAAAAGTCAAAATGTGAATTCAGAAATAGCATGAGATTCAGGAGGACGAACGTAGGTTATCCTATTAGGTCGTCTTTATTCAGAGAACATTTGGTCTGCCTGGTGGCCCGTGCCCACCCCAGAATGTTTATGATCAAAAACACCGTCCACTTATGATTCGTAAAAATAAATGAAAAACGATTTACAAAATAATAAGTTATACGAAAGTTTTGAAGATTTCCTTTTTAATTTTTATGGGGACTTTAAGAATAGTTCTATATAGTACGTGTGACATGGATCTCCATTTAGTAGTCGTAGGTTCGTTAATATATGAACATTCATAATGTGATCTCCAGGCCACCTTGTGCTCCCCCTGAAATATCTTTAGAAACGCCAATGGTAGAATAAAAATATCTAAATATTTACGGAAATGGCAAAAATATCGCATAAATTACATGAGAAAAAATAAATACATGATCAATAAGAACTTTATTAACTTAAACAAAACTACAAGCTGCAGTTTTTATAACTATAATAAGTTGTATACAGGAAATTTGAGCAACTATTATTTTTTACAATAATGTTATTTTTTACAATAGTACACATATATGTTTTTCCATATAATTCTAAGCATATTGATATTAAAAAATACTGACTAATGAAAAAACTAAAAGGCTATTCTCAAAGATATATACGCTTCCTACTAAAAAAGCCGATGGTAAAAAAACGTTGAAAAACTTACCGATATTCCAGCGCTGGGAGCTTTCGACACCACGTCCGGTACCACTCCGTGCGCTTCGAACGACTTCGCAACCGTCGACATGGCCCTGGCAAGCACCCTAAAATTGACCATGGTGTTTGCTAGTAACAAAAGAATCGCAAATCTCAATATACGACCCATTTTGGTACGGCACAAAACATAAACCGTCTACTCGAAACGTCTGAACTCGAATGACAATGTTGCAATGCGAATGGCCGTTTAAATGTCAGCAGGTTTGCAAATATCGTGTACGTTTACAATGGCAATGTTGTGTTGAGATGAACTGATAAAATTATTAAAAGATACAGACTATCAATAGGATTTATGATAAATATCATCTACTTCAGTAGGTGGAACATCTTTTCTTCATTGTTCCCTTATATTCTATAACTTTTTCCTTATATAAGGAATATATATATATATATATATATATATATATATATATATATATATATATATATATATATATATATATATATATATATATATATATATATATATATATATATATATATATATATATATATATATATATATATATATATATATATATATATATATATATATATATATATATATATATATATATATATATATATATATATATATATATATATATATATATGTATATATATATATATATATATATATATATATATATATATATATATATATATATATATATATATATATATATATATATATATATATATATATATATATATATATATATATATATATACTATGTGCGTTCTCATTAGGTTAAATGGTACTTAACGTTGAAATTTGTCTTACCACAGCAGAGAAATAAAAGAAAATCTTCCAACTGTAAATTGAATCCACTACCATCACCTTAATAATATCTCACTGTGCCATGGCTTTACGCAGAGGCGTAGCTGCCTGTAAACGCGGACAGTTTGTGGATTCAATTCCCACTAGGGGAAGATGAATTTTTCTATTTCCATTTTCTTCGCTCTGGAATGTAGGCAAAACTGCGGCTTTGAGATCCGCCACTCAACACGCAATGCCTCGAAAAAAAGGCGGAAAGCGGAGACGAAGAAAACAGGGACTAAATCAATGGAGTGTCTTAACACTAGATTTGTATGGTTCCTGCAGTTCCGTCTGCCTACCCTGCCATGTGCGATGTGTGATAAAGTGTGGCTTTCAAAATGTATGTATAACAATTATATTATAAATCAGTTTAACATATGATCTGCTTAAAATTCAAAATATGTATATAAAAATAATAACTTACACAAAATAAGTTATAAATTTGTTATTTCAGGCTGTTTGTGTATATGATTTATTAAACATAATTGTAAGTTAAAAACTATTAGTATTCCAAAAAAATTTCAATGGTTTAGAAAACTAGTCCTGCGCTCATGACTTTATCCACATATGATATACAATTGTTTTGTATGAAATGTGATACAGATATTCTGTAAATACTTATTATGTCAGTATATATATATAACAAATATAAAATTTTTTGCCATATTTTTTGTGTTTTAGAAAAATAATATTATAATACATTATACAATATAAAATATTCATGGTTTACTGGTTTTGTACCAAATTTTACTGTTTTTGCACTAACTATTGTACCATCTTAGTATATTAAATATAAATTTAATTTTATTTGCTCACAGAAATTTTAGTACAGGGCACAATTCATTTAATATAAGCTTAGTTAATGCTTGGTTTGGTCCTAAAAGTAATGTTATATAAGCTTAATTTATACTTAATAAGATTTATAGTCAAAAAATATAAATAAAGTAGAGTACAATTTAAAATATTATAAAAGACCTATAAAAGTTTACTGGAACCACTATTTCAGGATTCAGTGTGGGGGGATCTTGCACAGACCAGATAATCTTGCGAATTATTTTGGAACAGTGGAGTGAAATGTGAAGTCTGCTTTATACCCTGTTTGTGGACTTCTAGAAAGCTTAGAGAAGGATCAGGTTAAGTGGTCCAGTATATGACGGTCACTCAAGCGCAGAGGCATACCGGACAAAATAATAAGAATCATCAAGAGATATGATGGATCCTCTTGCAGGGTTATGCACAAGATACAATTATCAGAACCGATTACGGTGACGGCCGGAGTAAAACAGGGTTGTTTGCTGTCACCACTGCTATTTCTGATTGTCTTGGACGATATAATGCGCCGGGTAACTGACTGGGGGGAAAGAGGATTACCTTGGATGCTTGGCAAAGTTTTGGATGATATAGATTTTGCTGATGATCTGTGTCTGCTCGCCGATTCACGGAATAATCTACAGTTCAAAACTCATGATCTCGCTGCTGTCGCCGCTAAAGAAGGCCTTCGTATCAATTGTGCAAAGACCAAGGATATGCGTCTAAACAACTCTGACACAGTGCCCATATTCGTGGATGGAGATGACGTTGAACAAGTTAAACGGTTCACCTAGCTGGGTAGCGTGGTTGATCCATCATGGGGGGCAGAGGCAGATGTAGAATCTAGAAGCTCGAATAAACAAAGCTCGAGCTGCATATGCTCAGTTAAAGCCTGTGTGGATCTCTACTATTATCACGCAGCGCACGAAGGTGAGAATTTTTAACTCCAACGTTAAGTAGGTTATCCTGTACGGGTGCGACATGTGGCACGTCAAGAAAGAAGTGATCAACAGGCTGCAGGTACCTACGCTGTATACTGGGGATTTACTGGCCACAAGCCATCTCCAACATGAGGCTATGAGAGTTATCTGATCAAGAACCAGTCTACAAAGAAATACTCATCAGGAAATGGCAATGGATTGGGCATGTACTGCGTAGACCAGACAGTCACATAGCCAAGCAAGGTCTCAAATGGCAAGTGCAAGGCACAAGAAGACCTGGCCGCCCTTGCCTTACTTGGAGGCATTCAGTTAAGAGAGAAGTTATGTCAATTGGCCTCCATTGGAGCAAACTGGAGATTGCCGCACAAGATCGCCGGAAATGGAAATCCGTTCTGTGAGCCCTATGTCTCTGATGATATGAGATAATAGGATCACATCACCATCATCATCTATGGTATATACAGAAAGCCAATATTCCTTTGCATTACTTTGCATATTGCGATGTGTAAAAAAAATTAGACATCACTGATAAAGAAAATATTAATATCATTAAATATTACTAATATTAATTCTACAACAAATATTTTCTATCAGAAATCTAAAAATATTGCATGTCATTTAAATCATACTTATTGTAATGTAAAAAAGTGTTATGAAGAAATAAGCATACATTTTATGGACCATTAATGTATGACAGTATTTAAAAATACCCGAGACTTTTATTGTATTAAGATTGGTTAGGACCTATAGAAACATCTAGAAAGTTGCTTGCATGAATCGTGATGAAATTGTTATCAAGCAATCTATAAAGATTCTAAAAATTTTGACTCAGATAAAGCTCAATTTAACAGTACAATATTACATAACCTTAAATCTAAATAGCTATGTCTATAAATTAGGAATAGAGTTTAACACAAGTTGCAGGTACATGCTGAGTATAGTATATTACAAACAGAAAAAGAAGAAACATGTATTATGAATACTTACTTTTTATATTTCAAGGATTATGATAATACACTTTAAGAACGATACTAAATGTAGTTAAGCTTAAACATATGTTGTAACAAATTGATAAGTAGTTTTCCAATTGCCGGTAAAATGACAATTAAGACTCACTATATATTTTGATTGACTGTCAGAATCAAATAAGACATAAGTCAGAATCAGTGAACTTATATCTTAAAAAAATTATTTATTTATTTATTTATTAAATAAATAAATAAATTAATTAAAAAATATTAATTAATTAATAATTTAATTATTATTATTAATTAATTTTAAATTATTCCTAGTCATACATTATTCTTCTTACAATATTACATTAATAATTTAATCATATTTTTATATTCGAAGTGTAATATTTTATATTTTTTTTGGTGTCATTTAACGGGTATGAAACAGTTTTCAACATTAAGTTAATTAAAATGAAATGTTTCGGAATCATTTTATGTAAAACGAATTATCACTACTTTTATCAAATAAATACTCACAATATATTAACAGTTATAACTTTATAATTACCAAACAGAATTCGTAAAATAATACGTGACAATAATATACCTGACATTGGCAATGACAATATTATTTTCATTGCGTCAAGCGTTGTTGTCATGAAAATTTAGTTTCAAGTTGAAACAACTTTCAATATGAACAAATAAACCAATAATATAGTACATAAATATTTATAACTTTTCTAAATATTTAGTCTTAGGATAAATAATTCAGATTTTGAAAAATAAACAGAGCATGTTATGTGATATACAATTAACTAAACGTTTACTTGTAATAGCTTTAGTGCTTGGTGTCATTTATATATTAAAAGAATACGTATTTGTTTTGCCATAATGAGTCAACAACGAGTAGCTTATTTTTACAATCCTGATGTGGGTAATTTTCATTATGGTCCTGGACATCCTATGAAACCTCATAGGTTATCAGTAACACATAGTTTGGTACTCAACTATGGTTTGCACAAAAAAATGCAAATATATCGGCCATATAGAGCAAACGCACACGATATGTGCAGGTTTCATAGTGAAGATTATATAGAATTTCTGCAAAATGTGACACCACAAAATATACAAAGTAAGTAAGATTTATATCATAGCATATAAGTGCTAGTATTAGTGTAAAACAAAAAAATAATAATATTTTTGGTTAGTCTATTTATTAAGGAAGGCTGTATAATATATTAGTAATCTTGACTAAACAAATTGCAACTGCTGCTTCAAGTATTTGACATAGTCTTGGTTTTTTCTATTTCTATTTTTTGATCACAGAGGAAAAGTGATCAATAAAATTTTGCCTATAATAAAATCTTAAATAACCAATTTTAATTTTGCAATAACACATCTAAACACAGTATTTACTTATATTCATAGCTTATTCAAAAGATCTATTACACTACAATGTTGGAGATGACTGCCCAGTATTTGAAGGACTATTTGATTTTTGTTCAATGTACACTGGAGCGTCTTTAGAGGGTGCTATGAAATTGAATAATAATGCGTGTGATATAGCTATTAATTGGTCAGGTGGACTCCATCATGCTAAGAAGTTTGAACCTTCAGGTTTGTTACTAGTATTGTACATATTAGTCATACAATCTAGGGCATAATATCCAGTCACTTATTAGAGAACAAATAAACTGTTAATTAATAGATTTAGCTGAAAATGTTAAAATATATTTCAATCAAAATTATAGAACAAATCACCTGCATTATGTAGCGGATATAATTACTGTATAGGTATTTTTTAATATTATAATATATAAATATTAAGATCTTTTAACTTAAACTGAAATTTATTAAGATCTTTTAATTTAAACTAAATTAAATATTTTACAGGTTTTTGTTATGTAAATGATATAGTTATAGCTATATTAGAATTGTTGAAATATCATCCAAGAGTGTTATACATAGATATTGATGTACATCATGGTGATGGTGTGCAAGAAGCTTTTTATTTAACTGATAGAGTAATGACGGTTAGTTTTCATAAATATGGAAACTATTTCTTTCCTGGAACAGGGGATATGTATGAGATTGGAGCGGAGAGTGGCAGATATTTTTCTGTTAATGTGCCTTTAAAAGAAGGTATTGATGATCAAAGTTATGTTCAGGTATGGTTATTTGTAAAATTCAGACTATTTATTCTGCTACATAACAATATTGACTTGTACATAATATTTTTTGTATTTTATTGGTAAATTTGAAGATTATGTTTTTGTACTTTGTAACAGTAGAATTGATATAAACAATCTAAAATGGAATAAAACAAATACATTTTAATTTTCAATACAGATGTTCTAATACAAATATAATTTTTCTAATTACCTATGATAATGTAATTTTTGTTTTTAGTTGTATCTTTAATTTTTTTTTATTTTTTCAAATTCCTAGGTATTTAAACCAGTTATATCAAATGTGATGGAATTTTACCGTCCTACAGCTATAGTGTTACAATGTGGTGCTGATTCATTAGCTGGTGACCGTTTAGGATGCTTTTCATTATCCACCCGTGGACATGGAGAATGTGTGAAATTTGTTAAGAATCTTAATGTTCCCACTTTAGTTGTAGGAGGTGGCGGGTAAGAAATTAATTTTCTTTTCTTATATAGAAGTGTAGTTACCTCAAGACTTTCCATAAAAATTGTAGACATACTGAACTGAAATACTATATTGGCCCAAGAGCTAAGTAAATATTTTGAGTCTCTCACACAAAGTAAACATACTGGAAATCTTGTATTTTAACATTTTGTTAACGGAATATTGTATTTTTAAAATTAATAAAGAAAGAAAGAAAATTTATTAAACTTTTATTACTTGAGTGTAAGATATATGTTCGAGAAAGCTATTTTCTTAATTGGTTAGAAAATTTCACAAAATACAAACAAAATAAAAAAATATGTTTATTTAAATCACAAAATGGCACTTAAATCTATTAACATAATATTTATTATCATTATTATTTACAGCTACACACTAAGAAATGTAGCTCGCTGTTGGACATTTGAAACTTCACTATTGGTAGATGAGAATATATCAAATGAATTGCCATACACTGAGTACTTAGAATTCTTCGCACCAGATTTTCAGTTACATCCAGAAATAAGCAGGTAATTTATATTACACAATATGTGGAGGACATTTATGTTATTTTTTTACATTATAATCCTTAATCTAAAAAATCTTTTAGTGTAAAGTGAGAATGGAGTGTCCTTATTTCCGTACTAATTTTTCTTTAACTACGCTGCTATATTGTGGAACTGTTTAAAAAGAAAAAGTAATATTTACACAAGAAAGTAACTACTGTATAAAAATACACTACACATCATTGATGAGCTACACAAATACATTACACAAATACCTGAACATTCCAACTACACAAATAGAAATAAATTTACACAAAGAAAAATATCGTATTCGACTCTCAATTCATCCAAATACCCTAGCCAAAGACCTTATGAAATCCTCTCTTACAGTCAAAACGCTTAAGAGGAAGGATGTGCTGTGAGGAGACAGATGTGACATTGGTCTCATCACCTAATCACCATTATTAATTTGAACCCATCTGCTTATAGTCTTATGACTGATTCCAGATATTATAGGGAAAAAAAAGGAATAGGATATAATTTAAATTATTTATTAAAAATATTAACCAAAAGTTAAAAACACATTAAAAAATATTATTCTATACTATACTATAAAATAACACATATTGTATTGCATTACAGTTATGGAGGTAGGAAAATTGCACTTTTCTCTGTTATACATAAATATTCTGTTTCAGCACTTCAAATGCAAACAGCAAGCAGTACTTGGAAGCTATAACAAAGCATGTGTATGATAATCTCAAAATGTGTCAACATTCACCTGCTGTACAGATGACACATATTCCTGGTGTGTATAAAAATATTTTTTTTAATTTAAAATTAGTCATTATTAAAATATGACTATGGCTTTCATAAGGTCGTAACAAAAACTAAATATAAAATGAAAAGAAAACTGACAATATTTTGGTAAAAAAATTGTATAAATTGATTTTTTATTGTACTTTTTTACAGGTGATTTCCTCCCAGAAGAATACCGAATGAAAGAAGAACCTGATCCAGACATTCGCGTAAGTCAAGAAGAATCTGACAAAATGGTTGAGCCCAAAAACGAGTTTTTCGAAGATGAAAAGGACAATGACAAGGAGTCAGTCAGTCAGGAAGTAAAGGAAGCATAGCATACGGAGGAAACCGCCCCCGCGGTGGTCACCTGACATGAAAAACCGTTCAAGAAATACAAAAAGAAATTCATGTGACACATACATGACAGTGACATTTGCAATGAATAGGCGTAGATAAAAAATAAATTAAATGACATTTTAGTGACAGTGACTTTTAATAGTGACGTTTGTTTGTAGTGCATATGTCAAATAAAATAAATTTTAGCCAATTGTGTAGTTAAGCAGTGATTTTAAGTAACTTTATTAGAAGTTCTCAGCTTGTCTGTTAATAAACAAATTTTGTGCTAAAATATAAAAAATATAAGCAATTACTATTGTTAATAATAACAATGCATCGAAACATTATAATTTTTTTAATCAGAAAATTAGTGGTATTTATGTATATCAATGCTACTAAATTTGATATTAGTACTTTAATTATTTTTTAATTGGTTTTTGCTTAATTAATTTTGTAAATAGCTATAAGATTGAAAAATTAAATCTTTTTCTAACATAAGGAAAAGCCAATACAAAAATATTTCAAGTATGAGTATAATTAATAAGAAATAAAATTATGGTAACCAATATAATAAATATGAAATTAAAATGTGGAAGTTTATATAATAAGACCTTGGATTTATTTTACTTATTACAATTATTTTAAATTAAATTAAAAATATTAGTCATTTACTATGTTTGACAAATAATAATAAAAATATATGAATAAGTAGACATATGTTATGTTATCATAACACATCTATTTATCCATATTTTTAATAAATAAATAAATATAAATCATATGTAATTGTTTTATGTACAAAACATTTTTGTTAAAAAAGAAAAAGTATGGCTTCACACATTTCTCATAAAGAAAGATATACAAAGGTATCCTAGTGTTAGTACATCATGCTTTTTTGTAAGTGAACAAGGATGTCAATTATTCCCACAGTTGGAAATCAAATCTGTTACAGTTAAGTCTACATACAGAAATCACTTTATTTCTGTTTTTAATATTACAACCTCCTTATTGTACCTACATGCTATTTTAAATGATATACAGATTTAATATGTTTGATTTATATGACATTGTTTCTTAAAAGCAGTCATTGTTTATAGCTGTTTGTAACATATATATTAACCTGTGACCGGGGAGTCCCGTTCAAATTATGCAACATTTACCAGGCGTGTATTGTTTCGCTCGGACATGTCAATGCGTCACGCACGGAGACCGTCATTTACATATTTTCATTTAATAAATAAATCAAAAGCTATGAAATACGTATGTCATAAATAGACAGCTGTAATATTGTGATAATAAAGAACTTCGTCTACTACAAAGTGAGGACCGTTGTGGCGCAAAGACTGCCTGTAAACGCGACGGTTTGTGGTTCGATTCCCACTCGGGGAGGATAGACTGTTTCATTTCCATCTTCTTCACTCTGGTAACTGGGCAAATTGTAGCGTTGAATTCTGCCACTCTTAAACTTACAATGGCAAATGGAGTGTCTTAACACTAATTTCTTGTGGTTCCTGCCGTTCTACCTACCCTGATATTAGCGGGATAAAGCGTGAAGCTAAATTAATTTTTTTTTCTACAAAGGAATGCCAATGGGTAAAATAAAAGTTATAATTCAGAACTGTTATTGCAAATTATGTTGTAATTATGAAAGTATTAGATATGTAGAATGTTAGATATGTAGTAAAGGAATGTTCCTAATAAGCAAAATGATGATAGAATTAATATTAGAAATAAAATTGTTAGTAGTAATTTATGGTTTATTGTCATAATAGACTTATATCCTTCCATTCTTGTAAATAAAGAAAACATATATTTGTTGTGTTTTACTATGCCACCATAGACCGCGTGAAGCTGTTAGCATATATATATATATATATATATATATATATATATATATATATATATATATATATATATATATATATATATATATATATATATATATATATATATATATATATATATATATATATATATATATATATATATATATATACCAAAGTAATATTATATACATACTGTAATAATGCGTTACAAATACATAAACATTTGTGCCATCTCTCTATCTTTTTCTGAGGCCGTCGTGGCGCGACATGACGTCGGAAGTAACGCGCAACGAGTGAGGATTCGATTCTCGCTCCTTGTGGTGAATTATTTCATGTACTTCCTCAGGTGAAAAGACAAAAACGCGGAGTTGAGTAATTCAACATGTAATAATATATTGAGAAATTTAAACATGACAAACATCATATATAGGTTTAGTCGTTTATTTCAGAGGTTTAAAAAAACAAGGCACTCGAAGGAAAAAATGTTTATTTATATTATATTATATTATGTCACATAAAGTCTAATCACATAATGTAATTAATAACCTCCTATTTTTAAATCTAAATTATTATCATGTATATAATGTATAATTTCGACAGCGTCCTCTGTAAAATCTACAGTTAAGTTTGAGAGCTTATCGCAAGTTTGTAAAAGCTTCATAACGACATATCTAGACACCTCTAAAGTGCAATCTAACCACATGTAACTTACATTTTTCAAATAACCCTTTTGCAATATGCATGTCAGTATATCGCCGAAGTTCACCTTAGATTGATACTTCAGAGTTAACCTCTGCAGCTTATCCGTATAGGACAAGATGAATAGTAAAGTCTCTTCTAGGTTAAAAATATCATTTCCTAATGTCAAACTGCGTAGTTCCGTGAATATCTTCTCCGGCCGTTTGAAGTAGCGCGGTATGAACAAGTGACTAGATTGCGTCATCAATACCAGAGAAGTGAGGTTTGGACAACACGTGCCTATGGACACAACGGAATCGATTGTAACCGTTTGGTCAATCTCCCACAGAGTAAAATGCGTTAAATACCTGCCTTGTACTTGTAGAAGGTTGTGCAAAGACTGCGAGTAGGAAAAAAAGGAAATGTTCAATTTACTTAACCTCAGATCACTCGCTGTGATCTCCTCGAGTATTGTGTCCTTATCATTTGCAGACAAATGGGTTATGGTCAGCTCCTTTAGATAGGGACATGTTTTGATTAACTTCCGAATACCTTTGGCTGATACGAAATGGCAATTTACTTTGCGAAGACTCAAAGGACCAATGTTTACGTTAGAACCGATAATTGTTGAGCCGATATCGCAAGACTCTATGTTCAGTTCCTCCAAGTAGGGTACGTCTCGGAACAACATAATTATGCCGGACTGTGTGACACACCGACCGACCCTACTAGCCTTTTCATTCCTCGGCGGATCCATTGACAATACACGCAGATGCTTAAGATTGGTAATATAAGACAAACCTACATCGGAAACGTTTCTAATTAGTACCGAAGCGTTTATTTCTGATTTGCAGACATCTACTTTGGAAACTATGTTTAATTCCTCGAGAAGAGGGCATTTGCTGCCGATAATTTGAAGAATTTCGTCTGTACAGATGAATTTTAGATCGAGAACTACTAAGCGTGTGAGCAACGGGAGCACTTTGATCCAGAAACGTTGAGATATGCAATTGTCAAAGTTACATTTGCGAAAGACGGACATCTTTGGGTGAAGCAGGACATGTAGCTGTATGCGAGGGTCGCCGGGGTACACGCAACATCCTCTTTCTAAACAGAGGACATCAAATAACCTGAAACATTTAAATATTGTTAGTAATATTTTTTAATGTACCATCAATACAATATTTTAAACATATTGTGATAAGTATATTTGTACAGGGTGTATCGGATAGCGTGGCCTTTATTAAATCTACATATAGGGTAAAATATTTCAAGGCTGTTCACATTAAAAACAAAGAACAAGTATCTCAATCTATCTTATTACAAGAATACTATTAAATCTTGTCAATCTGTCACCTTACATTCAAAAAATAACCAAATGAGAAAGAGTAAATGTATTTTTTGAAAATATATCTCAATGCAGCTCTGACTGGAGTGTATGCTTAAGCCACATTTGACAAATGTGTTTTAATTTGGAACAATAATTTAATGATTTATTTTGTTTGAAAAAACATTTATTTTTGAAAATATTACTTATTATCTAATTTTACCAAGTTTACAAAGCTAGTTAATACTATGTTTTAACTTAAGCTTGTGGTAATATTCCTGTATAGTTTATTGTTACAGTTAATTATAATTAATATTTAATGAAGTAAACTGACTGTAAATGCAACAGTTATGGGTTCAATTCCTACTCAGGGAGAATTATTTATTGTCATAGCACCAAGACAAAGCTCAGCCTTGAGTTCAGTCACTCAACACACTATGTCTTAGAATTGCGAGGCAAGCAGGGACTAGTAGTTCTAGGTAACACTATGTCTACCCTGCAAAAGTGAAGCTAAAAACCATTAATTAAAGTCTAGGCAACACATCATAAACATCTGTTATTCATAATTCCTTTCATTGTTATAAAGTAAAATAAATAGTAAGTGAAAAAGAAATGGACTAAATGATGAGCACTCAGTTTAAAGAAAATAGGACTAGAAATAAATTCACTGCAAAAAATATCAAAATAAAACAAAACAACTCAAAAATTCAATATCCAAAAATATTTTGCTTATTGGATTTAGGCTTGCTTTCTAGGCAATTTTTATAGATCATATAGAATATTGTATTAAATTTTTATTGTATCACCTAAATAATGGAAAAAGAATAAAAGAATTATTCTATTATAAAAATAATTATAAAATCAATTAAAAAACTATTAATTAAACTAGTATTACTATTATTTATTATATAACATTATAATGAAAATAATCACCAATTGTGATTGTGACTGTTTTTTTTTTTTCAATTTCTTCAAAAAGGTTTATTTTTGATGATTATTTTCGTAATTACTCACAAATAGAAGATATTTAAAAGCTTTTCCTAATAAACTTTATTTAATAAATAATTTGTAAGGAAAAACATTTTTTTAACTGAAAATTACCTTAATCACATTTAATATCTAGTTAACTAAAATACAAAAATCTTTACAAATAAAGAAAAAAAAAAGAAAAGCTCAAAGCTGTAAGGTGAGAAAAGTTCATGTTACGGTAAATTGAATAGAGTAGAACTGACCTGGCAGGGAGCGTAGCCATCAAAAATTTTTTTAACGCAAAAATCTTTTTTTTACAATCCTTGTACTCTACTTCTGCAAAACTTTCTTCTATAACATACAAACTATTATTAATTAAGCTAAGAGTACTTTTGATGCATAATTTAAATAAGCTACTTGGTTGTTTACGAGGCGACATTATTATCTGAAAATTTAATCGAATAATACACCAGCAAACAGTAAAGACAATAAGTTTGTCACTTGGAAATTATTAGAAAAGTGACTTTCCCTTATAATGATTTGATAAGTAATACATAATAATGTCAATTTAATTATTATATCATATTTATTTCACATTAATGATAAAAGTTGTATTGTACGCCTAAGTACTAACACTTTTAGTTTTGATAATTGACAATTTTTATGACATTCAGCTGTCACGAATGACAGTAGTTTTTTCGTTTCTTTCTAGTTATGTCTTTTAGGCGTGCGAGTTGAGCGCGATTTACTTCACAAGTCAAACGTAGAAAGGAAACGACAAAATGGAAATTGATAAAAGATTATTAATGATCTTAAGGTTTTTTAGGATCCGGCATCCATATGATAAATTCATGGAATGCTAGATAATTTGATCGTCAACATCTATTTTAAACAAAAATATTTCAAAAGAAATAATGATTAATTAACGCAGTTACTTTATACAGTACAGAATAATACTTTTTATATTTAAAATAAATAAAAATTAGTGTTATCTACTCTCCATATATCATCAAAATAAATATCTTTAAATATATGAGTTGCTTAAATATCGCGGGAAAAGGGGGAGGAAAATGCTTTTAATTTAGTATAATCAAATTAGTTGTACCGAGTACAAATTATGAGTATCAGAGTACTGATTATGAAAACTGAACACAGTTTGTAATTTTTTATTAAACAAGTGAGAATAGCGAGAAATGCTGTATAAAGCGGTCGCCGATATGTCGCTGTTGTACAGTGCGTACAAGATAGGAGAAAGGGGAGAACCCTTAGGAACACCAGCGCGGGCGAGGCGGGGAGGAATTATATAATGTACTTATTGTGTATAACTGTAATGAAATAAAACATGTTTATATTTATTTTATTTATTAATTTCTTTATCATGAACAATTACATCTACATGAATATATTTAATTAGTTATATACTAAAACACTATCTATGCTTTTTACAAAGCTCTAAGTGTTAGACCGAGCCTAACATCTGTGTAAATAAATACTTAAGAACTAATAAATATGTTTTACAATATCTTAAAGTTATATATATATATATATATATATATATATATATATATATATATATATATATATATATATATATATATATATATATATATATATATATATATATATATATATATATATATATATATATATATATATATATATATATATATATATATATATATATATATATATATATATATATATATATATATATATATATATATATATATATATATATATATATATATATATATATATATATATATATATATATATATATATATATATATATATATATATATATATATATATATATATATATATATATATATATATATATATATATATATATATATATATATATATATATGATAGATGCTAATTATACTCTTGAGTCTAGAAAGAGACTCACAAAAGAGAAGGGGACAAGGGGAAAAGAAGAGGGGACAAAACAGAGAAGTCTTGAGATTAGGTTGTTAGTTGTACGTACGTGAATTTTATATTATATTTACACATGGCCTTTTCCACATATAATAACTATTAAACATCAAAATAAATATTTTTACTAATCAAATCCACGATAAGAAGGTGGACTGCCACCTAATTTTATGCTATAACTATTTAATAATTTATATATATATGTATTTATTTTTAATTCAATTATATTTTGCGCGAATATTTACATCATTAATAACTAATTATAACATTTATGGTATGTAAATGTTGCTATATTTAAATCTCAATTTTTTTCAAATAAATATACGCAAACAATTTTCACAAAATTCGGTTTTGTAGGAACATGTTGTCAAAATGATATATACATTACAAAAGCACAAAAGTATAGTTATTTTTATACTAATTGTGTAGTATCTTTTTAAATTAATAAATAAATTACGCGACAATATTTAACATGAATATATTATTTATAAATTAATAACAATATTAAATTCTGAATCATATATATAGTATAATTTATTTTTTGAAAATAAAAAAATTTAAAAATTAAACCAAGTAATCTTAAATATAAATGTATTATTTAACATAAAAATCTTGTTCTTCCCAGTCAGTCAGTCAGTCATATTTATATAAACTTATTTTTTTAATTATATTTTTTATGCCTAATATTTTGAAGTAAACTGATTATGACATCACTTTGATATATAAATAAAATATGAGAAAATTCAAGCAATATGAATATATTATTAACTATTTATTTTTTTAAGTATCTATTTCTATCTGTGTCATAAAATGTTTTGGCACTAGGTTTTTTTATAGTTTTCTCTTCTAAGTTATAGATTTTATGTATATACTAGCTACAGAGATGTAAATCTTCTTTTAAGAAATATTTTCTTTTTTTTAAGTAAATTTATTCCAACAGAAGTCAAGAAGGAAATAAATAGAATAAAAAAAAACTACGTATAGAATTTTGTATTTGAGATTTTTTTTATATGATATCTATAATATAGAAAAAATGTTGTTCTAATGTCTACGTTTTGGCATACACTATCTACCACTATACTATATACTTATACTATTTGAACAATTAAATGTTCAACGAATGAAATAATGAATAATCAAAAAGTATATATTATTTATAATTAAAATGTTTATTAATAATTGACTGCCAACAATAAGTTGGTCGTCGTAGCCATTCTCTCGTCTGTTGCTTATCCATCTACCTAAACCATTGACCTGTGGATCTTCCACACTATCTCGATTAATTCGCTCTGTATTTCGATTAATCATTTCCTTATTTAGCGATTTTTTAATAATTATATTATTATTATCGATTATTTTATCGTTATATGAATTTTCGGCGTTGTTACGGCCGTTTTGGGAAGCGGATCAGAGTCGCTTATGAGAGTCCGTACTAGAGCTCTTAAGTGAACCGAATTTTCTAGAATGGCACGAGCTGGTTGTTGTTTCCCGGTCGAGACTTGCCGCTCGGAGTATGAGACCTCTTGATTGGTGTAGAGACGAATCTGGCCTCATCTGAAATGTTTGTAATATATTATATTTAATTGAATGTTAGTAATTACTTTACACCTATAGTTGATCTCCCTACATAATATAAATAGCACTAGAGGCTAGAAAAAAGGTTGCAGAATATGCATGAAAGCTTGTTCTTTGTCTAACAAGCAAAATACATGAAATTTTTATTTTTAAGTAGTTTACAAAAAAGAATTGAACGCCTCACTCACTCTTTTTGGATAACGCTCAAACGCTCTGACCGCCAAGCTTTAATTTGCCATCAATCTACGTCGAAATTTTTACACTTATATATTCTTATTATAATTTATTTAAAATAAATTGGTACAAAAAAAATGTTTTAAAAATATTAAGTATTTGCCTGTTCTCCAACTGATCCGAATCGATGTCTGCCAGCACTATCAGAGAAGGATGTCTCCAGAGATCGGTGAGAAGTCTCACTAATAGACTGCGACAACAGCTGCGTAGTCGAGTTGGAATCCTCTAAATTTGACAGATCATCTGGACTATCTTCTCGTTGCGGAGTATCGGATTCCTAAAAACAGAATTCAAATTAAAAGATGAAATATTTATATATAAATTATTATTTTGAAAATAAAAGGCGGAAAGTAGGGACGGAGGAAGCAGGGACTAAGCAACGGAGTGTCTTAACACTAAGTTCCTGTGGTTCCTGCAGTTCTCTGTGCCCTGCCATGTGCGGGATTAAGTGTGAAGACATAAATAATATTTTTTCGAAAACTTATTATGCAAAAGAAATCAGGCCTATTTTTTCACTTACTTCTTCTAAATCTCTAAGCCTACAAGGATAATGATGGCGTCTGCATTCATCTCTCTCCATCTCCCGTTCTCTCTTCTCGAGTTCGTCAGCCAGCATCATAACTTCCCAGTCACTTCCACTTCCTGAAAAAAGTGTCACAATTTATATCCATTTATATTTTTCTTTTATCCATTGGTTTTATAGTTAGGAACTTTTTTTAAACTTAAAATGCATGGCTCTGTGGCCATAGCGTTTGGATAATTCCAATGAGGCATTGAAATTTCTATATGTTTCTTTTAAGTATTCTTTATACAAAACCACAGATACGGTAGAGAAAGATAAAGAAATTGCCCACTTGCCACCTACAAAGACATTATGTATTGAGTTGTGAAACTCAACGTTGCGATTTGTTTTATTTCTAGAGCAAGGTGAAATAAATCATTTTCTCGAGTGGGAAACGAACTTGCAATTGTCACATTTGACATCAGACGATGTGCCGCGCTACGACGACCTCATATAATGAGTAATATTATATTATTGTCATTAATTTCCTAGTTACCTGTAATTGGAGAAATATTGTCTTGTGCTGAAAAGCCGCGGTTCCTCCTAGAGTTACTCTCGACGAACTCCTCGAAGACTGGTGTTCGAGGAACCGATTCGGAATCACTGTTCGATGACGTTGATGTACTAAAACAATTTTCATATATTTTAATTTTTTTCCATAGCATTACACCATAGCATTAAGAAGATAACTTCATGTATATCATACAGCAGAGAAGGCAGAGAGAACCTAGTGTTCACATATCTATCTATTATTTGCCTAATTTTCAACATATTGTCCATAGACACTGTAACGTTTCGTCACAAAGGCCACGAGTATAAAAAAATAACGTGATATAAGAAGCTTTAGAGCTTATAGTATCTATAACATTAAATTCATCAAAAACATGAATCGTAAAGTCTTGGGACGGTTTTATTTGATTGCAAATGTTGTGGATAAAATCCCATCAGTGTGAGGAAGCAGCATTGAGATCAGGACAGAAAGCGGAGAACATAGTGTCTTAATTTACCATATCTTGGATAAAGCACGGATCTGAAATGCTCAATAGTATTTTTTAAGCAATTTTATATCTTAAAGTTTTATCCCGCTCATGTCAGAGGGAACCGCAGTAAAGATACTTTGTTTTCCTACTTTCGAGGCATTGAGTGTTGATTGGCAGAACTTAACGCCGCAGTTTGCCTACTTACCAGAGCGAAGAAAATCGAACTACAAACCGTCGCGTTTACAGGAAGACGTTACGCCTCTGCGCCATGACGGTTAATTTTTATAATAAGATTGTAAATATCAGAAATTACCTTTCACTCCAACTGCAATCACTTCCGATATCAAGCACAATATCATTACAATTGCTTTTAGGTGTTGCTCCTCGACTGTACCCGAAAAACGAACCAAGACTAAACTTTCGATGGTGATGTTGGGAGCTGCGTTCTGTAAATTAATCATAAATATAATAATTTATTTATATTGAGCAACAGATGTAACAATAAATAATTATAAATTAAGAATAAGCACATAATGTCTTTGTGACGTTGTGGAAAAGCTTTTGATTATAAACGCGACGATCGCGGGCTAAATCAAAAATAATATGCTGAATTCCTTAGCGTAAATGAAATATCCAAAACTCATTAGGTATACCAGTTTACAGTATTTTAAACAATAAACATACTTCTCTCCTTTCTTCCCGTGTGATGCATCCCCGTATCAACTGATAGAGTTTTCTTTATTTTTGTCTTAGTATTATCAAGATGTGCGCCGAAAAGATGGAACGGGTACATTGCTCGTCTACTTGTGCGGAGACTCGACTGCTCGGGACTGAGGAGTGAGCGATTTTCTGAAGTCATGTGAGGGGAAATTGGCCTAAAAATGAAAGAAACAATATTATTTCAATAAATATTGGCGAGCTATATAATATAAGAGAATAAATATTGAATTCAGATCGTTCTGATATAAAATGTTTAATTTTAAACACGGCGGTTCTATGACATTGCGTCGTTGATTTCTGACATTTAACACAATAAGCCCCAAAATTTGGGTGAAAATGAGAAAGAAAGAGTTACTTTTTTAACAGTAATTCTTCATACACATCATGAAGCTATTATACAAGTCTTTAAGTATAATAATACGAGTACATGCGACACACGCATATAACCAAATTACATAAATTAAAACCATGTTTATGTTTTTCAATAAAAAAAGTTAAACGTAAGGTAAAATTACAATTAGAATCAGTTACCGAGTCAAATCCTGTAATTCTACAGTTTCTTGATAATTTTGATCCTCCCATGATTTTCTTTGCTTCAGCTTCTCAGCACGTTTTCTTAAGTACGTCCCAGCTTTACCATCTAAATTTAAGTCTAATCTCTTAGACTTGTTCACAGACCAATCTTCTTTACTTGAAGATGATTTAGTTTTATTCGATAGAGACTCAGCTAAATTCTGTAGTTCCGAATAGGAGAGCTTAGTCAAGTCGATTCCTTCTGTCAGTTCTGTCAGTTTTGCTTCTGATAATTCGTCTGTTGAAGCTGTTTCTGCTGATGCTTTTGCTTGAAGATCTTTATCTGAGGCCTTTATTTCTTCTGCGCTTATTTCTGGCGGTGATGAAGTAAATACTGTGTCTAATGAATCTCCCCTCTGTAATTGTAATAAAAAAATATAATTAAGTTTCTTTTAATTATATTAGAAATAACAATTGTAAATTGGTTATTGTGAACAGCCATAAATAATGAATAGTTTATAAAAACTAAAAAAATGGCTTACCATAAAACCTTCTTCAACTCCAGACATTTCTTCGCTACCAGAGCTATTTTTCGATTGTTGATGTTTCTCACTATAACTGTCATGGCCAAGTAGCACGATATCGTTTTCATCTTGTGAATCTAATTCTTGTTCGGTGGCTATAGGAGCTGGAAGTGATCCTAAACCTAGCCTTTCCAATTCTTGTATACGTTTTTGTAGTTGACTAATAATTTCGTCTCGTTTTCGAACTTCATTTTCTAAGCTGTTAAATCTGAAAACCAAATATTAAGCTCATATAAAAAAACTTTCGCACATAATCAATCAAATCAAAATGTGAATATTGAAAATCTATTTACCAACCTTTCTTGAAATTTTCCTTGTACTTCATGTAAATGACCCTGTATAACTTGTTTTATTCCAAATAGTACTTCCCCAAAATATTCTTGCTCTTCTATTGACCCTGGAAAAAGGAAAACGTCTATTTTTTATGAATTGTTATAAAATATCATAAAATTTACAAAAAAATAGATTATAATTAAATATTTACCTCTTAGCAGTTTTCGTTGGTTTGCTACTGCAGAAATTATTGTTATTTTAGGCTTATCTGGTACCCTTATATCCTCTGGCCTTAAGGATTTATAATCATATACAGGATCTACATGTGATTGATATTTGTATTGAGCTTTTATATTTGTGTCCACGTTGTTATTTCTCACTGATGTAGGGTCCAGTGTATCTACATGACTTTGGTGTACCTTAGGTGTATCAGGTAATTTTATATCTGACGATTGTATTATTGGTTGGATACTTTCAATAGGAGTTGGTAATTCAAAAACTTCGTCTGCCATATCCATTGGAATACTCCCAGGGGGCGATGGTAAAGTATGTCGGTGGAATGTTACACTTTTGGCAAATTTTGAATGTCTTGCCGCATATCCTTCTATCGTAGGCGCTCTTATGAGTTTCCGCAATTCGTTACTTTTCTCAGGACTTTCTGCAGGAGTAACGTCTTCGGATAATTTTTTTAGTATCGATTTAAGTGTGCGTCTTTCTAAGGTTTCATTCGAGCCATGACTCTCGACGGAATCTGTTGATTTTCTTTTAAATTTTCTTTTATCCATAGTACTACTTTCAGAATGGCTTCTTGTAAGTGTATCACATAGTAAATCTTCTGATGAACTAGCACAATCCAGACTTGAACTTCTTATTTTAATAACTTTTTCTAGTTCTGCTAATTTTTGCCTTTCATTTAAAATTTTAAGTTTCTTCACAAATGGCAAACCGCCATATTCTGGGGATAAGTCATCGATCGATCTATATTTTTTATCTTTTGTTAGCAATGCAGTACTTCTAGTCGTTGGTATTCTATCTTGTGACCTAGTAACAATATTCTTTTTTGGTGACATTGTTAGTAAATCTATTGATTTTTCTTGGATACGTCCTAAGGAGCCGATTGTCTGCATATCTTGTTTGATTTGACGCATTTGAATTTTATTATTGTTATCTATTTTTACCAGTTCTCCTGTATTTATTATAGGCACATTTAAATTTTTATTATCGGTGACTATTACAGCTGCAGTTTCCTTTAGAATTTCAGTTTCATGTTTTTCATCAATGCTAGTTTTACTATAGCTTTTAGAATCACCTAATACAGTGGCTTTTTTAAGTTTCGACCAGGGCTTTTTACTTTTTGTTTCTTCCTGATTTTCTTTTGGTGGTACAGGGTTTACTTCAATGGAATTTTTTTCAAGTGGTGAGTTTTTACTTTTTTCCATGGATGAGCTATCTATTTCTTTGGGTGAATTTCCACCCTGCAATATTTTCAATTTATCACGGAAAGTTGAACCTACAGATTTTACTGGTGATTTTATTTTACTAACAACCGAATGTGGAATGGATATTAAATTACTATCGGATTTTTGGGTTGGCTCTACTACTGCTGCAGGTTTTTCACTCACATCTTTGTTAAGTGGTTGACATACAGCAGTTCCATCACTTTGCACTTGCAATATTTTATCTTTAAAGCTTACTTTTGGTTTTGTAGTACCATCGCTTGAGCCCGAGGAGTTTTTCCTTGATGTTTTGTTTGTTGGGCTCTGTATTTTCCCAGGTGAACTTGATTCAGAGCCTTTCCTTATTGGGCTAAGAGTTTTCACTGTAGGACTTAACGGGCTTTTTATAGAGCTCGGGCTAATTGTTTCTGAGCTAGATGGTAAATTGCTCGCACTGGGTGTTAGTTGATTTTTCTCTCTTTCTTCTTTTGCTTTCAGTAACAAAAGCCTTTGTAGCAAAGGAAGTCCAGCACCGATAACTTCAGGTTCTCTCTCCACCATGGTACTAGTAGAAGGAGTCGGTTGTATAGGTGGAGGAGATATTACTGAAGACACTGAAAGCCTTTGTTTTGCAATTTTTTCTTCACGGTCCTAGTAAATTATAACAATAAAGTTTTTACATATATTAAAAATAAAATCTATTCAAACGAAACCATACGAACTAGACATAGAATGAATATAATGATTAGCATTTTATTATTTTCATAACAATAATTTATGTGTAATCTCTAAATATTTATTCATGATAATATTAAACTTATAGTATAATTTAAGCGTGTACCTGTTTTTCTTTTAGCAATTTTAGTCGTGATAGCAATGGTAGACCTGCACCAATTGGTGAGGCGCTTTTCTCGCCTTCCTTGCTTCCAGAGGTCGTCTCACCGTTATCCTACATAAAATTAACGTTACTAGTAAAATTTTATGTTTAGTTTCTTATATTTTTTTGTTTGAGATAGAAAGCTTTTTCAGATCGAAGATACATCGTTCCGGTACAATCTATTGCAAGCATTTGATGCTCTGATCTGATCAGTTATATTTGTACTGGACCACATCAACATCTTCATGGATTTGACCTGAATGTGCTTTTGGGTGGGTTATTTTCTCTTAAACAAGATAGAAGTTTTTCGAATTTAATAAGATTTTGCAACCTTTGAAAAATCATGTCAGATAATTTATTCGTAATTACTAATCATACTGTTTTAACATCATACTGTTTTTTTAAATTTGCAAATCGAACTAAATGTCAGAAATTGAACGAATTTCTTGTAACGTAAAATATTTGTCAAAGTAAATATTCTGGGATTTGTTTCGAAGTCTGACAATTATCTCTGTATTAAAATTACTTAATTACTATAAATTATTGAATATTTTTGTAGAAGCCATTAAAGAAAACAAGCGGCAAATGTCATGTCAAAGTGCATTTTAATAATCAAAGTGGGCTCTGTAGTTATATACTTTAGAAAATAGTAGTTTGAATGTAGTTTTCCAGACTATTGCAGTCTGAAAAATTACAAAGGTACGGACACGAAACGCCTGTGGTGATCATACAAAAAAGATAAAAATAACAAAGAAATAGTGTAGAGTTTTCATCATATATCATTTGAAAATATCATATTAACCAGTATTAACCATTATATAGAGGTAATGTACATTCTACATAAGAAATACTAAGATACAGGTAGTAGCTGTTCTTTTTAAGTAGAAAGACTTTTCGAGAATTTTGGTCCATCATATTAAATTACTTTGATCTAGTTTAGGCCGGACGCTATTTTGCTCAATATCAAATGTCTGCCTGCAAATGTGACGTGGGAATCGAACCCACAAAGGGTTCAATTCCCACTTGGGAAAGATGGATTTTTCTTTTTCCATTTTTTTCGCTCTGGTAACTAGGCAAAGCGCGACGTTGAATCCCATCACTCAACACGCAATGTCTCAAAAAAGGCGGAAAGTGGGGAAGGGGAAAGTGGGGAGTATTTTTACATCAGGTTCTTACGGTTCCTCGATTCCCTCTGCCTACCCTGCTATATGCGGGATAAAGCGTGTAAATAAAATAATATTTTAAAGACTATTGTTTTGGTATTATATAAAGTTATATTTACTTCTTGGTTATGGGCTTGGGAATCATCACTTTCTACTCGTGGCATTCGGCGAAGTTTGGGTTCACTGCTAGCTAAAGCCTGCAACTCCAAGGATTCTCCAGAGCGTCGACCAGTTCGAGATCTGCTTCTTATCGCGTTCCTTATACCCTGTGTGTGTGTTGAAAATCCATGTTTTTACTTTTAATTATGATTAAATAATGCAGTAATGAATTATTTTATTATTTTCCTTTTGGCAACAAGAACATCACTCAACACGCACTGTATAGAAAGTCGGAAAATAAACATATTGAAACACGATGTTCAAACTAGTTTCCCCCCGGTGTACTTTGTTTTAATATTTCCCATATATTACGTATATTTTTAATACTTACAAGGAATCTAACTAATCGTAAAATGTTATAAAATGTGATACGATATATTATTATTATTTGGTGATAAAATATATAATAATAAACATACATATTATACAAAAAAAATAACTACAGCCCCCGCCCATATTGTGATGTTTGTTGATTTTGTATCAACCCTTACGCCCCCGCCCAATTTCGAGTCCCACATGATTAATTGATATTTGTACATGTAAGCTTTCATTTTCTATATATAAATGGTCAATGAGTAACCTTAACATCTGTTCTTAATTTGTGAACAATTCTTTTCGGTGCACTGTCATCGCCGGCTTTGTCTGGACTTATTTCATCTGAAAAACGTAAATGATTACTTTAAATATTGAAGAATAACAGCTTTATTTGTACTAACTATATTTTTACTGGCTTTAACCAATGAAATATATTGATGTAGAAACTCTCAAAAACATTAATTAAGTCTCCAATTAAAAACACACACACACACATACGCATATACACACATACACACCCACACCTACATCCGCACACACACTCAGATATACACTCATATACACATACACACGCAACATGACACCATAAACATAATACAAGAAGATCTTTATTTATTCATTGTTATCCATTTTTTTAATATTTTGTTTCTTACGCAAGATTAGATGTGTTATGAGAACAACCCGCAACACAGAGTTTACTAACGCAGGTGTTACGGGATCCTACATATATTGTCACTGTACCTCTTTGCCTATAAAATGTTATTATTATTATTTTAAATTATAACACAATGATAGAATTCTCTAAACCAATAGAATAGTAACAACATAATATATAATATGATGAAAATTGACATATAATTAGTCAGTATTGACATGTAAGTAAATAATATAGTATAATATATAATAATAAATGTTCAATTTTAAGTAGGAATATTACGGAAACCTTTTTCAACATAACTTTGGTTTGAGTTAGAGTTTATTATGCTAGTTTCTCGGAAAAGGATTCTGGGGCAGTATACAAATATGTTAGGATTGTTAGAAGATCTCAAAAAGAAATAAATGACCGTCTTCCTGACATGAAAAATATCTAATGCCCCTAAAGGCAATCTCCGCTCGACAAGCATAAACTTGTTGTTGTTAACGTGTAGTTAAGTGCAGACCGTACCGCGTTTTTACCCCTAAAGAACCTATCCCTTTCCGAACCGTAGTCGGAATCGTAGGTGGTGTACCTACTCAATATCTTATTATATAATAATTTTAACCAGTAACTCACTTTTAGCACATTTCCTGGACATATTCTTGGCTTCTTGCAATCTTTTCCTACCAAGAGTTTGTAATATTTCTTGTGCTTCAGGATAATCTTTCATAGCCGCCAACACATCTTCCCGTGACAGAGAGAAAAGTTCTGAATAGCCAACTGATCTAACGTCGGCTGTGCGTCTAGAAATATTAACCAGTTATAGATTATGTTACCAATAACGAAAGATAATTTATAATTTTAATTATATTTAAATTCTTTATTACAATTAAATATGCATATAACACTAAATACAGTTAGTGGCCATGATGTATTAAATTATTTTACTCAATATTAAAAAATGGCATGAATCAGTCTTGTAATTAACAAGCTAAGTGTACGATGTTAAAAAATAGAAATAATAAATACTTAAGGAAAACAGAGTGTCTTGACACTTTTAGTATTTTTCTTTACCCCTACAAATATATAGAATATTAATAGACAAAAGAAGTTTAACTAATACTAAAAAACTAAATAGTAAGTAACAATAAAAATACAATAGCAATAACAGTTGCTTTGCCAAGAAAAACTTAAATAGAATACATATTGAAGGGTATTTGTTTTCGGGTGTAACTTTATATCGCGTCTGTTTCCAAACAATTTCATTTATAAAAATATATTTTGCTGAAACAGAAAAAAAATCATACCACACGAGACATGGATACTTTCAATTAAGAACACACTTTGCAGTAAACAAAGTATTTTTCCAACAAAAACTGAATAAAATAAAGAGGAACGTCGTGGCGCAACGTCTGCCTGTAACGCGACGGTTTCTGTGTTCGGTCCGCAGTCGGGGAAGATGGATTTTTCTATTTCCATTTTCTTTGCTCTCGCAAACTAGGCAAAGCGCGGTGTTGAGTTTCGCCACTCAACACGCAATACCTCGGAAAAGGCGGTAAGTGGGGACGGAGAAAGCAGGGACGGAGTGTCTTAACACTAGGTTCCCACGGTCCCTGAAAATCCATCTGCCTACCCTGCCATGTGCGGAATAAAGCGTGAAGCTAAAAAAAACTGAATAATACACTTAGAGATACAAATATCAGAGAAGGTATCGAAATTCTTGATTTTAAAAATAATAAAAGAAATATTAACGAAAAAAATTTGAACAGCAATAGACTTTGATGATTTTTTTATCGCTGCCATATTTTAGTGTAATCTGAAGCTATATTAAATTTTACATGAAACTCAATCTCACATTAATATAAAAGCATTTTATACTGTACATTATGGTCCTTACTTCGATATACATATATATAAAATAATATGATGTGTTATTTACGACCATTCTCAATAACATACTGAAAGTTAAACTGGAATATATGGCAGTATTTTTTATGAATATCCTAGTCTAAACTACTTACTTGTTGAGACCATCGAGATTTAAAATTCCAATTTCACCAAAAAAGTCGCCAGCTTTCATAGTAGTCAGAACTCGTCCTGTTTCCGATATTACTTCTAATATTCCATCTGCTATTATAAACATTTCCCGAGCCACTTCACCTAAAATATATTGAAATTATATTACAAAATGACATTTATTTAGTTAGTAGTGTTCAATGTGGAAGTTACTTCAATTAACTAAATAAATAGTACGAAATCGTCTCGAATATTAGCATAAAAAGTGATTCAAGATTTGAAGCAGATAAAACTTTGAAAAGTTCATTAAATTTGAGTGGAAATTGAACCAACGACCGTCGCGTTTATAATCAGACTTCAAATTTACTTTACTCTTGGTAGGGAAAATACATTTAACATAAAAAATACCTTTTCGACATATAGAGTCGCCAGGAGTAAAAATATAGGCTTTCATCTTTAATACCAAGTCGTGGAGAAACTCTGGCTGGCATTCTTGGAAGATGGTAACCTGAAACGGTGTTATATATTATATATTTTTTCACATATATGACGCATAACATACCTCACTAGTCACTTATTATCAATATAAAAATTTTTAATCATTTGGAGCACGAGTAGGGAACACAATGTTACTATATAAAGAAATTCATATTTAATTTGATATTTTCATTAAATTTAATACAAAATAAAATTAAAACAATAATAGAGAAGGTGAATATGAAAAAATATGTACCTTTTTTAAAACACTTAAATTAACGTGCAAAGCCAATTCAGTCTTAAGCTTATCAGGCAACAGTCCTAACGCTGTATTGATATCGCCTCCTCCTTGTATTCTCCCTCTGGACCAGGAATAGTCGTACCAACGGAGTACTCGTCGTTTCATTCCTCCTGGTACCTAAGGAATTAAGTATAGATTATAAATATTTAAGTATCGATGACATTGATAGAAAGCTACGTAAGAAACATGAGGAAGAGGTGAAGTATGTCTGAAGTGGTTAATGACGAGGCAAAAGAAGTATGCAGTGACCGCAGCATTTGGCGCTCCGTTCTCTCTGACTAGCCCGTTAGGAATAATGCGTGAAGTATGTATATTTAATTTATTTTTAAATTTTATATTCTTCCCATTTTACATCCTAGGCCGAAATAGAGAGTCAAGTCACTTTGTTTTCCACTTTACGCCTAAATTTAAGATATTGTCACCACTTTCAGCTGGCAAAGTGAAAAAATGAAAATAATTCACTGTTATATAGAATATATGGCAAGTTTTGCAGTAAGGGTCGAACTGGCTACTACTGTGATTATGTTAGACGCCTACAGTTCTATATATTACGTTAGTAATAATAGCAATATTTATATATTATGGCGTTGAGTTCCGTTACTCAACACGCAATACCTCGAAAAAGGCGGAAAGCAGGGAACGGCGTGTCTTAACACTAGGTTCGAATGGTTTCTGCGGTTCCCTCTGCCTACCCTGCCATGTGCGGGATAAAGCGTGAAGCTATATTATGAAGATATATCAATTAAAAATTTAATATTTTAAAATCAATATATTCTAGATATTGATATGGAGGTAAATTGTTGATAAAAGGCAATCAATTTAGCGAATGCGATGTAAAAGCTTTTATGCCACAATTTTATGGGATACTAGAAAATTTTACTATGTACAATTCATGGAACCCATAATGTTGAAATATACTTTATCGTTAATGTATTTTTTATATAAAACACGTAGTATTTCCTAACTAAACTAAATATAAACTAAGAAACTATACATAAAATATGTTTTTAATTTTATATAAGAAAAGGTAAACCAGAGGACCGTATTGGCGCAGAGGCGCAACGTCTGTCGGTTTCTGGGTTCGATCCCCAGTCAGGGAAGATGGATTTTTCTATTTGCATTTTCTTCGCTCTGGCAAAGTAGGCAAAGCGCGGCGTTGAGTTCCGCCACTCAACACGCAATGCCTCGAAAATGGCGGAAAGCGGGGACGGAGAAAGCAGGGACTAAGCAACGGAGTGTCTTAACACTAGGTTCCCACGGTCCCTGCAGTTCCCTCTAAACCCTGCCATGTGCGGGATAAAGCGTGAAGCTAAAAAAAATCTACTTTTACATACAACGTCATGTTGGGATTTATTGATACGTTTCTATTTAACTGTGACGATGGATTTCAAACAATGTTTTGTATAACAAATATAAGTTTCTTATAATTTTAAACAAAAAATCTATTCAGAGCCTAAACTGGAAATATTGCAGTCAGTCTCTTTATATTTAGAAAGGAATTTCTCAAAATTCACCCGAACTTTAAAGTTGAATTTAGTATAAAAAGTGTTAAAATCATTAAAATTTTCAAAGATTAAAAGTTTTTATATGGAAGAAGTCCTGAAACGACTATAGAACAGCTTCAGCTAAAGGTAAATTAGGTCAAGTGAAAACGTTTCTTCTATGAAAATCAAGGAATACAAAGCAAGCCTACTCGTCTGTACAGTTTTAGACACTTGTGATTTTTTACTATGGCTTAAATTTTAAAAGAAAGTTCTAAAGAATTTCTTGGTTCGTTTTTACTTGTAAACATATACGGCCTTATTCATAAAAAAGTCTTATAGAACGTTTTAAGCATACTTTAGTTAACACGCTCTTTAGGCTTATAAAACGTTCGATAAATGTTTGTATTCATAAACGTTCTATAAGCCTTCTATAACTAAAGTGTCACTAATTTGATTTATACGTTCACAATGTTGCCACTATACTGAAGTCGGTCGACTTGTTGCCGAAAATACCAGTAAATCCACAGATGATAAGTGACAAACGCATTGACTTAGTATGACCACAGATAATATTACGTACAAAAATATATTATTGGATCTGGCTTGAGATATACCGGCTTGATTTACGTCGTTGTTATCACAAAAACACGAATGTTTATTTTATTTTAGTTTATAAACTTACTTAATTTTTAAAAAATTAAGTCAAAAGAAGTAAAACGACAAAGAATTAAAAATTGTTTAGACGTGGACAAATATTACCTATGTTCTGTGCACCTTTCTTATGTAGAATTTATTATTAATAAACTTGTTAATAACTAAATATAGTTAATAAATATCGAACAAAATGTCAATTGTTATATTGTTTTGTTTACGAAAGTGAAATAGACACTCTTGATGACAAGCGACTCGACGACGTCATATCAATGCTCATATTAGTATGAGCTATAATCAGCTGTTATATGAATCGGCCATCTTTGGACGTTAAAACACTCTTATAGTAGGGTTCTCGGTTCTATAACTTTATGATAGGTTTATAGAACTGATTGACACTAAAATACTGTTATGAATAACGTTTTTTGACAACTGTACTATATCGAGTCTTTAAGCGTGCTATAACTTTTTATGAATAAGGCCGATAATGTGTATTAATTTCATATACACCATATAAATGGTAATTATTCTAAATAGAACTTAACTCCTGTGGCATTGTCTTAATTTTCGTTAAGCATAGCTAAAATAAATTAAGTTGCAATTACATATTTTAGTACTTATTTATACTGAAAATTGAAAAATTGTTATTTTTTATTATGTAATTTGTCTCTCTTATAATATTTCTCTATACAATATGGGTACAATTCAAAATCATTGTTTTAAAAGGCGGTGGGTGTTGAAGTTCTGAACTCTAAAGTATAACTAAAATTTTGGTTATGAAGTTTATCTTTTGTGTTAAGACCATTTTCTCAAGATCTCGTAATAGTTCCTTTACTTACCTTATGATGCCTCATGTAGGTCTTCGCACCATCTAGCAGCCTCTCAAATTCCAATCTGTTAGCATTTCTATTTGTAATGACATTGCCAACTTGTCCAACTATTGTCGCGAAAATGAACACCCCGATGAGATAACTGACGATCGTGAACACGTATCTGTACGGAAGAGGTTAGTAAATACTATTGTTACATTTAGGCTTCTAGAATATTCTTCCATGATCAATAAAAATCATGTCAAGAAATATAATTTATTCCTTCATTCATATCTTAATATTATTTGAAAATTATAATATATAACAACTGGCAACAAAATATAAATATGCTACTTGTTAAAGCCAAAAAATATAAAAAAATGAAATCGTAATCATCAAAAAAATAAATAAACATAAAATAACTGTGCAAAGTTTTCGAACAGTTGCATTAAAATATGTCAAAAACAAAGAAAAAAGTAAGCGTCAATATTACCAAAATGGCGGTGTCAAACAATGAAGGCTGTTCGAAAACTTTCATAATTTCGCGAAATCATCGATCGATGAGGAAAAATAAAAGGAAGAAAGAAAACAATAACAATAATTCGATGACAAAAGATACTATTTCACATCAAATGTTACCAGTTTCGCTGCGAAGCGAACAGCCTCCAAATTTCTGCCGCCACCATTTTAAGTTTACCATGCAACAAAATGGCTGTTTCCCTCGATACGTTTACACAAACAGAACACCAGTGCATGTGTTGTTTGTAATTGGCTCTACATATTTAAATGTCCTATCAGAGCTTAAATTGACATCGTCAAATTTTACGAAACAAAGTTAAGTGCAAAATAATATGATATACAACTTACCTGTCTCTGCCATAGTCTTAAATATGTTTCATGTTTTTTCACATAATTCTTGTACGTTATAACAACAAAAGCACTGTTGTTTTAAAATGAATTGACGTACGTATTGAGACAAAACAGTCATCATCTAAGTTAAGATGAACAAGAGTTTTGGTCAGATCATGGTTCAATAGTATAAATACATTATATTGATTTAAAATATTTTTATACCCGTTAAGGTATAGAAGAAGTAACAATAATTTTGTTTTATAATTAAAATTAAGTAATTTGATAAGTATTCGAAATTACTGCTGTGGATTGATTATTGAAAGAAAGTGACGTAAAGTAGTAGTTATTTGAGGTTTTAATCAATTTTAATAATTTCGTGATATTGTGATTTAAATTATTTTGGAATTACTCATTTGAAACTAAATATTTCAATTTGTGATGGACAATTATATTTGAGAATTTTTGCTTGGATGAACTTAAAGTTGAAGTTAAAAGGTTATTAAGGTTTTAAAAATTGTAAAAGTATAAATTTGATATTTAAAATCTATAGTTATTATTTCTTTTAATTAATTTAACCCAATAAGCTTACATATAAATATTTATATGTAAATAGTTGAAGAATTTCGAATTTAAATTTTTGACTACAATATAGATTAAATTAATTTTAGCAAAAAAATAAAAAGTAACCATTATTAGGTAGGCATGATAAGTAATTCTTTCCTTTAATATCTATATGTGTATATAAAAAAGACTTTGCTTTTATTTTGCAATATTTATTCACAAATTTATAACTTGAGGACCGTCGTGTCGCAGAGGCGCAACGTCTGCCTGTAACACGACGGTTTCTGGGTTCGATCCCCAGTCGGAGAAGATGGATTTTTCTATTTCCATTTTCTTCGCTCTGGCAAACTAGGCAAAGCGCGGCGTTGAGTTCCGCCACTCAACACGCAATGCCTAGAAAATGGCAGAAAGCGGGGACGGATAAAAGCTAAAGGGACTAAGCAACGGAGTGTCTTAACACTAGGTTCGTATGGTTCCTGCAGTTCCCTCTGCCTACCCTGCCCATGTGCGGGATACAGCGTGAAGATAAAAAAACTTTACTTTCAAATAAAATTGTGTAATGTTTCTCAAACTGACATTATACAAAAATAAAAATTTCGACTAGGTACCAACCAAGTGGTGTCGAGCTTTTGGAGAGCCACCAGGAAAGTTCAACTTGCCAGTATACTAAAACTTTTAAATTTTAACTTTATATTTATTTAATTTATACTTGTTTATAATAAATTATCAAAAAAAGTAATAAAATAAATAAAATTATTTAAAAAACCTACACTAGTATCTATATATAACTTTCGTATTTTGTACTCTTAGCTAATACCTACCTACCTAATATGAAAGTAATTTTAACTTATAAATTTCCAGTTTAATTTCATTAGAGAAAACCGCATTAAAATCCATCGCAGACGTTAATTAGAGAATGTGAGATTTTCTTATTGGAATCAAAATATATTGAAGAACGGCGTGGCGCAGAGGAACCGCGTCTGTAAACGCGAAGGTTCGTGGGTTCGATTCCCACTCGAAGATTTCTATTTTAGTGCTCTGACAACTACGTGACGTTGAGTTCCACCGCTCAATATCCAAATATCTCCAAAGGCAGAAAACGGAGTACGTTCGAATGTCTTAACCTCAAGTTCCCACGAGAGCTTTGAGCTGGATAAACAGTGAAGCTAAAAAATACTTTAAAGGACTTCGATTGCACACTGAAATTAGAAAATTTGCGTGTAATATACCTCTCTTCCTATACAATATCCTATTAGATATAGACTTATATATATTTAATAAATTTTGTATAAGAAAACTAAACACTAGTTATTGTAGATTTTATTAACAATAACGGATATTATATTTTCTTCTAAATTAATGTAATACTAGCCTACTGTTCTGTGAAACATAGATTGAATCATGTTTATTGAATCAATGCCTCATTGATGAGATAATATAATTTTCTAAGTAAATATTTTCAAAAGCACTCAGGCTTAATTTAGTTACGTTTTAGGTATAGTAGAGTAGACGTCTTTGATTCGATGAGGGTGTGGATTCAAAATAGTTATATATCAGGTAACTAGATATTGGCCAGATTTGTTTTTTCAACGATTTCATATTGGGTAGGTAGGTATTAGCTAAGAGCACAAAATACGAAAGTTATATATAGATACTAGTGTAGGTTTTTTAAATAATTTTATTTATTTTATTACTTTTTTTGATAATTTATTATAAACAAGTATAAATTAAATAAATGTAAAGTTAAAATTTAAAAGTTTTAGTATACTGGCAAGTTGAACTTTCCTGGTGGCTCTCCAAAAGCTCGATAAAGCCTTATAGCTCATTCGAGGAGCTTTTCAAAGTCTATTTGAATAAACAGTATTATAAATTTGAATTTAAACATTAGCGCAGTGGACCAGTTTCTTTCATACATGATACTGGTGAATTATAATCTGTTACTTAATATTATTATTATTTCTTCAATTTTCTTTTAAGACAAAGTACCGTATTAATATATTTTCCAATATATAATTACCTAATTTAACGCCGTAAATTACGTCACTCGCAATGTCAACATTTGAAAGCCGAAAACAATTTTTCGTATGTAACAAAATGCGAGATTTTTTTTTTTTTTTTTTTTAGCTTCACGCTTTATCTCGCACATGGCAGGGTAGGCAGAGGGAACTGCAGGAACCATACGAACCTAGTGTTAAGACACTCCGTTACTTAGTCCCTGCTTACTTCGTCCCCGCTTTCCGCCGTTTTCGAGGCATTGCGTGTTGAGTGGCGGAACTCAATGCCGCGCTTTGCCTTAGTTGCCAGAGCGAAGAAAATGGAAATAGAAAAATCCATCTTCCCCGACTGGGGATCGAACCCAGAAACCGTCGCGTTAGCCGCGTTACAGGCAGACGTTGCGCCTCTGCGCCACGACGATCCTCAACAAAATGCGAGATAAAATGTGAAATTTAAAAAATTGTAAGTATATTCTGATATATGTATATATTAGTTTACAAAAACAATTTTATTACAAACCACTTTATATAATTGAAAGATTTGCTTGTTATTTTTCAGGATTTCATCCAATTTGAAGTAAGTGTTACTTTACTTAACTCTTAAGCTGGTATCATCATTCTTCTCGGAATCACGCCGTGTTTATTATATGCTAGGTTTTATCTGCAACTTTGCTTGTTGAAATTGAGTTAAATGGAATTAATTCAATTATTATGAAGTAAAATATGGGTTCGATTCTTATTCGGACAGAGTGTAATATTTCATTTTCTATTGCATTTGCATTGCGTTGAATTTCGCCACTCGAAACGCAATGCCTCGAAATCTATCACAAAAAAATGACTTTAGTTCGAACCATTTGTTTCTGAGGTCAGTAGGTTCAACTAAACAAACTCTTCTTATTTATAAATTTTGAGTATATATATACAGCAGGTATTAAATTATGGCTTGGAACATTTTTGTATTGTACACAAATGAAAGCTTATAAATATATACTTTATATTTTGTCAGTAAATAAAACGTGGGAGCGTCTTTACGGAAAGCAATTAAATTACAATATTTTAACAAATTATTTTAACAAACAAATGGTCTTGGCTTTTTATTACGTATATTCGAAGGTGAACCGAGGTCAACCTCCCACTCTTATTTTCATTCATTACACATTTTCTCGATATGCTCTTATATATTACTATAGCAGATGGCAGACAGAGGTTTTTCGTATGCCGTTGGAATATTGCGTGTTATATTGCTGGAGATTTTAAGCTATTCACTTATGCTGTGGGGCTAAAATATATTTAGATCGAATTGTGATAAAGTATACTAATTTTAGATAAAGCGCAGCACGTTGATCTCTTAAAACAATACGAACTTCCACATATCGCACAGACACACACAATACGTAGGTATTAGTTAGTTCAGGCACAAAGCGGAATATGGAGATTCTTAACACTAACCTAATATCTTCTACGTTGTATAAATGCGGCGAAAAACGTACAGTTGCAGGTTTATTATATTAAGTCACATGAACTATTCCAGTCTCCTTACAGTCGTTGTACAGTATGTACGTTAATTGAATTGTTCTGTTGTGTTCAGCACCTGGTTCTAGCTAATTGTTTCATTAGAATTATATAATGCAGAAAATAGCAGGATGTTTGTAGTTTAAAATATATCTTATTTTAAGGGGTTTATATGTATGTTACAGACGTAATATGTCGGTATACGAGGTAAGAATTAGAGTCAAAAACTAAGGCTGAGGCAAAAATTAAGGGCTGGTTGGAAAAATATGAGTAGCAGTAACTAATTAAATTGATAAAAGTGCAATTCATATCAGTAACTTTTGATATATATTAAAAATACACTTTAATAAATAAATATTTTTTTATTTTTAAAAAAAAATATATACTATAAACAAAAGAACAACGGTTGACGGTTGAGTTTCTGGCCAGCTCTTGTCAAAGTGACCGCCTTCCGAAACAGTCGTGGTCGTAACATGTTAATACGACCATATAAAAATATTTTTACGAATAACTTAAGAATAAACGAATGCTTATAATTTCAACTTGAATAGTATTATAGATATGTACAAAGTAATACTAAGATATTATTTACTAAGTTATATGCCAGTATACAATATAATATACTGATATTTTTTTAATTTTTTTTATAGCTTCATGCTTTATCCCGCACATGGCAGGGTAGGCAGAGGAAAATGCAGGAACCATACGAAACTAGTGTTAAGACACTGCGTCGCTTTAGTCCCTGCCGTCTTCGCTTTCCCCCGTTTTTTGAGGCATTGCGTGCTGAATGGCGGAACTCAACGCCGCACTTTGCCTAGTAATATACTGATATTATAGTAAAATATGTTTTTACTGAAGCTTCAAGCTTAACCGCTTAACTGGCAGCTACGCAGCTTGTCCCATCAAAATTGAAAAAATCAAAATCGGGAAATGATTATATGATCACATTCCTTTTCTATAACAAAACAAATATAAGATAAAGCTATTTAACCAGTTTGAAAATACATGAGAACAATTCTCATTCTTCACAAAAAACTAATAATTGAAATTTACCATTATTAATAATATGAATTTCCATAAAGAACGAAGACAGTAAATTTGGCTTAGGTTTTATTTTGGTTTCGATTCTCACTTGAGGAAGATAAATTAATTCTCATTTCCTTCGCCCTGGTAACAAAAAACACACATACCGAAAGGCAAAAGCAGAGAACAGAGTCTTATGTTTTCTCTGCCTACTCAGCTAAAGAAAACAAAAAATGTCATATATGTTATATGACAATTTTTTTTTTTGAACATATAACAATTATGAACATATAAAAATGATTTTTTACGAGCAGTGGCTTAATCATTATGAAATTTATTGACTATCACATAAACTGGAAGTGGACTTGTGGACGGCCTTCAGCGTATATTTTATGGGTGTCAGGGGACATCCCATAACTCTTATACATAAGCCCGACAATTTCCAGCCGGACTTGTAATATGGGGGAAAAACCTTTTTCTAAGCCTTCACGAGGTAATTTAAACGTTTTATATAGAAAAATCAAGAGCATAATATTTTTAGAATGGTTATAGCTTTCTTGTAATGGTCGTAACGTTTACGTATACACAAATTGATAATATCGTCATTATCTTCTATATTGACTGTATTTTTTTTTCGTTTTTTTTTGTCAGCTTCGCAGTTAATACTTCGTGGCATGAATTTTCTTTGCATTAACGCACGCAATTTGCTTAGTAGAGCTGATGGAGATCAGCCTGTTGGGTTATTATCGACATTCAGACGCAGACAGTATTTTCAGTTCACCTCCTACCTTCGGCCTCGTCCTTGTCCTTTTATATGGAAAAGACTATGAATTTTTTAAGTGTTAATCCACACTAAGGAGAGAAAAAAGACTTAAAGAAAATGTATAAAAATGATTTGATCCCACGCTTTGTGAAAATCGTGCAAGCGCTCTGACCACTGAGCCGTGCGTTCTTCATAAAATCGCGTTGAAATTCTTATATACTTTATGCAACTTATTACGTTGTTAGCATCTCTGTGGGTAGATTATTACAAATTTCCGATACCCATAGATTTGAGTTTGGCGAGAGAGAATGCTATTTTTACCAAATATTTTAGATTTTTAAAATCAAAATGGCTAAGATCTGGACTTTAGATCTAAACGATCAACATGAGAAATCATATGACCTATAATACTGACACATAATAAAATGTAACCTAATCATAAATTTTTTAGTTTAATTGGAATCATTTTTTTAAGCTCTGTAGTGGACAAACTACATAATATAAATACGCGAGCAAACCCGGGCGCAAAGCCGATGCAAGAGCCTGTACCGCTTGCTGTACACGGGCGGCCTACTAGGCGTGGCTCGATGCGTTTGCGCAGAAGTCACCTTGGCGGTGCTAATCCGACTCCGACGGTGAATGCATGCCCGCTTGCGCCCCGCCGCCTCTCTAAACTTTTTTTTCTGTTATCTTTAGTGTTTAATTTCTTTCTTTAAAAACGCTTTTATGTGTGTAAACCTTACGCAATAGACGTTTTTAACTTCTTTTTTGTAGAGTTTCCCGTAAGCTCCATATTTCATCCTGTTCAAAGCAGCGTAGGCAGAGGGAACTGCAGAATTCGTAGCAACATAGTGCTGACACTACGTTTGCGTGTTCGTGTTAAGTGGCGGAACTCAACGCCGCGCTTGTCTGGTTGTCAGAGCGAAGGAAATAGTAATAAAAATCTATCATCCCTTAGTTAATATAATCAATAACTATAACGTGCAAGTATTTTTCTTGTTGCCGTTATGCTCCGAAGACATATTATTATAATGAAGATGAATTATCTTTATGGCGTGACATTTACTTTCATATAATAGTATGATATATATTTGTATATATTTCATTTAAATATTACTTGCACCCTATGTCTATTTCAATTTTGCTATTTCTCCTGCATTAAGGTTGCCTGGTAGAGATTGCTACTTAGCAATAAGACCACCTTTTGTACCAGTATATGTTCTTATTGCAATCCTATATATTTGTTGGATATACTAAAATATAAATCAATTTAGTTACGATAAGTGCGATAAATAAGAACTTCATTTTAGTAATAATAGATAAATATTCAGGTTGTTTTCCTTAGGACACGTAGCTTATTTTTACGTAACTTACTGTTCATTTCACATTTTGATAGCATAATTTGACTTTGACATTTGAATAATTTATAATTCGACATCGCTTCGCTAGAAATTCCAAGTGGTTGTGATCCTCAGGAGAATTGCTTTAGAGACCTCAGTCAAGTCTAGACGTAAATGACTTAAGTCAACAAATCTAGGCTTTTAGTATTTGATTTATCTTGATTAAACAATATATGTACCTCGTGTATACTCATATTGCATCTAAATTGTTCTGGTTACGGAAGGTGAAAGATTAAACCTAATTTGTGTTTATTTTATAAGTTTTTGTTAGTATACGCTCAATATATATTAAAATTTGAAATTTTAATGTTTTCTTTGAATATAAGTTTTCTTTAAGTATTCTTCTAGTGCACAACAGTTTGAAAATCATAAAATTAACTATTTAGGTTGTATTGGTGTATATTTTATTACAACAAAAAGAACCAGGTGTTGTATATTATATATAATGTTATATGATAAACCCATTTTTAAGTGTAAGCCGTTTATACGGCAACTAAACGTTTATCTCATAAAATGCGAAAAATAAGAAATGGCATTTTATTATAAAACGCTATAAAAAGCAACTTTAAGCTACCAAGTACGCTTGTGGCTTCGACCACGTGATTAAGAAGTAATTAAAAGCTTTATCATCATAATTTGAAGCGAAACGTTTAATGTGCAATAATATGTAGGCTATGGTCTTTTACGACAACCGGAACATACGACGCAAAATGATTTTTTTAATTTCAAAGAGTACTAGATAAAGCTATTAAAATTAAAATTACCGAAAATATTTGCTTGGTAAAATAAAATTTTAATACACTTTATGTTATTAGATTTTGTAATTTTCAAACGTATCTTAAAAAAGTTACTATATAAATAGTTAATATATAAATTTAGCTTTGATATAAATTTTAATAGGAAATTTGCTTTATGATTCGCAAATAAAATATGAGGGCGTTCAAACAGTATATCTGATTTGTGTTACTTGCGAGTTTTGGGCAAGTTACGAGTTGACATTAGTTGGTATTATTTTTTTTTATTTTCACGTTATATACCGTACAGAGCGGGTGGTGGCAGTAGGGTTCTGCCTTTCGAGGCATTGCGCATTGAGTGGCGGAAATCAACGTCACGCTTTGCCTTGTAGCTGAAGAAAATAAAAACAATTAGTTTTTCCTAAGCTGGATTCAAACGTGCAGACTGTCGCGTTCACAGGCAGACGCTGTATCACTGTGTTACGACGGTTCTCGATATTCAAAATCAATATCGAATCGAATAAAATATGTTATAATAATAAAATGTTAAAATAATAAAAGAAATGGTTTCTTTTCAATGATAGCTTATTATTTATTTTTTTCTATTTCGTGGAATAGATGAAGAGAGAACTAGTCAAATGTCGAAAGTAACGGAACCAAATACCGCAATCGATGTAATAAAAAAAGTCTTAAGACATCCTAATTACTGAAATCGGTATGATAGGTTTCCAATGATATTAATTAAAAGAGAGTGAGTAGACTCTCGTCTTCCTCTTAACACTGGCTAGACCGATTATAATATTTATTGCATCTACTGGCTGGACCGAATTGAATAAATTTGTGTCTATTTTTCAATAGTTGCCCAGATTATAAACAAAATAAATGAAATGCGATAAATGGCTGGAATCGATGTGCGAATCGATTAAAGTGACGCTTCTTTATAATATAAAACAAAAATGCAAATGTTGATAAAATTAAAATAACAGAATTTTACAAATAACTTAAAAATTAAATAAAATGAAGTTTAAAATGTTTACTGGTAATGTTAGCATCCAAAAAGTCTTAACAATATAATAAATAAATTGCGTTCCTTTTAAAGTGTTAAAATATTTATGTTTTTTTTTGCTATATAATTGTCTATTGTTTAATTTTACTTGTGACATTTTAATCTCATTGTTTGATCCCTATCTCGCATCACTGCCTTGTCATTGAATTAATTATATGATATTAAGAAATGACTCGTGAAAGGTGATTAAATATGATATTTGATATGAAAATGAATATTTACTATTATTTAATAATAAAACGTAAATAATTTTTAACTTTGTATTTATTTTTTGTTATCATTAATAACATAGCTAATTTATTTAGGTCTACAGTACTTTCTTAATAGACTGAAGTAAGATAGAAAATTATCGCTATAGACTTAAATCGTAGACGTGTTATACTATGGTAGTGGGTTCGATTCGCTACCGCAGCAAGGTGCAAATGAATTATTTTAATTTTCCTCTCAACACACAGGATGGCAAAGGTGTCGAAGTTGGACAACTCAGTCTCTTTAAACTACTTTTCTTGTGCCTATACTGTTATATGTGGGTACAGTGTGAATATAAATTTATATATATATTTATATATTATTATACAGTGTGATTATAAATTTATATATATTTAATATATTTATTTTGAATATAAATTTATATATATTTTATTTTTTTTTAATTTTGTTTCACGCTTTATACCGCAGCTCTGAGTGGTAGCGATAGGCAGTTAGACCTAAATAAAATAGATTTTTATAAAAAAATATTATTATTCTCATAACAATTTGCTAACTCATTGTCTTCATTATAAAAGATTTATTTAAAATTCCAGAACGAGATAGAATCTGTACGAGCACAGCCCTTTCACTTCGTTATTTCAAATTTGTAGGCATAAATTACATTTCAGTAATTTATTCAGACCATTACAAAATTAAACACGCCAGCAACAAGGATCATAGCCTGTATTCCTACACCATTCACATTAACTTAGTCTACGTTGTTTACGTAGTTAATTGTGACGTAAATACGTATTAATTGTTTTGGTTGGTATTTTTTTTGTTTTTTTTTTAGCTTCACGCTTTATCCCGCATATGGCAGGGTAGGCAGAGGGAACCGCATGGACGTGGGAACCTAGTGTTAAGACACTCCGTTGCTTGGACTCTACTTTCTCCGTCCCCGATTTCCGCCTTTTTCGAGGCATTTGCGTGTTGAGTGGCGGAACTCAAAAGACGTTGCGCCTCTGCGCCACGACGCGACTTTTATTTTTTTAGGTACTACAATTTGTTTATTCGTCCATAATCCAAGCTAAGGAAAAAATAGAAAACAAAGTATAAAAAATCTCTAATTGTATAAAAAGATTTAAAAATGATTGACTAATAATAAAAAAAATCTAAAAAAAATAATCATTTTCTTTAAATAATAATGAACAGCTTTTTAAACAATAAAAATTTACAATAAGGTAGCTTAGCTTTTTAAGTTTCAAGCACGTACCTGAATATAACTAGGCATTGAAAACGGCGTAACTCAACGCTGAGCTTTTTCCAAAGTAAGAAGATTAAAATCAAATAGTTAAAAGTACTACTGAACTTGCCTTACATTGTATGGGAGAGATATGCTCAGATTACATAATTTAGTATAAAACACTTACAAATAAAGAAAATACATACAAATTTGAACGCAAGCGGGATTTGAACACGCGCCTTTTGGAAACTATCCAATTTAGTTCATTAAATTAAATTTATCTCTCCACTTTATATAATCAGATTGCGAAAACGATACTTCCTAGAAACGCCACGATGGGTCTACTTGTACCAACTTAGTCAAAGTTATATAGCTGGCTAACTGCTTTGGAAATCTTGACTGTCCAGAACTAGGTTAGATATTTCAATTTGTAGTAATAAAGTCTATTATTGGTAATCTGTATTAAATTTTTGTACAAGTAGTAAATTATTTTTCACATAGCTACATATATAGCTTTTCACAGCTTGGCCAAAACGAGATGAATAAACATTCTAAATCAATTTAAACACAATATATAATAACTAAGAAGTTATAAAGTTAAGAAAATTGTTGTATATTAATCCATGATCTGACCAATTGCGTATTTAGTAACGTACCCCCGGTTAGACCTGAATTGTAGTAGTCGGGATTTGAGTCCCCGTCGCGGCAAAAATTTGGGGCCTCCATGCGTGCTATGCATACAACAAATTATTTGTAAATACATATATACATATGTATGTGTTTAATATGTTCAAGCCTTAACATTTAGCCTTATTAGCTTGTTAAATTAATTAACCAAAATGGTGTCGATATAGAAATCAAAATGGCGTCGTCTATATTGAAAGGTTATTTTATTTATTTAAATTTATCAACTAAAATATTAGCAACAAAAAGTATATAAAATAGTGTAAATACACCATTTTGGTTAAGTTTATAGAAAGCTTGTAATTTCAGTTGTCATTTTATTCAAATTTAATTATTAAATGATTAATAAATAAGTTGATATCAAAATAATTATATATATTAATAAGTGTTTCAAAAGTATTAGTACTTCAGCTTAGACGAAAATATAAATTTATCGTACATATATACATAGTACATATATACGTATCGTCATAGTACATATATACGTATCGTACATATATACGTATATACATAGTACAACTATTATTGTTTAAAATATTTGAGAATTTTTCATTTATTTTTATTCTTAACCTAAATATTTTTACTTGAAAATTGAACATGACATCCTCTTCTATGTATAGGATATACTATATGTAATTTAAACCCTTAAGATTACATTAATTACGTCAAAGTTCAAAAATTGCTATTAGCAATAAGATGGCATTTGCAGGTTCTGTCTGTCTGCTCTGTTTGGTGTGCATTAGTTTTTCTATTTGTCGATCGAAGTATTTAAAGCTAAACGATTTTTTTTTCTATCGCGCTAATAGAAGTTCAGACATTTTCTTCAAATATGGTCAGCAGTATAGACGATAAAAAAGCTAGCTTATTATTTATATTTCTCTCGCATTTTCCAAATTAGTAACTTCAATTTGTATGTTTAAAAGAGACGAACTATTTTCATTAAAACATGATGTGATATTAGGGTGCTTATTAATTGCTTTATATTTTCTATAGAACTTTTGTACTTTCTATAAAATATAGGTTTTCAGACCGTTTTTACTAAGTTTTTAACTTGAATATCATTGTATTGTAAAAACTTTTTTTATTGTATATTTTAGATTATATCATTCTTATATATAAATGACACTCAATATTTATAATTATTATATATATATATATATATATATATATATATATATATATATATATATATATATATATATATATATATATATATATATATATATATATATATATATATATATATATATATATATATATATATATATATATATATATATATACACACATAAATAGTTTATTTAATAAACTCCATTCCATTAACCATTTCTTTGGTGTTGTAGAATTTATATTAGGTACGTCAATCTCATAAAATATATTCAATAAATCAAAGAAAAGAATTAATATTTTACTCGTCTTATGTTATAATTTAAAAACTATATGTCATAATAAGGAGTACTTAGTTTACACAATTTAACAATGAATTTTAAAAGAAAATATCAAAAAATATATATGCAATACAACCTATACATAATATATAAACACTTAATATATATCTATAGAAAATATAATATTAAAAGGGCATGCATTTTACTCACTCAGCATTTGTTTCAGGGGTAGGCAGGTCTCCTATAGTAGTTAAAGTTAATGTAGACCAGTACAAAGAGCCGAGGTACTTGCGAGTCAGTGTAGCATAGTCGCCTGGACGATGTGGGTATGCCCAGTCACCCTGTGAACATTATTTATTTTAATAAAGCCATAGCCGGTGCAAGTCTCGTAAATATTGGGACAAATAAAAACATATTATTAGAAAAAATATATATAATAATATTATATACTGTTCCGGAGAAAGACAGGCGGACGAACAAATAAGAGTAAGTTCGTTTTAAAGAAGTTTTGTTTCAGTATAGTTTAAATGTTTAAAAATATAATTGAAGAAATATTTCGAAAACTCAATTATTATTTTTTTTAGCTTCACGCTTTATCCCGCATGGCAGGGTAGGCAGAGGTTACCGCAGGAATCGTAGAACCTAGTGTTAAGACACTCCGCTGCTTAGTCCCTGCTTTCTCCGTCCCCGCTTTCCGCCTTTTTCGGGGGATTACGTGTCGACTGGTGGAACTCAACGCTGCGCTTTGCCTCGTTTCCAGAGCGAAGAAAGTGGAAATAGAAAAATCCATCTTCTCCGAGTGGGAATCGAACCCTCAAACCGTCGCGTTTACAGACAGACACTTACGCCTCTGCGCCACGACGGTCTATTAAACTTATTTACGTGTATAAATAGCAGAGAAAGTACAAAGACAAACACAATGGCATTATTTTTCCGCCTAATTTCGCCTAATAACGTATTGAGTAGCAGATCTTAACGCCGCGCCATGCCTTGTTTCACGAGAGCATCAAATTGTAAGGAAATGGAAAGTACAATAATACCGCTTAATTCTTTAAACAATTTTCCAATAAAAATTATTAAGAAACATTTTCTATATTGTTTGGTAGTTGACTGGTGTAGTTGGTTTTTACTCGGGGAACATAATTTTCGTTACCTAGTTCTAACAAGAAGACAAAATGCAAGTTTGAACTATCTCAATTAACACGCAATGGTCTAAACGTTTAACATTTTAAAGTGTCTTGTCATTTTAAGGTGACACTAAGTTTTCAGTTTTCACGACCTACTGCTGCATGTTGGAAATAAAGCAAAGGAAATGTTAAATAAAACTTTCCCACTATAGTAGTTTTAAAATAATAATAAGAAAAAATGTTACTTTCTTTTTAAATATAATATGCATAGTAAATTCTTTGTTTTAGTAATTTGCATTCTAGAAAGGTAATTTGATTATACCTCGGCTAACTGATTGTTTTACGACGGAGTTAATATAAACGTCTTGCCTGAACATCTTCACTTAATAGTATAAAACGCTATAACTTAACTTTATTAAATTATATTTAGATTTTATTTTTATTTGAATATTAATTTTAAATTGTAATTTTATAAAAAGCAGAGACTGTCTGTCTGCTTGTTCAGCAAAATTAATTACAGTTATTTTAATACTTAATTATTAATTTAAGTAGGGACGGAGAAAGCAAGAATTAAGTAACGGAGTGTCTTAACACTAGGTTCATATAGTTCCTGTAGTTCTCTCAGAATAAAGCGTAAAGCTAAAAAGAAAATAAAAAATATTATTAATTTAGTAATATTTTTATTTTATTTTCATTTAATATTATTCGAAATAGAATAAATTATATTCTGGAAATAATTACAAACTCTATTATGTCAGATTCTTTAAAGATATATAGTGATGGCGATTTATATATATATATATATATATATATATATATATATATATATATATATATATATATATATATATATATATATATATATATATATATATATATATATATATATATATATATATATATATATATATATATATATATATATATATATATATATATATATATATATATATATATATATATATATATATATATATATATATATATATATATATATATATATATATATATATATATATATATATATATATATATATATATATATATATATATATATATATATATATATATATATATATATATATATATATATATAAACATTATGAGTATATATAATATTACATAATAGTATCTTTCTTTGAGCTTTACGCTTTATCCATGAAAATAGCGTCCGAATCCGAAATATCTGCATATAATTTTCATTCGTCCACTGTAACCAACCTCTACTTTGCATTCAAATTTCAACCGGATTATTTTTCTTTTAATTCACATAAGTTTATAGGATTCGTTTACCTTTAGATTCTGGTAAATACCTGAAATCCTTCAGCTTCAGACAGCAAAAAGTAAAAGCAACCAAACCAATGCGCCAGTATGAGCAGGATATGGATGAGATTGATTACTCGCCAGAAATTCGGATATACTGTTCTTGACTCCACCATATAATAACAGCTCACTGCCCTGTATACCTGAAATAACATATTTTATTATTATTTGATACATGGCTTAAAGAAATAGGAATTGTTAATAAGGTACGTAGGGTAAACCTATTGTACTTCTAATGTAGAGTGTCTACAGTTGTTTGCTAATTTTATTCATTAATTAAAATGTTAACTTTACTCATTTTAACTAATATTACATAGCCAGCTATTTTGTTTCTTTCAACGCGCTAATCTCAAGAGCTACCGATTTGCGAAAACTTCTCCTTTCGTGGGATAGTACGTTTATTCAGGAAGAGTATTTATAGGCTATAAGCATTCTGATGGTGTTATTTTTTCCGGTAGTTTTTAGTTCTTTCATTACCCTCCAAGAGATATTAGAAAGGAACGCTATATCTGAAGTTAATTTAAATATAAGCATTATTTCGAATAATATAAAAGCCTTCCAATCATTGTGTATATGTTTACCAAGGCTTTTCTATTAAGGTTAATGGATGGATCATTTAGCAATTCCCCATAGATTCACGCCGCAACCCGCAAATAGCGGGATAGGAACAAGAAACCTAGTCTTAAGAAACTTATATTATCAAAACAATGCATGTTGAGTGCCGGAACTAAACGCCGCGCTTGCTCTTATTGTTAGAGCGAGAAAATGACACAATATCGTAACCTCGACAGGGAATCGAACCAATAATGGTTATATTTATTTTCTGACATTATTTCACTGTGGCAGGGTGGCCTTAATCATTTTATTTCTAACTCAATTTCACATTTTTAATATCTTTAAAAAATTAAATTAGAGAACTGTCATGGAATTTAATTATGTTGTTAACAGAAGAGAAGAAACAAGTTAGCGTTCCATGAATTCACCGTTTGGGTGCCGGGCTCATCATGTCCATTTGATTTGTTTATTTTTAATGTATTCAATCTAAAACTGAGTTGTGGGTCCGATTCCCACTTATAATGAATGAACTAGTTTAATTTTCTTTGTTTGAGTTACAAGATAAATGCGACGTTGAGTACCGCCATTCGACACAAAATGCCCCGAAAGGTGGAAAAGGACTAGCAGAGTGTCCTAACACTAGGTCCCTAAAGTTCCCTCTTCCAACTACGGCACGTGCCAGATACAATGTGTAGCTTAGAAAAATATTATAATATACAAAAAATCATTTAATATAGCAACCATTTTTAAGGGTTTATTGAGATATGAAAATAACATATTTAAATATAACATTTATTTGGACGAGCGCCCTCATACAATATAAGTATTCAATTAAATCGTAATTTTGCGTTGCTATCCTTTGGAATATTTGAAGTGGAATTTTAATATGAGCATATTATAATTTGTTGAGTACTACTAACAAAGACACAATAAAAAATTAAGAAATATGACTACTGATTAAAAGTATTTAAGACAAAATGTTTTTTTTACGTCTTCATGCTCTTCCCGCACACAGTAGGGTTGGCAGAGGGAACTGTAGGAACCGTGGGAACCTAGTGTTAAGATACTCCTTTCCTCGCTTACCACCTTTTTTCGAGACATTATGTGTTGAGTGGTTCTACTGAAGTGGTTCTGAAGAAAGTGGAAAATGAAAAAAATCCCTCTTCCCCGAGTGGGAATCGAAACCTCAAACCATCGCGTTTACAGGCAGACGTTACACGTCTGCGTCACAACGGTTTTCACAATGTTTTATCATAGTGAATAATAGTAATAGATTTTGATTTGTTTACAAAGTTTACTTATACTCTACTTTCAGGTATTCTTTTCTATACATGACACTGGCTGAATTTTTCGCTTTAATAATGAAATATAAAAAAATAAATATGAATTACAAATAAGAAGTAAGCAGTATTCAAACGTATTTAAACTGGGTCTCTTAGAAGCCATCCAACACTCAATTAAAAATACCATGACATTTCTTGCCACAAGTGAACAACGTTAGTCAACATATCCATTATATACGTATATATTGATTTATTAAGGAATTAAAGTGACCAATCATTAGTCAACATACATATGTATGTATATATTGTCAATAAATAAAGCACATTTTGAAAATAATTTTCTATTAATACAATACATTGATCATAAAATTATTTATCTTGGTCCAGTCACCACTAGGAAAATGAGAAGGGAAGAGGAAGCTTTATACTGGTTTAAGAAAAAAAAATTCCCTTCGAGGGTAAGGACCGGATGAGACGAGGATATTACTTGTTTCGTAAACATAATATACATAAAAATCAAAAGACTCGGTTATCAGATTCGGAAATTTTGGTTGTCTGTGTGGAATTGACGTTTGTTTGATCTTAAATATTTATTCTATCATATTTTAAGTATGTATGTAAAATAATATGACACTTTTTAGATTAATATAGCTTATAAATAGTTTAGTAAACAAAAAAAATAGCATCACCTAAATCCCGTATATCGCTACACTACAAGCTACGCTGAGAGAATTTAAAAAGAACTTCGGTCCTCAGCTTTGCGCCTGTATTTAAGATGTTACGTGTTAATAGATACCTCTGCCTTTTTCTTGGTTAGTAAGCCAAAAGCTTAATAGACCAGCAAGTTACAAATTAAACTCTTAAATAGGGTTCCAACCCATAATCTACTTTGTAACCAGATAATGCCCACTTGCCTCACAGCGCCAAAATAGTGTTATTAAATATTTGTCACTAATACTGATATAAGTAGTAATTTTATTGTTAGTTCCTAAATTTTTTAATTTCACGCTTTACCCCGTTCATAGCAGGGTAGGCAGAGGAAACCACAAGCACCATGGGGACCTAGTGACTAGACACTACGCTTCCTGCATTCCGTCATTAAAGGCATTGTGTGTTGAGCGGCGGAACTCAAAGCCGCGTTTATTTACTAATCTCACCTTAAAAAATCTTGGAAACCGTATGATGGGATTGGTGCCGATTTTGAGCTGCAGCAAATCTAAGGGTGCTAACGCCGTTATGTCCAGTAAAAACGATCTCGATGCAATATAGTGCTTTGCTAATTTCTTCGAATCGTAAACCTGTGGAAAATTGCATAATTTTAAAAATTATATATATAAAACTATATGTATCATTAGTATATATTCGATCGATTGTCGATTTATAACATGATATATTTTTCTTTGATAACTTAGATAAAGACGCAGTGTTTCGAATCCGAGCTTGAGGGTAGAACAAAATATAGTAACACTAGGCTAATTTTCTTATACTGCAATATGCGGGTAATCGAAAAGAAGCTTTAAAAGCTTCGTTAGATTTCGATACTCAGATAATGACGGCAGTAAAATGAAAAAGACATGGAAAACCGATTTTATTTACTACACGAAGTGTTCGCTTTTTATATCTTATAAATACGATAACGAAATAGTAACTCATATGGATTGTAGAACTAAGAGAGCCAGCTTTATGTATATTTGAGCCATCCCTTTAAAATAAGTGGATATTGAAGCCTGAATGAAACTTTTATTGGAATAAAAGATTCAGCCAAATTAATTTAAAAAAAATTCAATGGAATAAAAATTGTATAGATAACTTGTATCTATATAACTTCAGCTTTAATAAGAGTGTCGGGAGAGAAATTTTAAGAAGAAAAGATAGGAAAGACACTCCGTTCTCCGCTTTCGCTTCCTCTTTTAATTTGGCCAGAATTACTAAAAGTTTTTGTTTAATGGTGTAACATAATATAGATATATTACGAAATTAAGCGTTTACTTGCACAGTAGAAATAATCTTTAACTTTTTCTTTTTTAGAAATAATTTATTTACCCGAGTGGGGATCGAAGTCTCCATCAACAAATAACTTACAGTCATAACAAAAAAACACAAAAAATAACTCGTTGATTTTTTTAAACACAAATTAAGGTTGTATTCAAAAAATAAATTAAAACGTCTTCTCTTTATCTACGACTTCAATAAACGGAGACATAAAAGAAAGTAAGTGCAAACACTTGTAACTCAAAAGCTTTTTATTCAGATATTCTATTCATGTGTCCTTAAGCTTTTACTAGATCCTGGGGAGATAAGATATATTTAAAGCTACATATTAGATATGGGAATAATCTTCAAATGAGATTTGATTTAAATGGAATTTTATAAGTGGAGATAACGGCAATTTATGTTTTCTAGTAAAAGGTGATATAAACTATTTAACTGTTTAACTAACATCTCACAATTGCCTCTTAATAATGAAATATGTGGAAACTATTAAATATAGATACCCAATTTTATTTATTTTTTGTATTAGTTAAATTAATACAAAATATTCAAAAAACAATTATTAATATTAAGATAATATATATGTAGTATAATCTTTCGTCTTCTCTTCCTCTTTTTGCTTCTATTATATAAATAGGTTCTAACTGAATACTCATTGCAAGAAAATATTGTTAATAGACCAATAAAGCAAGTCTACTGAAGCCACTAAGTGTAACTAAAAGTTTGAAGCCTGTAAAAGTTTGCGCTTTCTTGGACCAACTTTATATATAGAAGAAAACAAATCGATACAACATGTTTAAGTAAAACACACTAACCTCCTGAGTAATTAAGATCAGTAAGCTTATACATCTCAATAACGACCCAAGAAGTGTGCCATGGGTTCTTAATTACTAACCTAACGGCTTAGTTTATTGTATTTTTATATAGAAAATAATGTATTTTATATTGACTTCCTTATGAGGTAGTTAGGCTGTTATAAATGCACGTATTCGACTAAAATTCAAATTATGTTTTGCTTTATTTCTCTTGCTAACATGGGGCTTGAATTGAGAGCCTAAAACTGTACTTTACAAATATTTAATAAAAAAACAAATATTTAGATAAAGAACATTAAGTTTAATTTTCTAATATTAAATTGTCTATACTAATAACAGCTTTTGTGCGAAAAAAGCTTTTTGTCACTTATTTCTTCCCTCGTAGCATAGCATGCGGAGGGCCTAGTATTGGGACACTAAGCTCTCCGCTTCTCAATTGAATTTGATATTGACATATAAGTAAGCAGTACTAAATACTATGCAATTTTTTTGTAACAGTAACAGTAGATGTAACAATATACATACCATAAGCCCTTGTTCCAGATATCCTGTACGAAATTGTACGACAACGTCAAGAGCGAACACGACGTCTCCAATACCGTCGCACGCCACCCAAAAGTAGTGGCACATTATCTGTTGAAAGAAAAAAAATATTAATTAATTAAATTAATTACATATCAAGTTTCAGCCGATTTATAGCAGTTCCTTTGTGTAAATATATTAAACTCCATTTCAATCTAACATGCTTTTGCTGAAATTAATATGCAGAAATAAAAAAAAACAGATAGCATTTTATAGGTTCTATTCAATGATTATACTTAGTCTGGCCATAAATACTGTTACTATTCAAAAAAAGAAAATATTACGTTTGAATTTGGAATCTGTCATTTTTATATGATTGCTTGATGTGTTTTCTTATTTTCGCGCCATTATATTGTTAAATATTTTGTTATATTAAAATGGAGTGGGGTAATAAAGAGAACCGAATCGCTGTGATTGCCTTACATAAAGTAGGTATGGAGAAAAGTGTAATTTTTAAAACCCTCCACCCGCTTGGTATTAGTCAAATGTTTGTTTACCGGGCTATTGATAGGTACAATGATACCTCCTCTGTTTGTGACAGAAAAAGATCTGGCCGTCCACGTACCGTTCGTGTGAAAAAGGTGATTAAAGCAGTTAGGGAAAGAATTCGAAGAAATCCTGTCCGTAAGCAAAAGATTTTATCTCGGGAGATGAAGATAGCTCCTAGAACCATGTCGCGTATATTAAAAGATGACTTAGGACTTGCAGCCTATAAGAGACGTACTGGTCACTTCTTAACTGATAATTTAAAGAAGAATAGGGTGGTAAAATCCAAACAACTACTTAAGCGGTACGCAAAGGGAGGTCACAAAAAAATTTTGTTTACGGATGAGAAAATTTTTACAATTGAGCAGTATTTTAATAAACAAAATGACCGTATTTATGCTGGAAGCTCTAAAGAAGCTTCGCAATTAGTAAACAGAGTACAACGTGGGCATTATCCCACTTCAGTGATGGTTTGGTGGGGTGTTAGCTATGAAGGGGTGACTGAGCCATATTTTTGTGAAAAAGGTATTAAAACGTCGGCACAAGTTTATCAAAATACCATTCTTGAGACGGTAGTTAAGTCTTTAACTAACACCATGTTCAATAACAAAGAATGGTGCTTTCAACAAGACTCGGCACCGGGTCATAGAGCTCGATCCACCCAATCTTGGTTGAAAACTAACGTTCCGGACTTTATCAGCACTGAAAACTGGCCGTCGTCAAGTCCTGACCTAAATCCATTGGATTATGATTTATGGTCAGTTTTAGAGAGTAAGGCTTGCTCTAAACGCCATGATAATTTGGAGTCCCTAAAACGATCCATTCGGTTGGCAGTGAAGAATTTTCCTCTAGAAAGAGTTCGTGCTGCTATTGATAACTGGCCTCAACGTTTAAAAGACTGTATTGCAGCCAATGGGGACCACTTCGAATAAACATTGTATATTTTTAATAGTTATATATTGATGTATTAAACTAACTCACTATGAAAGGAATAAATGTTACGTATAAAAAAAAATCGTGCTTTTCTTTATAACAATATTTATGGCAAGACTAAGTATATATGGAACTTCGTAACACGAAACAAAACAACGAAATCATGTCAATGTTGGCTGTTGCTTGTAGGCAAAGGTCCGCATTGGAGGAGCTCCACACTACTCTGAAGATATATTAGTATTGTTAACATTTACTTGTAGTAAATAGAGCGTAGAATCACTGTCCTAATATTTCAGAAATACATAGTCTATACGTACGTATATTTTTTTAAAATAAAACTTTAACCACTTTTGTTTTCTAAACGTCGATTAATTTCCTAAATAGCTAATTAAAAACGATATTTAACGATAAATCAAAACGAAGGAAACATTTGAACTTTTGTTTTAAAAGTTACGACACGAGATTGTATTTTTTTTATTCATATACTTTTTACTATACAGCGAATTACGGAAATTTACAGAGAAGAAACAACTTAGCGTTCCATGGATTCACCGTGCGGGTGCCGGGCCCATCGTGTTGTAGGAAGAGGAGCTCCGAGCAGCACTTGGGACTTGCGACCCAAGTGTAGGTTTAAAGGGCCCCTTTATAATGCGTTAACGCTCACCTTCACCGTCCGAGCTCCTCCCACTACCTAAACAAATTTTAAATTTCTTAAATTTAATTTTTAAATTCTACCAAAGCCGCCTTCGAAGTGCGTTCTAGAAATGAATTTGTGATAGTTCTAGACAGGCCGAGATCTTTTAATAAACTATAGAGAGATTTCGCTGTTATACCTCTTGCTCCTACTCCAACCGCATATAAGCTCGCTCTAAAACTATTCGTGGTCAGTTCACTTGTGTGAGATATTTGTTTCCCACGGAACTGTAAATTCTACCAGTACTAAGCGTTAATTTAGAAGCAAATACGTTCATTTAAGACAAAGTATTTTGCAAACTTTAGCCCCGACTTTTTTTTACCAAATATATAAAAATAATACACACACATCTCCACGCTCTCTCCCTAGTGGGGTAGTCAGAGTGAACGGAGCGCCAAACGCAGCGTTCCCTGCTTACCTCTTTTGCCTTGTCCACAGTCATTAACCACTTCATACATGCTCTCCGGGAGTCCTCATGCTTTTTCGTGAATTTCCTACAGTATCTTCGATACTGTGTTTTCGAAAGTCAACCGACGTCTCCTCTTACTTCTCTTACTACTCATTTATGCGTTCACATAAAATTATCATCAATCAAGCGAGCATCGAAGTCAGAACCAGTATATCTACAGTCAGACGATGCCCCACTGCGATCCCATGGCCTCAATGGCTTTGTAAATTCAATTACTTTATACTGCCTAGTGCTACAATCATATTACGAGCGGCGCGACGTGACGTGCGCACTTTGTACAATGCTTTATTTATATACGCATAAATTATTCTTAAGTAATTTACAAGCACTTGCCTGGTCCTGTTCAAAATAATTCGTATTATTACTTTTTATTAGTTTTTTTTAATATGATTAGTATTTTTTGATGAATAACTAATATTAGGGACAATTTACACATTAAGAAAAAAGATTTTAGAGAGTAAAATATTTTTTAAGAATGAGGGATTACCCTCATTTTTTTACAACTATTAAGTTATAAGGCAAGCAATTTAGCAAATATATGTTAGGTATATTGTTATGATGGTTAAGTCGTTTTGGATGGTCGTACAGTAAAATAAAACAAAGCTTTCTATTTCAAGATCTAGAAAACTGTGAGCCCCGTTCAACCTGCGCTATTTCACTCTTTAATAACAGTATTGCCCTCTTTTAGAAATTAGCAATTGAAAAAAAAACTGTAAACACAAATTCTAATTAGTCATATTGTTATTACTTATAAATTTAAATAAAATAAAATTATAATTAAATTAAATAGCGATTAGTATAATGTTGCTATTAATTTATATTAATGGCTGTTACTACTTCAACAGAAAGTATATTAAATAGTAGCTTGTCCAAAAATAATAACTCAACAGTAGATTTTTTGAAAATGAATATGTTGAAGTGAATAAAGAAAATTATCAAGAAAATTATCAAAATATTAGAAATTGTTAATGGAATAGGTTTGTAGTGATGTTTGCCGTACCGTTATCATTTTTACCGTTATCATTTTTATATATATTTTTAAACTTATTTTTTTATTTTATATTAACACGTTTTGAGGACCGTCGTGGCGCAGAGGCGTAACGTCTGCCTGTAACGCGATGGTTTCTGGGTTCGATCCCCAGTCGGGGAAAATGGATTTTTCTATTTCCATTTTCTTCGCTCTGGCAAACTAGCCAAAACGCGGTGTTGACTCAACACGCAATGCCTCGAAAAAAGCGAAAAATGGGGACGGAGAAAGCAGGGACTAAGGAACGGAGTGTCTTAACACTAGGTTTCCATGGTCCCTGCAGTTCCCTCTGCCTACCCTGCCATGCGGGATAAAGTGTGAAGCTAAAAAAAACCATTTTATTTCAATTTCTGGCGTCTGAATATAATAATAAGTGATTGCCATTTGTTTTGCCAAATTTAGAAGCCTACGCTCTGAAATTGTAGATAAATATGTGCATACTTCGAATGTCAATCATTTATTAACGGAAAATTTTATATATTATACATTTAAATGTGTAAAACATTTCAAATAATTCTAATGTACCTTTATTAAATTGTAGAAAGGACTTCAAGGAAAGGCTCTAGCCAGGGTCAAGAAATTAAATTATGTCAAAAGAGCAGAATACAAAATATAATTAATATAATTGACTGAATTAATTCAAAATTCATACTTTTGCAAGGTAAAACACGGCGTTGAATTCCGTCACTCCTTACGCCGTCTGGTACAAGGATAGAGTGTCTTTTTTCCACATAGCATTGGCTTTTGGACTTTAGAAACTCCACTTTGTACGGTCATTAATATCATTGACATGTCAAAACATTGTCTTCCGACATAGTTCCTAAGTACGTACCATCTCAGTCGACGCCTTTAGAGCTTATCTGCTACGTTACTGATCCCCAAATTACTTCAAATGAATGTGTTGAGTGTACGATCAGCCCATATATCATGGTCATGGAGTGTATTGACACTAAAATTTTCGTTCTCTATTTCTTCCGCAATACGGAATAAGACGTTAAGAAGAGAAATGCAAGAAAAAGAAAAACAACAAAAGCTCATACATTATTATTCATTATTAAGTCTTGTTAGCAAATATGATTACTAGGTACATGCTGTTTAGGTACAATTTATTGCTTCATTAATTAGTAAGGGATCGTCGTTTATTGCAAACATCCCCTATCAAGTCTTAACGATATACAAGTAAGCTCCTATGGGCTGTAAAACATAATACAAATGAGGTTTTATTGTTTTATTAATGAATTCCATTACATATGAAATACGCTGTAACTTTGAACCATAATGAATAGGCTTCTTTCTATGTAGTGGAGGTTAAATATAGAAAAATGTAATCTAATTCTAATGTAATGTTAGAACTCTCTTCTCTCCGCTCTCCTCCCGCTTAATAGACATTTCTTGTAAATGTCATATTATACTAGGAGAAGTGTATACTCTGCATTAAAAGCATAATAATATGTACAAACGCGCTAATCTCGGTGATTATTGGGTCAAATAAAACAACATCTTCGCTTTTGTATATGTATATAAATTAACGAAGAAAGCTATATTCATAGTCCAGTGTATCCATATTTTCTGTAAGAAAAAAAAATCAAAACTATATATACCTAAATGAAACCCTTGCGTATCGATTGCAATTCGCTCTTGACCAGTCTATAGGTTTTAGAAATCTTGAAAAATAATATACAACGATATGGTTTTGAACTAACAGTATATTCGTAAAATCTTCATATTACTATGTCAGCTGTATATTTAATTATATTCCAAAAGCCACTTATGACACAGAGCTCTTTACAATATTGAACGGTTTAATAAATTACATTTTTGTTGTAGTGTTAGGTATAAAAGCTTTATATCATATCAGGTGAGGCCGAAAAATTCCACTGTCAAGACACTCTATTTCTCTGTTTAGTATTCGAAGAGACATAACACATAAGTGGTGATAATAAAGATATAGAAGAAGAAGAAGAAGAAAATAATATACCTCCTCTGGAGGTCGACCTTAAAACCATCACGATTTTTTTTATTTCTTTCAAAAAATAAGCAGGGACTAAGCAACGGAGTGTCTTAACACTAGGTTCCCACGGTCCCTGCAGTTCCCTCTGTCTACCCTGCCATATGCGGGATAAAGCGTGAAGCTAAAAAAAAAAAAAAAAAAAAAAAAAAAAAAAAAGTATCATTATGGTAAAACATTACATTCTTAACTTAACGTAGTTTTTTAAACGACAACGTAAATTATTACAACGTAAACAATGTAATTTTAGAAAGTTAAAAAAAAAGGATTTTAGACACTTTTTTTTAAACTTCCTAAAATTACGTTACGTTACAAAGGTGATTTCCTTATTTTTCTTATAATATCAGTTTTAGTCACGTGCCTAATAAAATGGTTTAAGGAGGACAAGATACTTAGCATTCCATTGATTCACCGTGCGGATGACGGGTCCATCGCCATTATAATGTCACTCAAATCCAGTATCAAAGCTTAAAGTTAAAATATGATATGCAAAGTGTTACCCAAGTGTTATGGTTTTGACGTTTTGAAGTAATATCATCTTATCGTATTGAAGGCCTTATTGATTTGTCTTTTTTGCTTCAAGGATATCTTTTAATTTACTACAACATTTACTTATACAAAAAGAAAAAATAAGTGTCTCAATTTTATGCCTGTCATGTCTTTAGGCAAGAGATATGCTTTTTTATTAAAATTTTAATTAAAATTGTGTGACTTTTACCGAAAGTACAGTAAGTTTCAAACAAACAATTAACGGGATAATTAAAGCATTTAAAAGGCAGAACATTTAAGCTTACGTATAGTTCGCAAGTCCCCGGCATTGGGATCCTCGTCCTACAAAAACATTGGACCAACACCCATGTGATAAATCCTTGAAATGCTGAGTATAATTCAAACCAAGGGTTAATGGCATTAGTGCGTTTTTTATATTCAAAATTACTAAAGATACTTACAAGCGTGAGTATGACAATTGAATAAATATGAAATAAAGTCATAATTCCAATGTATGAGAAATTCAGTACAACCCATAAAACAAGATTTGAATCTTGTACCTACATCATAATTTAAGCCTCTTCTATTACTATAACATTAGTGCATTACCATCAGACAAGCTGAGGGTAAACCTTTTAATCAAGTGTACTAATTACTAACTGATGCTCGCTTTCTACTAACGTCGGCTATTGGTTCCACGTTACTGCCCCAGAGGGTATTACGACGACCTCGAGACCTTTCTTTACTGTCTCAAACGTCCTGGGAAATAAACCTTAAGTTACCAAGCAATTTCTAACAGTTCATTTATGAATTGACTTCTAGACGAAATATACATTTGTTAATAGATGCTAATGCGTACACTCTATTATATTCAAGATGATTTAAATAATAACTTGTTTATTCAAAAATAAATTTTCATTAATCTAAATGAATTTAACTTGAGCCATGTAAAAAATATCCGATTTTTTTCTTTTTAACATCATTTGCTCCCACAATATTGTATAATAATATTTTTATTCCTAGTTTGTACTGGATCTTGTACATAGCAGGTTACGCAAAAGCAGCCCAGTATTACAACATTTAAACTTCAATTTTTGATACATTACATGTTGAGTGGCGGAGATCAAAGACTTTTACCTTGTTAACAGATCAGAGGAATAAAATTATACATTATCCTCGAATTGGAATCGAACCTTTACACACACTGTGCCGCTGCGACATGACAGCTACACACTATTTTATTTATACACTATATGGCTAATAAACATATTATATGTATTCGTGATTCAGAATCCAATCACTTGCGGCTTATCATCTCTTGTAAACAACTCCAGTTGGCACAGTGGTATTAAATTTGAGATAGTAGTATAGGATATAATCGTCTGATAGTGGGGACAAGAATTTAGCGATATAATTAATATTATATTATTAAAGATAAAAAGAAAAAAACAGTGCTTAGCCGGTTAGTTATGGAGGATAAAGTGTAAGTCACAAAGCCTTTATGCCTATATTTATATTAAATATGTGTTTTCCATTATGTATGAAAATTTCCATGTACCCTAAAATCTTTGATCTTAATTGAAATTTAGAAGCTACTACGAGTACTTTTAACATTAACCTAGAGTTACGAAAATTGAGAAGTATTTAAAATTTATGTTACAAATACTTAATTAACAATCCGAAACAAGAAACTCAATTATAAGCTATATAGCTAATTTCATACAAAAAAGTATACACAAGTAATTTTATTAGTTGTAACTTAACGTTCACTTTTTGCTGATGGAAATGATATTAAGTTTTGTGCTTGAGTACGACTCAAGTGCAGAACTCCAGCAGAAGAACAGCGGACATTATTTCTTTCAATGGGAATGATTAAAAAAAATCAACTAGACTAAGATAGTTCACCGTTCATGTAAACATATATCAGGCATTTGTATCTAATTTCTAGATAAGCAACACATCCAGACATTCAGCCATCCGTGTTTCATGGCGTTATATCGTGATGTATACCAAAAATTCTTAAACGATGACCACGACCGCTGACGAAGATGAAGTAAGAAATAATGTTCCGCTAAAACCGACCAACCAATATCTTTAATTTGCATGTACAGGAAATGGAAATCTACATTTCCAAACATTACAGAGAAAAAGTTAGTTACTTTTATTTCCGTCACGGGGCCCTTATAGAATAAATTACATTACTTTGATTTCGACAAAACTTAATAAATTGAAATGTTATTCCGAACATGAAACGTCTCAATCGACTGAAAAAAGTGGCAATGAAAGGAATCAAATGATCCTTTAGAATTGCTGTAATTCTTGTTGAATTTCTGTAAGTAATGTTTTATCACCACAAATTTATGTTAGAAACTTTTAACAATATTTTTAATCAATTTAAAAAAGAGAAGAGAAAAAATAATATTTTTGTTTATTCTGTTTTGAAAAGATGACGCCGAATTTTCCTGAGCAGTACAAAACATCCTCTTAGGTTGTAGATTTCTATAGGTGAAGGTGTCTACTTAACATCAGGCGATCCTTCACCTCGTTTGCCATCCTACAATATTGAAAATATAAAAAAAGTTCGACTGACATTTAAGCTGACGAATGACTGAATATTATTTATGATCTATATTTTACATATTAAAATAACCCAATTAAAAAGCTTTTTTCAATTTTACGTTATATACACATACATACATAGACCTACCTATGTATGAGAACACTTCTACATCCAATCAAATTCGCACCCACTTATATTGAGATCGATGAGGTCAGTGCTTTTCCAAATATATATTGAGAGCAATTGAAAACTAGATTAATTAACATTTAATTGTTTAACAACTCCCTTTTGAACATATGTTCTATATATGCATATATTTTAAAATATTACAGCGTAATTTGCACAACTAATGTACTTGGTTACACACTTCTTCCCGCACTTAGTAGGATAGATAAATAGATGACAGTCGGAACTCAACGCTGCGCTTGGTCATGTTAGGAAAGCGCATCAATAAAATAATGAATTCTTCAAGTGGGAATCGAACCCACGTCTGTCATGCTAATATTAGGGCATTGTGACTTATATGAGTAATATAATTGTAAGTAGTTATTTAAATAAAAGAAAAGTAAAATTAGGTTTAATGATCACTTAGGTTTAATGATAACTTCAAGTGTCTTTGAATGGATGAAAATGATGAGGATGTCATCATGCAGGTTATAGGAAATTATCTTTGGCAATGCATAACGTGGGCCAACCCCACTAAACACGTAATTCTTCCAACTTTAGAGATGGAGTAGTAAGGTTAAGATTAAAGCTTATTTAAAATAAACAGAAATTGTAATAAAAAACGAAAACAAGAAGAAAAGCTCATAAAACGTTTTTACATGATAGATATTTTATTTCAGTCAGCATTTACTATATTATACTTTGGTAGCGATGAGATCACGCTTTGTTCTTTACTATTGAGAGCAATTTCATTGTTGTTTAGTTGTTTCTGTCAGGAAACATTTTCCATTATTTGCAGTTGTTGTGAAGATAACAGCTGTTTATGTTAAAGGCTTGTGTTTGATTATTACAGAGACAAAACTTACTTAGACTGTATAAATAAGAATTAATGTCGTGATTAAGTGGTTTTCAGTGAATTGGTATGGGTTTATACGATAATATTTCAATAATAATTTATAAGTGATAAAAGAAGAATGTCAATGACAGGGGACAAAACGATTATGAAACCTAGGTATCGTTAACCCTGTAGTCTGGCTGTGGCTGCCCAGCTAAACTTGAAGCTATTTTTAATTTTATTACACTAGTAGTGAATTGCTCGTGGCTTCGCTTACTTGATTTCGGGTGAACTTTAATTAAAAAAAAGCTTTTACTCTCCCTTTATATTAGTTTGTTATCCCTCCTTTTATATTAATTATATTTATATGAATAAACTATACAATCACTATATTATCGGAAGCGGGATGTACGCATTTCAAAAAAGTTCCTCGTGTACTTGCGGTGAAAATGCATCCCGCGGGAATTGTTGTACTATATGTTCCTCGTCTAACTTCAGGTGGAAATCAGTTCAGGTAAGTCGGAGATAAATCAAGATACGATCGGAATGATAGAAAGTCCCTTATTTTTTGGTAGGGTATAAATAGAAATATATATATTTTTTAAAATAAATCATTTTAAAATCACATCATACATTTCAATTTTATTTCTAAATAAAACGTGTAATTTTTTAATTTTATTAGCTTTATTCTTTATCCAGCTCGTAGCAAGATATGTAGAGGGAAACCCAGCGTTAGGTACACTGTGTTCCCCGCTTTTCGCCTTTTGGGGCATAAAATCAACGTTGCGCTTTGCGTAGTTTTCCGAGCAAATAAAATCGAAATAGAGAAATCCATATAGAATGGTAACAAAGATATACGATGGAAAAGTAAGTAGTAAGAGAGGTAAGGGGACACCTCGGTTGATTTTCGAAAACACAGTATCGAAGATACTGGAGGAAGATCACGTAAAAAGCATGAGGATTCCCCGGAGAGCATGCATGAAGAGGTTAATGACAGTGGACGAGGCGAAAGAGGTATGCAGGGACCGCAGCGTTTGGCGCTCCGTTCCCTCTGCCTACCCCGCCAGGGATAGAGTGTGAAGCTAAGTAAGTAAGAAATTCATCTTCCCCTAATGGGAATTGAACCCACAAACCGTCACATTTACAGGCAGACGGCACGCCTCTGGGCCACGATCGGATGATGTTATTTCATAAATAAGTTTGTTCCACTAATCTCGGTAGAGCAAGCGCACTTGTGATAATCGACTTCGATCACGCTATCTCAGAACGAAATAACGGTAATCTGAAAGTTCAATCAAAGAGCTTTATATATAATACTAGGGTTTTGATCGTTTCGTATAGAAATGCAGTATTCGTAGCTATTGATATTGAATTAAGGTCGTCATCGTTTCAGGTCACTAGTAAAATGTTCAAAATCAAAAAATCTATTAAAATCGTTTATATTAGTTCGTTTATATTAGTATCAGCTTTCTAATGTAATTTAAACTTGATTATTATTATTAAATTTACAGTTCTTTGTTTCGATTTAGTAAACTATGTTTCGAAGATATTTACTAGTAAAAATAAGTTTTTGTAAGAAAAAGTTATAATATTGGATCTTGAAATTGTGAAACACTGTGTCAGAAATCACAAATATATTGTATACAATTACTTTCAAATACGCTTTTACGATAAGCCGTTTTACAACCTTTAACAGTATAGTTTAAAGATATTTTATAAAAAAGGCTTAGAAAATGAACGCAGCGGGATTTTAATCCGCACCTCTTGGAAATAATCTAATCGTCCAAACCGTTAAGCCATAGGTTATCGTCAAACTATAATGAAATTATTCGAAAATATGGACTTTAGTAAAGCAATGTCAATTGGAATAGATTTCATATTCAAAGTACGATCAGTAATACCTGACAGATAAACCAGAGATTTGCAATAATTTTCATTGTTATTAAAGATATTATACATACAAAATTATTTTTTTTTTTGTATTCTTTTACCTCAATTAATATCAACGCTAAGGTAAATCCAAAAATTTTTATAGCTTTACGTTGTGTCCTGCACATAGCAGGGAAGCAGAGGAAACCATATGCAGAAGAAACGTAGTGTTAGGACACTGTTTGCCACTTTTCTAATTTCGAAGCCTTGCGTGTTAAGTGGTACTCAGCGCCTTGCTTTGCCTTTGTGCCGGACAAAATAAAAATAATTTATATATTCCCCAAATGAGGATCAAATCCACGAACGCGTTACGTTTATAGACGCTGTGTCTATAGTTCACAACGTCCTCAATATTTTTGATAATGGTTCAATTAAATAAACAACTTTCGTGATGAGTAAAAGTTTGCTGACATGATACGATACTTAGATATTTATTACACCTTAAACCAAAATAAAATCAACTATAAATTTTGAGACACAAGATACGTAGTACTATACTCATTTAAATTCCACTTATTTTGACATCAATCGTCTGCAATTGTTATCAGATAATAGAACTGTTGGAATATATGCTATGATAATGGCGTTATACCATTTTCAACGGCTTCATTGCATACTGCATTTAGTTAAAGCTCAATACATGTATATCTTCGTTTTTCGCTTTATAGAACCACAAAACGATGTCTGCTAGAACCAGAATGGTAAAATTTGTTTGAATTATGCCGCTTATGGGCTTTAAGATTTTAATTAGGGACTGTGAGTTTGATTAACATATAATATATAAATGATTACATAATGTAAAGATATATAAGAACTGAAAAGATATGTAAATAGAGAGAGACGTGATATAGAGAAAGAATATTTTTTATTTAAATTGTAAGTTCTCAATATGTCCTTTAAAATTTAAACTACGCCAGCAGATGACTAAAATTGGTCAAACAAGCGTTATTTTCGGTTACATGTCTATGGTCGAACGCATCGTTATTGCATTTGCGGAGTACCGTACCGTAGAGATGTCTAAAACTACATAGGACTTTTCCTACAAAAATACAACCAAATTTTAAAATTTGTATCATTTAAACGAAGGATAGATTTTTATATACGTTTTTAAGAATTTATATATATTTATATATACAGAGTGTATCTGACATGACGGCCGTTATCAAAACTACTTATAGGGGAAAATATTTCACGGCTATATACAAAAAAGTAATTCACAATTATCAATACTTTAGGCAAAGGATAATTTTTCCCATTTAACGATATTTATTCGTGCTGTGTAACGCGTGAGGTAGACATGATTAAATACGATTGACGTATAGACCTCGTACTACAAAAATACTATTAAACGTTGTATCTGTCACCTTTCATTCAAAAAAATAACCTAATGAGAAAGGGATATATCTCTTTCCCGCTCTCACAGGATAGTGTACGCTTGCGTCATACTTGAGAAATGGCGTTTTATTTTGGAACAATAATAATTTTTGAAAAAAGTTTATGAAGGCTAGTTAATACTTGCTTTGAATGAAGGTCGCGGTAATATCCACACTCTGTATATTTTTTCAATTATTTTTTTATATACAATTAAAAAAATTACAAAGATAAACAAATAAGCGAGTTAAAAAAATAAGATATTTTTAAGATTACCTGTAATTCAGGAAAGCTCTGTCGCACGATGAGGGTCCACAGATTGTATAAAACACAGACTGTGATCAACCAGAGCCAGTAAAAATAAAAATTCTCGTCCGGATTCACAACAGTGCGAGGCACTCGAACTTTCCGCCGCCTCTGTCTATTGGTCATCCTATGTTCCCCGGTCGCGCCCTCTGACCCTGTATCTTCCACCTGTATAAAACATGTTAAAATTAATATGTGTATTCACTATATTATTATAAGTAAAAATGAGCTTATTTTTATTCTTTCATATGAAATATGTTAAAAAAGTTATGTATACATATCTTAATAGCATATATATATATATATATATATATATATATATATATATATATATATATATATATATATATATATATATATATATATATATATATATATATATATATATATATATATATATATATATATATATATATATATATATATATATATAATATATATATATATATATATATATATATATATATATATATATATATATATATATATATATATATATATATATATATATATATATATATATATATATATATATATATATATATATATATATATATATATATATATATATATATATATATATATATATATAGGCATATTTTAAATATATCTTCAAATAATTAAAACAATTTGCTATCTATAATGAAAAGCAAACTCAATTATTCTACATTAATGAAGAAAATATTGACGTTCAATATTCTGATAGATTCTCACAGTTTCCTGCGTTTCCGGTATTTGTCGCGTGGAGAACCTTTTCAAGAACGAGTCTTCTCTCTTCAACGGTGGTTTCTTCTGGATTGCCGAACTTAACTGCACCGTAGTCCTCAGCTTCATCCATCTCTGATTTGACTTTGTTCTGCGTTATTTAGGATAGATTATTACGTAAAAAATATATATTATAATTTTCATTTAACGAGGCATGAAATAAATCAGTTTAACAACCATTTTAAGGAGGGTTAGGTATCTGCTTTTGATTTACTTTCAGTAGAATAAATTATGGAAGGGCTGTTTAGGGCGCTTTAATTTAGTCTTTTTATTTTTTAAAAGGTATACTTAGACGTTACGTTTTAGGCATCAGCAAAAAAGGCTCTGTATGATAATGTTACAGCACTCACTAAACAAAAAATATACGTCAATATTATAAATCTTTATAATTAATTATACAAAACAAACAAAAACTAATGAAAAAGTAGTATAAAAATTGAATGAAAAATATTTAGTGAATGGCGTACATTAAAATACAGAATTTATTTAGAGCATTCGAAAAAAGGTTTTTAACACAGTGTATATCGCGAAGTAAAGCTGCCTGCACACGAATAAGTATGTACGATAATATAAAAGTGTTTTTGTTATTGTTACGGACAGATAACCCACTTTACGTGCAAACAATAAACAAATACTACCTTAAGTGACATGCGACCTTACAATTAAAACCAAAAGTCCCACTCACAATAAATTAGAACTTAAAATTAAGAATGAAGTTTTAGTCTGTACAGAGTATAAGCCCTAGTTAAATCTAAAACTAAACTAACTGAATCTAGTTATCGCTAAGACTTATAAATCTATTAAAACTGTTAAACGGTTAGGATGCATCAAACAATAAGAAAAAACATTACAAATAATGAATACAGTATAATCAATATACCAAGAAAGAGTACAAGGAAAATAGATAGGCAAATATATCAAATTGAAACTATAATAGGCACATAGTCACGATAAGAACACATCGACCAGAAAGTACCATTCTCGAGACTCCTATTCACGACAGACAGACAGATGGTAGCACATTAGTTGGAAATAAACATACAATTAATATTAAATAACGTTAAAATGGACAACGATGCGCTTTTACCATCGTTTTCGGCTGCACACCTTTTAATTTTCCTTAGTGCCTGGTAGTAGGCCATGACAGCTTGTACGTGTCTCCATTTATGGCCTCGTTTGTCAGTATCTGTTCCAGGTATCTCTGATTCCTGGATGGACTTGTGAGAGCTTGACGAGCTCGATGCAATGATCGGTCGCCTATAAAGGGATGTATGTGTTACACGCTTTGTGTAGTGTAGGCTTTGTTTAGACCAATAATCTATATATATTATTTTGATTAAGTATTTCGTTTTTTTGAGTATTATTTTTTTTTAAATTGTTACAACCGTTCTTCTTAAGTAACTAAAATATAATTTATTTATTTCTCATGAATGATAATATTTATGGTAAATTAGTGAAATATAAATTAATATTCGATCATATTTACTCAATTCAGGCATCCAATTTCACATATCGAAAGGGTCAAGTGACGGAATGGGCTCACAATATGATCTCGATTGAGAAGGTCCCTAACTCAATCGATGCGGACGTGATTAGAAAATTTACTCGAAAAAACGAATGTTGTACCTTGTATTTATTTCAGAGTTTATGGAACGGAAAACATGCATGGGTTTTAGCCTTGCTTTGCTTGGGACAGTACAGTGTTGGACTCATAGCATTGTGTCGACTATCCAGCTGTGCTCGTGTTCTAACAATCTCTAGGCATATGCACATCGACTCTCGTGAGTAATTGCTTTGTTTTTATCCACATTAGTTTGAATTTAAAGGATTTTAATACAGATTTACATATATTCTTAGTATTTATATGATAAGTTAATTAAATCTAATAAATCCTTTTGAAAATCACACCAATGTGGAAAGTCGCGTAAGTAATCGCCGTTCACGTGCTGTCTATGTAAGCGTTTCCAAAGCAATTAATGCCATTTCTTTCGTAGCGGCACTTACATCTCCTCTGGGGCCCCATTACTTGAGAATGGCGACAACTTGTTCAACAACCTATATTAAGAAAACGGGTCTGTTTTACTTTTTTTTCTATGTTTAATTTTATTTATTGCCTATGTAATCAATCTTGGATAAGATTCATAAAATAAATTAGGTAAATATTAATGTATAAAAATTTGATCATATCGGAATTCGAACCTCGTGCTCTCTCGGGTGCCAGAGACACTTGTTCGAATCCTGTTACTATAATATTTTGTGTTTTCTGTATGTACAATAACACTTTAAATCGGTAGAATGACAATTTTTTGTTTCATTTAGTAACATTTTGTCATAAAAAAAAAAAAAACAAAATTAATGCAGTAAGTTCAATTTGAATTTGTTTGTAAAAATGATAAAACCCTAAATAGGTGTAATCACAAGAAAATTGAACAATATCACAAGTACTTAGAATAATTCTACGAGTATGACACCTAGAAAGAAACAAGATTTAAGTTAGAAATTACACATTATTTATAATAATATTTGTTAGGTAAGCTGTTTATTTTCCCATATTTTATATAAACAAGGAAGCGTCTGAAGCATACATATTTATGCTATATATTTGGCTGTCTGGAGAAAGATTTGTAATGCTGACATCAGGGGATTGCGGAGGTATTACTGTGAAATATTTGTGAGCGCTAATGACAGTATAAGTGCTTTACTGACACTACTTTATTATGATGCCGTACATTGAGCTACGTATGGTATTTTCTTAATAGTCGTCATGGTGGTGCTATGAGATTGCATGTATTGTACAATACAAATGATGAGGGTTCAATATTAGAGGTTACTTATATATCATAAATACACATATAACACCAAGAAATTGTGATAAATAGTACCTGGTACCCACGATACAATACGATATAACGTGAGGTTAGTAATAATAATAATGTACATATTTATATATATATATAAATAAATATATATATATATATATATATATATATATATATATATATATATATATATATATATATATATATATATATATATATATATATATATATATATATATATATATATATATATATATATGTACATATTTATATATATATATAAATAAATAATAAACCTGTATTTATTTTGATGAGCAAGGCACATAAAAAGAGTCTAGTGTTAGCCTCTCCATTTTGTTGTGTTTTGCTATAAAATATCTCGATTATACTGAGTTGACTATAGAAAATTTCAGTGGCAAAGTGAAATGCTGTACTGGCACTCTAAAACTGACAACTAAGTATAGAAATGTATCAAAAATACATTAGAATTATTTCATCCCTAGTACAATGTCCTTTATAAATTAGTCACGTTTTAAAGCTACCTACCTCAATGGGAAAAGTTAGAATTTTACATAATTACTTTGTTATATAAAATATACTAACTAATGCCATTTAATTAACAGCTACTTTATAATTTTATCTCTATATTTAAAAAAAATAACAAGAAAAAACAAGTAAACTTAAAATAACCATTTTAAGCTTACCTGTAGGTACTTAGCCTTAACCTCCAGATACGAAATTGGTACGGAACTAGAGGTTCGCTATTTAGACCCACACTTGGCCGAACATTTTCTTAGATTTCTTAACGTACTACTTACAAATTAAGCTTTCAAGCTTTCAAGTCTCTTAAGGGGACTCAATTCAGTGGAAGTTGTGGCTTTTGCAATATTGGAAGTTTCAACGGTCATTAGGCATTTACAAAAAGCCATAATACTCGTGTTATTAGCTTTAATTAGATCATTATGTCTGTAGTGATATCTATGTCTAAGTAAAGTGGCAAATATTCACTATATTCGTTTCTTAATGCCCTAGAGGTATGGGTTCGAAGTCTGCTTTGGTACATTTTTCATACGTTTTCTAAAATAATTTTCTTTTTTAAGGTTAAGAATTAGCTATAAAAAATAACCCTAAAGTTATACTTCTGTTTCAATTATATCTAGCATCTTCGTGAAACTTTCTAACTGCACTAATTATATTATACTTGAGTAAATAAATATACAATTATGTATGATTTTGTAGTATATGTTTGTTGATATTGAACTGATAAACACTGTACATATCTATGTGTAGATTTATAATATTTTTTTTATTTCTTTTATATCTTTATGCTTTATCCCGCACATTGCAGGGTAGGCAGGGCGGGCTGAAGTAAAGACTGAAAGTCGTCAGCGACAGAAAGACTCCGTTCCTCGTATTGGCGGAACTCAACGCCGCGCCTTGCCTATATGCTAGAGTAAAGAAAATTAAAATGGAAAATCCACCTTCCCTAAGTGGTAATCGAACCCACAAACCGTCGCGTTTACAGGCAGACGCTACACCTCCGCGCCACAACGGTATAAATTTAAATATTCTACCGTAATTACAATTTATAAATACAAATTCTCTTTGGTTTCTACAAATGTCCAAAACATTAAATAAACTTTTAAGTCCAATATAGTACAAATATAGTCTCTTAACAAGTACACTTAGGTCTCCATAAGCTGAAATATATTGGCTATAGTATGGTTAGTTTTAAAAGCTATTCTACAACTGTGTCAAGTGCTGTAAAGAATTTTACGGTTCAGCCGCTAAATGGGTTATTAGGTTTTGAGATGCATTTAGTTTGGATAACTAAGTTTTTCCTGTAAATACTTAAGTGTTGAAATAGATTTTATTTTAATATGAAATTTTAATATTAATTATAGAAATATTACAAATGAAGGTTAATCTATCAATGTTTTCGTACATTATTTTTATAATTGTCATTATTTTAGCTTTTTCCCGCTTGTAGCAGGATGAGTAGTAAAGTAAGATTTAGTGTTAAGACATTCTTTCTTTACCCTGGAATGAAAAACACTACGTGTTGTACTACGGAAGTGTAATTAACTTCTCCGTGTGGGGGTTGAAACGACCAGCGATCAAGTAATACCACCATAAATTTTAATCAACGTTGCTATAAATAGGTTATTAATAAAGATATTGCGATATTTAACATATTTCTACACAATATTTGCAGTTCATTCAAGTAATATATCGATTTTACCTCGTTAATAAGATACGAGCTGTGCATTATTTAGGTCATTACTTTCCCAATTTGCTATATTCAATTAAGTTTTTGTGAATGAATCTGTTGAAAATGAATATATATATATATATATATATATATATATATATATATATATATATATATATATATATATATATATATATATATATATATATATATATATATATATATATATATATATATATATATATATATATATATATATATATATATATATATATATATATATATATATATATATATATATATATATATATGTATATATATATTTTTGTGTATTTGTCAAATCATTTAACAAATACACAAAAAAAGTCAAATAATTCAACATGTACAGCTTTTTGGATTTACAAAAATACAATGCAATTCAATATATTTCAGATTTTTAATCAGATGGAAGGTAAAGAAAAGAGTGTCTCACTGGGTACGAAAAAAATAAAGAAATCTAATTGTCATTTACATAACAAAACGTATAAAAGACAAAATTGAACTTTCTAGACCACACTTCACTAGACATGGCTAGTATTGGAACTATAATAGAAGAAAACTAATGTTTCGACACGTTCAAGTCTCTAATTTTTTAAATATAGTATATGTTTAGAGTTATAATCAATAATAAAACTAGACTGACTGACAACGTACACTCCCGTTACAAATTGATTGATAGACAACCTACAGCCTATATTACGAAATATAGAATCCAGAAATATGCACAAGAGGTACTTACATACATACATAAGTAATGCCAGAAAGCACTACGAAAGGATTTCACGATTCCAACGGAACTACAATGAAACGAGATTTTACGTTTTAAAGTTAGTGCAAAAGAAATAGCAACAGCTTCTATGTATGTTATATACAGTATAATTGTGTTTACTGTTTCATTGACATTGTTATTTCAAAGGTCAACCGAGGTCTTCTCCCATATAAAAATATTTTATTTTAAAAGGGGTTGCATTTCATTTATACAACTTTATAAATAAAATATTATGTCATTGGAAGTTTATATCAACTATAAATACGTTATATATGGAGGCGGCCTTATTCCTAGAATAAGCTGAATCGATAACCTTTAACGAATGAATGACCAGACGTCTTTTAATTTAATAATCTGAATGGCTATATGATTTTAGTCTATAAAAAATATCGATCAAGTGTTTTATGATACTAGGTATTTTGTTTAGAAAACTGCTAAGTACTAGTTGCTAAAAATTTAAATCTATATCTTCTGTTGTACCCATCCACTCGTTTTGTAATGGTTTCTGTGTTAAATGTACAAATATTAAAGTTTGAGATTCTCCTGTAATCATACAATCAATTTTCACTGATATATTAAATTACAACTAATAAAAATTTGAATTTGCGGTCGTATGCACTCATTTAAATGAGCTTTAAAATAAGTTTGTGATTGTTTTTCGGGGGTATATCTAAAAAATCCAATTCTCAGACATCTTCCTTTGATTGTATATGCTATATTGTGGATATTTAAATACAGCCAAATTTCATGAATCTAGGTTAAAAAAACTACCCTTTTTTTTAACTACCGTTTTGATTACGCGACGATTTTCATACCAAAAGGACTTACTACGACTACTTGTCTTGGGATTGCATTGACTTATGGGTTTTGATTATTTTCTGTGCTTCAAGAGGTCATCGACTTGGACATTTGATACTAATATCAGCTTGACTGTTCTACGTAAATTTTTGTAATTGTCCTTAACAAATATATAACTAAGTATTTATACAAGGGTTTCGTTTTGTTTTCAGGTACGAAATTAACAAATCACATTCTCTATCCGTTTCAGTCCAATATGGAGACATTGTGTATTAATACTAGAGTTTAACGCACTTTATCTTACCAGGTCGAGTGATTGAAAATACACTAATTACTTCGAATAGGGATCGAACCCACAACTAATCCCGTCCCTATAGACAAGTTTAATTCAGATTTCTGAATATGTAACGTAGTATTGTATTAATTATGCATACTAGGTCCAATTACTAAAATATAAGAGTACAGTATATACAGTTGGATACATAGATATATACGCTAAAGTAAATGTGTGACTTTTAAAGTCGGTGGAAACATTTATTGCGTCGTTGTGCATTATAGAGGTAAGCCGATCAGCGGCGAGGCGCTCATCTGGAACTTTGCTAGGGCTCACGGTGTCGCTTTGACTATATACTCGTATATATAAAAGTATATATATTTATATTAAACATATATATTATATTTTAGTAGTAATAATACAATATTTTCTTAGCTTCACGCTTATGAGCCGAGCAAAGTAGTCAGAGGAAACCGCAGGAACCGTGGAATCCTAATCTTGAAGACACTCCGTTCCCCGGTTTCTGCATTTCGAGGCATTATGTGTTGAGTAGCGGAACAACGCCGCGCTTTGAATAGTTGCTAGAGAGAAGAAAATGAAAATTAATTGGTCTATCCTACACAAGTGGGGATCGAACCCACAAACCCTTGCGTTTACAAGCCGACGCAGCACCTCTGCGCCACGACGGTCCACAATACAATTCCAACCTTTAAATTTGGTATTTTACAAATCTATTCAAATTTTATTTAAATTTATGCATTAATATTAGTACTAGCAGGTGTCTGCAACATCGTTCGCATGGACTTTATGACACTTGTAGCCCGATTTCGATTGACGTCCATTGTGATAGAAAATTGGGTTCAAATTGTTACCAGTTTCAAATTTCAAGATGATTTTTATGATCGATATTTCTACAAAATCAAATTTTACTTTAACAAAAATTTAATAAGATGAATTCCAAAAAAACTACAAATGTAATAAATTATATATGTCAATCAATATAACATATACAGAATGTCTCTTTTTTGAATTTTGGCATTATAAAATAATTATTTTGTCTAATTTTTCAGATTTCTTGATTAAAAAGACAATTATTTTTTAAGGCGGAAAGCGGGGACGGAAAAAAGCAGGGACTAAAAAGCAACGGAGTGTCTTAACACTAGGTTCGTATGGTTCCTGCAGTTCCCTCTGTCTACCCTGCCATGTGCGGGATAAAGTGTGAAGCTAAAAAAAATAAAAAAAAAAAAAAAAAATTTAATATTCCATTTGTTTCGACATATTATTTTGATGATCATACATTATTTTAAGAAAATCTGTACATATATAAATTAGTTAAACTATGTGAATTTATTATTTTCAAGGATATTTACGGCTTTTTTAAGCAAAAAAAGAACTTACACTATGCAAGACACAGAAGACTTTGGACGTATCTAAACTAAAAGATTACCCTTTATATGGCTAAAAACAATAAAAATAGAAGTTTAGTTTTCAAAGAAAACCACATTTTAGTAATATTTTAGTAACATAACAAATGTATATAGTGACGTAGTAAGAGGGCTAACACGTGTGACCAGTCGTACATAAGTCGAGAAACCCAATAAATGTTCTTTTTTCTGTTCCACTAAAGTATGTAGGTCATGGGACAAGACAATACACGATCTAATCATTACTTAGTTTTATTTGTCTAACAGATAGGTATAATATGGCGTGAGTCATATGAAACAACTTTATCTTATTTCTAATTTAATTATATAATTTCTAATGAGAACTGTTGTAGCGCAGCGGTATCGGTGATGGTAAATGCGACGGTTGTAGATTCAATTCCCACTCAGGTACTGTAAAGAATAAATTAACTGGACTAATTTTTGTTGAAAAGTATTCGAATAATCGAAATTACATAAGTATGAATAAAATCGGTAATCGAGTTTGGAGTCAACTTATAATATTATGTACTTACATAAAGTACATAATATTATACGTTTATTAAAAACAACTAAAAAGTCAATGTTTCTTAGAAATGTGACTAGCACATTTAATTCAGCATGGCCATGTTTATTTATTTATAACTTTTCCACTTAGAATCAATAAGATGATCACATGTGTACGTTAGATAGAGCGACCGGAGGAGTGTCAGAGGAGCCCAATTCTATAATAAATATCGAATTGAGCCCCTCTGAAACCTACACACTCCAGAGATCAAAAATTTCTTTCGGCAGTTTATTGTAGAAACGGACACAATTTCATGGCTTTCCATGAAATTGTGTCCGTTAGAGTTACCTATTTTATGGAGCCTAGTGGTGGGCATAACAAGTTTATATTTATTTCTCGTATTAACATTGTGAAAATCATAATTTGTTCAATGAGTTCCGCTACTCATCATGCAAAGTCCCGTAAAGCAACACGTAAGCAATGTAGTATTCACACACTAAGTTCCACCATGTTTTATAAAGGAAATAGCATAAATATTATTTTAATCACTTATTATTTGTGACAACTGTAATATATTTAATTGAATATATATTTATTATTATTTTTAACTATTTTAAATGGTGACATTGATGCTCTGCGTGTGCCTATTTGAATCCCACTCGAAGAGAATGGATTATTTTATTTTTATTTTCTGCGTAATAATAACTAGGCAAAGAGCGGCGGTGAGTTGCAGCATTCAATGCTTCGAAAAGGTGGTAAGCGGGGAATGGAATGTCTCAACAATAGGTTCCCACGGTTTCTGCGGTCCCCTTTGCCTATTCTGCTACAAGCGGGATAACGCGTGAAGCTAAAAATAGCTTCAATTCTATGTAAATTAAAATCAATGTTAATTAGGATTTTATGGAATATCAAGAAATTATCAACTCGAAAGGTGGTCACTAGTTCATACTTAGTTATTGATTATATCATACATAGTTATTGATTTATATTTGACTGTGCGCCAATATCAATACTATTGATAAGCCGAATTGCTATATCCGGTTCGTTAAAATTAGTATCCTAGCTACTAAAATTAAAAACAGTCACAACTTCTTAAAATCCTCCAATTTCCAAAATCTCAAATTAAACTTGAGGAAAACGATATCTTTTTTTATATAACAAATACGTCGAATAAACACGTAAGTTTACAATAAATATGTTACAGTTTTAACATAGTGGTCTATGAACCTTTGAACCGCTTTGACTCAACAAGCCAGTTCAAAATTCTTTTAAGACTGTTACAATTTATTTATATTATCAGCTATCTTGACATGTTTTATTATTATTTTAAATGTCTTTTTACCATACTCTTTGTTTATCTCATTAAATTTTTTAAACGTCTTTCGTTTCTTCTTTTCTTTCATTAATATGATAGTAAACTATTAAGAAAATATCGCTTCAAATAAATATATATACAATAATTGTTTATGTAATTTTTATTTTTATCCTTGATAAAATGAGTATATTTTAGATATAGTATAGATATTTGAATATATTATATTTCAGAGAAAATTCAAGCATAAAATTAATGAATTGAAATGAAAAAGGCTGTTCCGTACGAAAGTGGCTATATTGCCACACCTCTACATAATAAACATTGTGTCAATTATAAATGCAACAGTAAAATTTCGACGTCATAAGAATTATAGGCTAGTTTTTGTACTATATTTTTTTAGCTTCACATTTTAACCCGCGAACAGCAATGTAGGCAGAGGGAAACTTGGGAACCTAGTGTTAGGACATTCCGTTCCACGATTTCCACCTTCTCTCAAGGCATTGTGTGTTGAGTGGCGGAACTGAACGCCGCGCTTGCCTAGTAGCCAGAGTGGGAATCGAATCTATAAACCACAGATCTTACAGCTTACTTAATTATTTTGAAAAACGTGCAAATATAAAAAGTATACAGTAGAAATCTATAGAATAGGAGAAAAGTAGACTTAATTAAACGCTATATACGAGAAAATTGGACTTTGGAGTACTTTTGCTTTTACGTGAGTTTCTGCTAACATTATACCTACACTTGGGTCGCAAGTCCCAAGTGCTGATCGGAGCCCCTCTTCCTACGACACGATGGGCCCGACACCCGCACGATGAATCCATGGAACGCTAAATTGTTTTTTCTCACGCTAAATAAAATTTCGATCGTTATTTTGTAAAGGGTTAAGGAGGGCCCATCAAAATCATTTCTCGTTAGCTTAGATTGGTTTAAACAAACAGTTTTCGTTAGCTTGTGAATCTTTTGATGAAAATTACCAAAAATTAATATTACAATGCCACCCATGTTTATAATATGTTTTCACCCATGTGTTTATAATATGTTTACAATGAGAGCGTAAGTAAACTTTACCTTTAATATAAAATATTACGAAAATTTTCACATAGAATAACACTAATTTTGCTTCCAACAAAATTTAGTTCACCATTAAAAATTAAAGAGAACTCTCCAAAATCTTATAGAGTTCTATCTTACAGATAAAAGTAACCCTTATGGAATTACTTTTTGACCGTTAATGAACACTTTTTTATCATGTACGCGTAAGTCTTAAGTTAAAGTTTAAAATTAATATTAAATATTGATTTCTACTTGGAAAAAATGTAGCAAATATCAAATTTTTAAGAAAACTTAATTGAAAGACGTGACTATGCAAAGTTTATGCTGAATGTTGAAGTTTATAGTGTAATTAATCAAAATCTTCAATAATTCTGTCAAACTAAAATCGTAAAAAGTCTGTATTCTCTTAGTAATATTAAGCCCACAGAAATCCACTTCAATGAATTGTACTAATTGAACCAAAGTCCCGTCAGATATTATTGATTCGATGTAGATTATATGACCCAAATAATTAAGTAAATTGGACCCAAATATTGGACAAAAATGAAGTAAAAATTTAAAAAAAATAGATAAATTAAATTATAAGTTACTTAATTAAAAATTTGGTTTATATATATATATATATATATATATATATATATATATATATATATATATATATATATATATATATATATATATATATATATATATATATATATAGGATAATAATGAAATAATTCACAGAATTTATCTTATTGACTCAAATTCTGGCTCATTAGAACTGCTATATTAAATCAAAGCAAATTGGCAAGGGTCCTTTAGATAAATGGCAGCTGTACACTATATCATCGTCGTTTAATAATTAAATAAACCCTTCGAGAATTCAATTTGTCACTGGAAGTCACATAAGTTAATCTCAGATTAACATTGACTATAACAGATTATGCAAGTTTTATAGTGAGTTATGAGTGTACACATTCAATCTGTACAATGTGTATCAAAAAAATTATATTTATATTAGGAAAATATTGGACCTTCATGGGTCAGAGGCACGAGATCTGCCTGTAAATGCGACGATTTGTGGGTTTGATTCCCACTCAGAGAAAATGGATTATTTTCATTTTGTTCGCTCTATCAAAAAGACAAAGAGCGAAATTAAGTTCCGCCACTTAAAATGCAATGACTCGAAATGCGGAGGGCAGAAAACGTACGTGAGCATATAGTATAATGTTTTCAAAAGCGCTAAACTAGCTGAGAACTAAACTTAAAGCTTGACTTGGAGTGAAACTGGGAGCTTCAATATATTTTATTCAATAGATCTAAGAGCTCGTTTAGATCTCTTTTCTTATCAATGAGAAGTATGAGGTAATAAACTATTTCTTATATTTAAAAGAAACACAGCATCTCTCTCGGATCTTAACACCGTTCTTTATCTGTTAGGTAAATGAAAAAAAAAATTAACATAATCATTTTTTTGAGTGGATTTCGAATTTAAAATTATTGCCCTTACAGTATCCACTTTATATATTTTTAATTAATCTTATTATATACAGTAGTAATATATTTCAAATGTAGTCTACCCACATAATAACAAAGGCAGCACTCCATCATGGTGTACTTAAGCTTCAAGACAAATCCAAGCGCTCGAAAACTCACGAGTTTCTAAGTGATGCTCATTTATCGTGGCTCTAAAATCTTTCTTTGTAAAATGTCGGAGAAATAGTCGGTTTTTACTTGGGTTTTGTCTTGTAGATATCTGTAATATTTTTTACTTGAATTAGTAATGACAAAATATAGAGCTGAGCTGTAACTGAGTGTTTATCAATACGGATGTTCCGTATTTATTATGCTAATTGTTAAAAGATGAAGTTCTCGTCACCACGGACTACTACAAAGTGTTCGAAACGTCGGGTTTCACAAAAAGTGTTAATATACGCGATCAATCCGGTTACATTGTTTTATTTAAAATGTATGAAAATCGCGAAAACTAAAGGTCTTGTTATGTTCAATATAAATCAGTTCAATACAAGTTTCAATTTTTTTTTTACTTTACTAACTGGTAGATGACCAGTTAGGGATAAAGTCTCAGATATTAAACTGATAGATAATGCTGCTATCTGATAAAGGTTAATAGTTAAAATAGATTTTTATCTGTAAGATATTTCTATCTGAAAACTTTGAATTTGTTGTTTATCTAATAGATACGTGACAAATTTCCTATTTGGGACTTCAGCAATACGTTAGATTTTCTCTAATACTTGTTTAACTAATTTTATTTTATAAGGAAATAATTCGCAGGTAGCTTATTTTGGCAATATGTAAGAAGGGGCTTATCATTTTATAAAGAGAGTAAAATAAGGGTAAAGAGGGGGGTACCTAGTAGATTAGCAGTGTATATAACGTACAGAAAATTATGAACTAAATAGAATATTTATTCCTTCCACCTATAACGCTTATTTATTTATATGTTGACCTATCTATAGAACGAAGTTATTATAAAACCTTACCACTTTTTTGTTTTAATGAATTAAATAAAAAAATAACAATTTTAAAAGCTGCCAAGATAGATATAGAATAAATGTACATGTAATTTTGGGTAAACTTTCATATATAAATTACGCTATTTTTTTACCCAGTTGTGCACTAGAGTCTTATTATTATACAAATAAATCTCAACTCATAAAACAACTTCTTCTCTTTAATTATGGCGTTTCGCTCATAAAAAAAGTAAAAACATATAAATTGGCTTTATAATAACATATAACCTTATTTCATAATACATACTTCTATGCTTATGCTAAATGAAACAACAATGTAATAGCGAGTTATGAAACTATGAAATAATTGACATTTTCACTTGACGTCATAATTACATGTGGTCTATTTCATTTCAGAAAAAGGCAAAGTTTTTAAGTGTACCTATTATTTCAAATATCAACTAAATTATTATGTAAATATTTATTAATTGCTTTCTGTACTGATTTGAATTGACATATTTCAATTTTCCAGTCGACGACTATAAAAGATATTTTCTTTATATTCCATCTTCTATGTTAATTTATGTACGCTTGTCTGTGGTTCAATATCTATTTGAAATTGCTTATCAACAACCAACTTATCACGTTGTCATAATTCCTAAATTTAAGTGGATTCTCATTTTTTATGTAAAACTCAAGCAGTTTAACGACAAAACCTTTTCATTGTTCCTTAAATAAAAATAACAAATAATCTGTTAATCTAAGATTAAAATTGATTTTAATTTACCTTTGGCCCGGACTCTTGCTTTCATTACTGGCGTTGTTACTGGAATCATCATCGTCTTCTCTGGATGTGGCTGCAGAGAGCGCTCGGGAGGACCCAGCGTTGATCTCGCTTCCTTCATTGTCGTCATCCGGTGTACGCGTTGTGCCTTCCTCAGCCTGTAACAATGTAGCCTTTCATTGTTGTTTAAAATTCTACACGAATATTTTTTTTTATAAAAACATATTGACATTGTTTAAATTAAGTTGTGGCTTAAGCGATTGGTATGCATCCAATTATTTATAATACTATTTTCTCACTTAATTAATTTAGTTATAATTGGTTATTAAATTCTGTTACCTTCTATAAGACTAAAATTAGAAAATGATTTTTTCCCGATGGGTTCTTTTGGCTTTTATTTTCTTTAATATTTGTTATTAATAAATTTTAAGTTGATTTAATTTCAACCAAAATGTATGAATGTGTAAATAATTATACATTAATATACAATGTTGGTGAGGTGTGTTTAAAAATAATAACATACCTGTATTCTTATTAGAGGGATTCTCTCTTCCATAGTACAAGAAAACATTGTAAAAGCTTACACGTGTAGTGAAATTCAATTAAAATTTTGTCTCTTTATGAGCACTTTTTATTTCCCAATATAATTTCACCGACTAATATGTTTTAATTTGGCTTAATTTACAAGTCTTTACAATATCGAGAATTCATGAGAATGATTAGTTCTGAAATGTTTTATTTACCATGATAACTAATTTCTATATTAATAATGAAGTAAACTATAGGAATGTTTTTACTTTTAGTTTTTATAAATTTAGTCATATCAGTAGCGAGGAGTATTAGTTTTGTGAAGGTCCGGAGTTGAACGAAACCATTAAAAAAATTACGTAATTTTTATAATAATTAATCTTAATTATGTACGAATTTCATTTACTCAGCAATTTTCTAAGATGATATAATATTATCTTGCATGATATAAGTATAAAAGCAGGGACTAAGCAACGGAGTGTCTTAATACTGGGTTCCAATATTCCTGCTGCTCCCTCTGCCTAACCTGCCATATGTGGGATAAAGCGTGAAGCTAAAAAAAAATATATATAATATTAATTTACAATGATTTTTTGTTACTAAATTATTATTTATCAAGTTATAATTTTATTTGTTGAGACAGAGAAAGGAGTTCACCTCTTCGCTACAGACGGATGTTATGTTTTTGTCATGTGATTCGCTTAAGACTGCACCGTAAGCTGTGATTCTAATAATTTTAATCAAAAGCTATGAACTTACATGTTTTGGCAACAACAAAGCACTAGCTAAGCAATACCAGATTTACTATAAAAGGATTTTATATAAATTAATTGTTTTTTTTTAATGAATTAAATTGGTATATTGATATTTTTTGATATTTTCTATAAATGACATATTTTTTTAGTTGCCCGCCAATAATTCATCCTCCCCGAGTGGCAATCGAACCCACAAACCGTTATGTTTCCAGACGAACGCTGCGCTTCTGCGCCATAACGGTCCTAATTAAAGTATATTTTAAGTTTAATATAATATTGTGCACACCTAGAGATACTTCATATACCTACATATATTTGCTGTAGTTCTCCCCAATATATATTTTATTAAGAACTAGAAAGCCTTTTCAATCAAGCCATCAAGTATTCCAGATTTTTAATATTTTACGTCAATAAAAATGCTTCTCACGTTCAGTAATAACTGTTATGGTAACATTTCATTATTTCTTATTGATTTAGGCTGTTTCATAAAGTCAATTGTTAAAATAAATTATAGCCTAAATCTTGCACAACCCTACCAGTTGTAACTAAACAACGTCTGAAGTCGACTGGTTAAATCCGTCTTGTACGTGTACAAACAGGCAGAGGAAAACTTGTATATTCATTCCAGTATTTTTAGATTCCGTTACTATACTTTTTGGAAAAATAGAGTTGAATGGAAATGTATTATTTTAATTATAGTATATATAAACGGCCTTATTCATAAAAAGTTATAGCACGCTTAAAGACTCGATATAGACAGTTGTCAAAAAACGTTATTCATAACAGTATTTTAGTGCCAATCGGTTCTATAAACCTATCATAAAGTTACAGAACCGAGAACCCTACTATAAGAGTGTTTTAACGTGCAAAGATGGCCGATTCATATAACAGCTGATTATAGCTCATACTAATATGAGCATTGATATGACGTCGTCGAGTCGCTTGTCATCAAGAGTGTCAACTTCAGCTTCGTAAACAAAACAATATAACAATTGACATTTTGTTCGATATTTATTAACTATATTTAGTTATTAACAAGTTTATTAATAATAAATTCTACATAAGAAAAGTGCACAGAACATAGGTAATACTTGTCCACGTCTAAACAATTTTCAATTCTTTGTCGTTTTACTTCTTATGACTTAATTATTTTAAAATTAAGTAAGTTTATAAACTAAAATAAAATAAACATTAGTGTTTTTGTGATAACAACGACGTAAATGAAGCCGGTAAATGTCAAGCCAGATCCAACAATATATTTTTGTACGTAATATTATCTGTGGTCATACTATGTCAATGCGTTTGTCACTTATCATCTGTGGATTTATTGGTATTTTCGGCAACAAGTCGACCGACTTCAGTATAGTGGCAACATTGTGAACGTATAAATCAAATTAGTGACACTTTAGTTATAGAAGGCTTATAGAGCGTTTATGAATACAAACATTTATCGAACGTTCTATAACCCTACAGAGCGTGTTAACTAAAGTATACTTAAAACGTTCTATAAGACTTTTTTATGAATAAGGCCGAAAATATTTCGCTGTATTATTTCTGTACAATATTTTTTAGATACATATTTTACCACACAAATAACGAGATATACAGGCATTGGCGGACAGGACAAGAGAGGTTATTTTCCGTTCTACATTTTTCACTCAAATTCTAGATATGAATTTTAATTGTGAAAATTTTATGTTACTGAACTTCGAACTTTGAACTTTCTGACTTGTTGAACTGTGTTTGAACGTATATTTGAACTTCTTAAATATCTATCCTTATACAAGTCAGGAGTCAGTCAATTGTACTCAAGCTTATATAATAGCACATTAAGATGTTTGTCCGAAGCTTGAGCCATGAGTTTGAGACATCATATTTACATTGGCTGTCCACTTGTACCATTGCAACTTCTAGATATTTTTTCCATTCTATATAAGATTAAGATTAGAAGTATGTAACTTAAAAAACATAACACTTTAGTTAGTACCTAACACCAACGTTAACGTATATTATTAGTGCGTCAAAACAATAGAAAATATTAAAAGAAAATTTTATTAGAATAAACAATTATCAAAGCAATAGAATATATCAAAATAAACAGCTTTTTGATATTTTAAACTTTTGATTTCTCAATGAAAATTTAAAGATCAAATCGTTAGGCAACTGTCCGTTAACAGAACGTTTTATGACGGAAAGGATTGCACTTCAACCCAGATTTCAAATTGGATTACGGGAGTTTAAGCCAACTATCTGTCAAAACATGGCTGAAAACTGAAAACTGAAATGTAAAATGAAATCGAAACGTAACGTTTAATTTGTTTTCAAGTTTGTTACTAGTTTTATTGAAAACTTTTGTTATTAAAATATTTTCACGTTTACGTCAAGGGTCACTTATGGCGTACATCACGTAGTCAAGGGTCACGTAACCTTGAAATAAATAACTTTGTTGTGTCCTCTACTTGTAATAAATTTATGGATATATATTCTGATTTGAAGTTCTGAAGAACTCAAATACATGTTTTCAGCATAACTCAAGACATGTAGCTGTTTGAGGGTCAAATGAAGAATAGATTATTAATTTTTCTTTTTTTTATTATTAATTTTTCTTTTTACCCTCCATTTTAGGGAAAATTGTTAAAGTTAGAAATTGTTAATATTTTTTAACGTCTACGTCCAATTCATGTTTTCTAAGAAAAACATATTTTATTCCATCAAGAAAAATAAACAATGACTTACATATCTTCTTCTACCAAAATAGCATATTTTATATACATTTTTTATTATTTTTTAAGTGGCCTACTTTTACTCAATAAATCTACCTTTGTTATGATAATCTACTAACGTAAAGGAAATATAATTGGCAGTCAAAAAATATTTGACTGATATATTTACTTTGATGTCCTAAGAATTTATTTATTTGTGTAAATTTACTCAACGCTAGAACAAATTTCTAATTGAGGACGTTTCAGACTACGCAATGATGCTTTAACTGATATTCTAATATTATAATATGATCTCTTTATCTCTCAAATTTTAGTTAGTATATGCCAAAAATTATATTTTTATAAGTGGCTTACAAAACACTTATTTTCTACATATTTTAGAACTATTTATGTACTTCAGTTAAGATGTTGAAACAATATTAGAGAAACAAATTCAAACAAGATTCGTAATACAAGAAATTGCCTTACTTTACAAAGTTTATTTACTCACTTAATATTTATAGCACAAAATCAATGGATTTATCTATTTAGTAAGTCTATTACAGTTAGTTAAAAATATTTTTTATTAATTTATAACATAAGTATTTTTTCAGATTTTTACACATGTTATATTGATTGGATATTTTCACATTTTATTAATATATTGCACCGTAGTTTGTGTACATATTATGAGATATTTAAGCTTATGAGAGAGATAAAGCTCTCTAAATAATTTACATTTTTACAGAAAATTATGAATGCTTAAATATAAAAAATAGCTGATTTTTAAAAAAATCAAGATCTAATGATGAGTGTATTTAATTTTTTTACGTCTTCACGCTTTACCCTGCACATGGCAGAGTAGGCAGAGAGAACTGCAGCAAATATAGGAACCTAATGTTAAAACATTCCTTTGCTTAGTCTCTGCTTTCCGCCTTTTTCAAGACATTGCGTGTTGAGTGGCAGAACTCAACGTTGCGCTTTGCCTAGTTTCCAGAGCAAAGAAAATGGAAATAGAAAAATCCATCTTCCCTGAGTGGGAATCGAAAATAAACATTTTAAAAATTATAAAAATATATATTGTATTTATTTTCATTTTCAAATTACAACAAACATATACAAATTCACGTTATATATAACAAATAGAAATTCACAATAAAGAAACGAATGTTTTGACAAGTGTCCAAGGAAGATAGTGTTTATTTAAAATATTAAATGCGTATGGAGAAATAACGAAAGTAGCGTCTACAAAAGAGAAATACTCTATGCTTCCGCATAACTATATATTTTTTACATTTCTATATATTTATAAAGTTATTTTTACAAGTATTACTTTTGAATTATTGTTGCAACTTATAAAGTCTTATATAAATTATACTACAAAGTATACTACAAAATTTTGAAAATTTGTGAATTTCTTTAATATAATGATAATATGATAATAATCAATGATTAATCAACAATATGATTAAGATAGTGAAAAGTAAGAAGGGAGTGTTTCTACACTAGGTTCTCTGCCTACACATCAATGTGTAGGTACAACAATAAAAGATATATTGAAAAAATAATAATAAAATAAACATATTTTACAAAACATGCTTCCCGCCCAAGTGCCGTCCGAGTGCTCAGGTTTATTGTGCGGTACGTTCTTATGGAGGTACACCGACCACAACACATACTATATATATATATACATATATATATATATATATATATATATATATATATATATATATATATATATATATATATATATATATATATATATATATATATATATATATATATATATATATATATATATATATATATATATATGTATGCCTACTAGGGAATATAACAGTATCTAATAACCATTAAGTAGTGTAAGGTAGCGTTAACAACAGACTTCGAATAGATAGATATTTTTATACGCCTTTGAAGCTTTTCCGTTTTCAATCTTTACTCTTACAAGTACGTTGTACGGTGCGATATTGCTTTTTGAATGATTGGAATGCTTATAACAAAATAAGTCTTTTTATTGCGAATTAGGACATATAGTACAAGAACAAGTAGTTGTTGGTTCTATATTCATTTGAATTATTAAAACATCAGTTTAGAAAATTTCAGAAAAATTAAAAATATGATGTTAACACTTAATTTCTTGTACCTAGTCTACTACATACAGAGTATATGTTAAATTAATATGAGAAGAAACTACTTAGCATTTCGAGGATTCACCGTGCGGGTGCCGGGCTCATCGCGTTGTAGGAAGAGGAGCTCCGATCTGCGCTTGGAATTTGCGACCCAAGTGTAGGTTTAAAGGGGCCCCTTTAGAATGCATTAACGCTCACCTTCACTGTCCGAGTTCCTCCCACTACCTAACCAAATTCGAAATGATTGTGCTAATGCCGTCTTTGAAGTACGTTCTAGAAATGTATTAGTAATAGTTCTAGACAGGCCGAGATCTTTTAGCAAGCTATAGAGAGGTTTCACTGTTATACCTCTCGCTCCTACTTCCACCGCGTATAAATTTGCTCTAAATTCCTGGTCAGTTCGTTAGTAAGCTCGAAATATTTATTAAGTTTGAAGTTATGACTTTTAGGGATATTTGTCTCCCACGGAACTGTAAGTTCTACCAGTACTACGCGTTTTAGGTTTCGAGAATAAAGAAAAATATCCGGTCGGAATGACGAAACACTGTGTTTATGTCCTTAGGGATTTTATATTGTTTCTCATACGTGTCCATCAAAAGAGTCTAAACAGGAGCTGGATCTAATATTGAGAAAGGTTTTTGCGTGTGTTTTTTAACAGAACCTTCTTTCACAAACTATTATACGTTTGCTGGTTGTAATGTTTCTCTGTGCTCTTGCTACTGAAAGAGTAATGGCTTCACGTATGATTTCTAGTACTTTGTCATGGCGCCGCGAGTATTGACCACTTTCCAAGAGTATCCTACACTCCACCAGCATATGTTTAGTTGTCCCCACTGCCTCTTTGCAGGTGTAGCAAGATTTATCGGTAGCTTTACCCCATCTTACTAAATTACTTAGATCTGGAAGAGTCATTTGGAACGCATTTAGATAGAATTTTAATAGTGCTGGAGACCAGTCATGATTTAGGGTGCGCCATTTTAAAGCTAAAGGGATACAGAATTTTCCCAGAGTACGCCACTCGTTTTGCATTTCTAACCTCATTGCGTGCACCATATACCTATCATTCTCGTCTTGCCGAATAAAAGATTTTATTATGTCCATGTCTTGAACTTTCTTCTTTGATCCTAATCCTACTCTACTTGATTGTGCTTCTATCATAAATTGTTTATGGAACTGAGGTCTTGACTCGAGCTCTGGGACACTTCTGTCTTTTGGAAGTAAGGTAACAATCTCATCTCGTGATTTTCCCAGAATATGTGTTTTGGCAACTCTTAGATGTTTATAGAGCTCCGATGGTTTCTTTAATCTCAACCCAAAATTATTTTTTTCCCTAAATAAGGTTGAGATGTCTGACCAATGCGCTAGCCCAAGCCAAAACTTCAGTATCTTTATGATATTTGCATCTAACTTAGCCAAGAGGGTTTTACTAAAATCATATACAAGGAAAAGCCAATTTAGAACTGACATTAGAAAATTGTCGCCAAGCTTTTTTGAACATTAATTTTGATGGTTTACCTTTTCAAGATCCGTCAAAAAGCTATCGACTAGTGCATCTAAAGATGGAGTACGGCCTTTATAATCTATTTTCTTGCCGAGAAATTTAAAAGGTGCCGCTTCGGAAACTATGGAAATGCTTTTACTACCTATTTTAAGTCCTGGATCGAAAGAAATTTGCGCTTGGTAACGTAGTAAAATATAAATTGACCTTATCTTGATAGTTGATTTGGTTATACGTGAAGGATTTAAACTGGATCTCTTTTAAACATACGTCTTTTTTGTATAATTTTATCTCCTTCTTACTCAACTGGCACGCTCGAAACGTAACAAATAAAGAGGAGAATAAGGAGAATTGACCTGTCAAAATGGCAGTAAATGCTTAGTTATATTTTTCGTCAATTATTATTATAGAAATAATCAATAATTCAATTTGAAAAACAATGCAACCCAAAAAAATTGTCAGACCATATCTCCCAACATATCAGTAAGCACAGCTATCCATCAACCTTCCCTAACGGCGTCAGATAGTACCATATATTATGTACGTGTGAAGCATCGACTGACCAAAAAAAAAAAGAAAGAGTCAGAGAGAATCTCTAACATATTATAGGAAAATTCAAAATATTCTCTAGTCGTGGCGCAGAGGCGCAACGTGTGCCTGTAACGCGACGGTTTCTGGGTTCGATCCCCAGTCGGAGAAGATGGATTTTTCTATTTCCATTTTCTTCGCTCTGGCAAAGCGCGGCCTTGAGTTCCGCCACTCAACACGCAATGCCTCGAAAAAGGCGGAAAGTGGGGACGGAGAAAGCAGAGACGGAACGGAGTGTCTTAACACTAGGTTCCCACGGTCCCTGAAGTTCCCTCTGCCTACCCTGCCTGCGGGATAAAGCGTGAAACTAAAAAAAAACATTATAATTTGCATTATTAGATAAAATGGTAGTAAATTTGCATTACATACATTTTTTGTGGCAAAAATATAAATATATAAATTGTGCCGAACTTCACTATAAATACGTACACTCCGACCCATAAATGATTTATATTCTTTTTGGAGGCAATAACTTGGGTTACAAGCTTATCTATTATATTTCTTGCGCTTATTGTATATCTGTCACTATTTTAATATGACATTCAAATATATTGTTCAACATACTATAATGATCTACTTCAATAGTATATAGATTCAATTTATGTTATAAATTAGCGCTAAAAGAATAGATATAAGAATACATAACCAAAGATATGTAACAGTGACAAGTAGTTATAATGAATTCTTTTCTTCTTTTCTCAAAATTCTCAAGACAGTGTAAATATTATTGTTTAAGCAAACGAGAAAGAGAGAGAGAGAGAGAGAGAGAGAGAGAGAGAGAGAGAGAGAGAGATAAAACTAAATAAAGATACATTCTTTTTCTATATTTAAAATATTGGAAACACTAAATACATAAATAAATCATTGAACAACCTTTCATTACGAAACTGAAGTAAGAAACGTAAACACTTAGTTATTTCAGACATAAATCATTGTATAGCAAACTTAGGTCAAACTAGTGACCTAAATATGATAACTTGAATTCTGTGGTGACACACTACAGCGACGGATTAACGTGCTCTCCTCTTCACAGAGGGGATCATAAATATGCATATAATGTCATCATTAAAATTTAAAGTAGCTTTAGAAGAAAAATTTACAATAAAAGTACAACATTATTTTACGTAAAATGTACAAGTATGCATAAAAATACACACACACACACACACATATATATATATATATATATATATATATATATATATATATATATATATATATATATATATATATATATATATATATATATATATATATATATATACATATATGTACATATATGAAAAAATTGAAATAAAAACATATAAAAAATATTTTCTTGAATTATTTGTATCCTGAGTGTGGATTAACATTTCAAAATCGTCAGCATATTAAAACGTGGTCTACCACTTAATTGTATGGCTATACACAACACTGAATGTTCAAGAGACTGTCATGACGCAGACACGCAGGGTCGGCTTGCGCGAAGGTTTGTAGATGCGATTTCCACTTGGGTATAATGGATTATTTCATTTCCATTTTCTTCACTCTAACAACAAGGCAAAGCGCAATGTTGTTCGGACAAAGATTTTTAACACTAGATTCACACGGTTCCTGCAGCTCCCTCTGTCTATCCTAATTCGAGCGAGATAAAGCGTGAAGTTAATTCAATTTTTTAATTATTTTTGATAGATCTATATAGGCACTTTAACATTCTTCATGTGTTACTTGAGGAAAATTTCACTTAGTGTCTCGACAAACTAAACTAGAATCTATTTTCAAACGTTAGCCAAGTAAGTTGAACTGTGGCGTCGAATGTAGGTGTCAGATCGTTCTCTAAGAACTTTCAATTGAAAACCTATAAATGTGTCCTAACAAATATTCTTGGCTTGTTAAAGCAGCTCTAGTATTTATAGCAGGAAGGCACAAAGAGGATCATTTGACAGAAATAGAACGCTATCAACTTCACTTCGCGCTACTTTATATATTGATTTATTGATATAGCTACTTTCTTAGAATTACTTCAAATAAAATTTATAGAAGGAATTTCATTTAGGTTTATCGTTTACAAATTGAAGTAAAAGTTCTTGATTGCTTGGATATTATACAGCTTTACTAAGGATAAAGTATATCTAGTCATCGATATGATTATCACTTCCTTGCGAAATCTACTATCGTCAATCTCTTCATACATGCTCTTCGACTTTGTCTTAAGGTTTTTTACGTGACCTTCCTTCAGTATCATCCATATAGTTTAAATTATAGGTCAATTCAAACGTCAACTGTCTCACATTATCTTTTTTGTCTTGTCTTTTTTTACCATTCTTTCGTCCCTCAAACCTAATTTCCCCTTCGCTTAGTGTAAGACAAACAAAATTTATTGATATTTGGTTATCGGTTGTAGTAAATTAAAAACATTGTAGCTAAATAAAGTAAATATACGAAAAAGAATATAAAAGTCATGATTATTGAAATCCATTCAATATTCAAGTTATGAGATTGTTAAATAAAACTAATTTATTCAAGAAGTGTTTAGTATTGATTTGTATTTATCATAATGAAGTGAAGTGAAGCGAACTCGTATATATATACGTATTTATACTCGTAAGTATATAAAATCTTGGGGAAACAAATTTAAAACTCTTCAAATACATTTTTTGTAATATTTAGGCAATATAAGAAAAATGATAGTATGACAGGAGGTTTGTTTGTAAATATTGGCCCCACTGTTACTACAAGCATGCCCTAATTGCACTATAAGGTTGTTAAACAGAACAATTTGATAGCCCTCATTTTCCAGTTGATCAATCGATAGTATTATTTTCATACTCGTATATGGGGTAGGAGGCTCGCGTGTAAGTAGGGTAGAGAGCATAAAGTTGACATTTTCATTTTTTGATAATTCGTAATTCTAGATAGTGAATATAGAGAGATGGTACATAGACATAATGTACAAATATCACTGTCTGCCTGTAAACGTAATGATATGTGGCGATTTGATTGCCACTCAGGGCGGATGAGTTATTTTAATTTTCTCCGTTCTGATAACAAGGCAAACGGTGGCGTTGAGTTCTGCCACTCAATATGCAAAGCCTCGCAACACGGAAAGTGGGAAATGGAATGGCCTTAACACTAGGTCCTAGATTTCTCTGTACCGAAAGCAAGATACAGCATGAAGCAAAAAACTGGTACTTACCGCCGCTAAGTAACAGAACTTAACCTTATTTGCTACCATGTAGATATGAAAATCTTTTACCTCATATCTCACAATGAAATTCAAGACAATGTAAGTCACCATTTACAGTCAGATTACTAATTTTAAAAATATTCATTATTAATGGTGTTACAATTTGTTCTTTGTTATCCTCGTACTTCGAAGTCAACAGAATCTAATTTTTAGTAACGGCTTATTATAATTCAAAAAGTAGGCGGATGTCTACATTTATAATATTTAAGTTGTACCCACTCTATAATATCGCAAATACAAAATACATATTATAAAACGAGATACGCCGATAACGAAATACGAAATTTTTTAAAATGTTTTATTCTGTGCTTCGAAGGATTAAATATTTTGGGGGAAACTTAAATATTGTATAGTAATAATATCTTACCTTCACGCAATAAATAATCGTCAAGAAATAATCAGCAAACAATCATAGAGAGGAAACGGTTAGGTCCATTTATTTGGTAAAAAGAGTATATTGACAATAATTAAAAGGATATTTTTAGAGTACGGCGCCTTAATGATGTGACATCTTTCCTTATGGTATGGTTGGGAGGCTTTTATATTTATTAGAATAAAGTTCTCTAAATCTCAGCATCCTCCGCATCCTCCGCACCATCCGCATTATAGCTTCGTGTGTATGTCTGTCCAGAAACTGAATAAGTTGAAGCGTATAAATATTTTTTGTATATGAACATATATATGTAATCTTTATAAATATTTTTTTCACCTCTATACTCCAATTGCTTAAATTCCTTACTTTTGTGTATTTGTATTGTTACGTCTTTTTTATTCACTTATGCGATAAAGTATGATAAATAAATAAGTTAAAAAAATTAGGTGCCATTAAATTTTACCATCAACCACTCGTGTGGTAATTGTCGACTGTCACTTTCTTAAAGTACAACTTGCTTCGTGATCTACTGACATGCCCGAAGCATCATACAAAAAATTAAATGAGACTTTTTACTTTTGACTCAATTAAATAGTTAAAAACCGTTGTGGCACAGAGGTGTAGGGTCTGCCTGTAAACGGGACGGTTTGTGGGTTCGATTCCCACTCGGGGAAGATGGATTTTTCTATTTCCATTTTCTTCACGAAACTAGGCAAAGGGGGGCATTGAGTTCCGCCACTCAACACGTAATGCCTCGGTAAAAACGGCGGAAAGCGAGGACGGAGAAAGCAGGGAATAAGCAACGGAGTGTCTTAACACTAGGTTCGTATGATTCCTGCAGTTCCCTCTGCCTACCCTGCCATGTACGGGATAAAGCAAAAAAAAAAAAAAAACAACTAAAGAACAGTATTGCCACTTATTCTCTTGATTTATCAGAAAATTATTGCGAGGAGCTTAAGATACATGTAAATAGTCCTTTACAAACTTAATTGTTGCCCCCGCATCAAACAATGTGGCTACAAACGGCTTTCGTTATTTATCTTCTACTTTATTTAACTTTTGCACGTGCAGATAATTTAGACTTAAATTATAACGTACTTTTCAGCTTACAATTTATATTATAATTAAAGTCGACTTATTTTAAGTTGATATTATTTTAAAGTTGACTTAGAAGTGCCGAATTCTGGCTAGTAGTGGAAGTATTAGATTTCCAATATCTCCGAGTATCAGAAAGGCGGCGTTCAGAGGCAACGGAGAACGGAGTCACTTAATATTTGAGGTTACCTATGTCTAGTCTGTTTTATAAATACATGAAATAAAACAAAATATTTTATATTTTGTTTTATTTCATAGTTTTAGGATTTCAAGTGTTTTTTATTGCATCACGTTCTGTAAAGAAACGCCCGGAAGGTTAAGTTTTATAAAAAATACCTTCTAACCAAGGTAAGGCAAATAGCCACGCCTATATCATGTCCCGCTTATTTCATCCTTTAGGGAATCCATTTAGTCCTAGGGTCACAAAAACACTTTTAATTCACAAAAGTGAATGTGAGTGAACACTTTTATTTGCCTAGTCAAATTTACTAAGAATATGTTGAAAGCTTATGTCACATTGAGGAAACAATTTTGATGTATTTGTTTTTTGAATCTGACGACTATTTCAAAAGGAAGCTGCCTATGACATATATTTCTACCCGAATTAATTTTAATAAATTTAATATTTTTTAACGACTATTTGAAAGCGTTTAATCTTGGATATATTTAAATATTGGTATAATTTATTACATATTTCTTACAAATAGAGTTCAATATTTAAAGTAGAGCTTAGTTATTGATTAACCTCAATTAATATGTAATTTAAGATAAATCAGTTTCTAGTTTTTGATCAAAACTCTTATCCTTGAATTCCTAAGAGCACAAGAAAAAAATATAACCCTATTAAATCCTTTTATCGATAAGAAATCTCATCAGAATATTTCCTTACCTATTATTTATTCAAGAGTCATTTTGAGGTAATCCGTCAATTTCATACGTCTTTTTATTATTCAGTATCAAAGAGACAAGGTATTTTATGAAATTACATATATTTTGTAAGACGGCTTTAAAAGCAATTACACATTCTTTGTCATAATTAAATTGGTAAATCTTATTCTTTTTTTTTTCTTCTACTCTTTACTCATGGCTTTTTGTGCATGCCAGTTGGACACAATTTTGCCCTTATCACTTTGTATGGAGAACACACCAAGAGGGGATGATAAAGGATGAATGACAGATTATCATACTAAAACCCGGAGAGCACTGCTGTAGTAGTAAAAACAATGACATTTTTAAATAACTAATCTCGTAATAGGACTAAAATTAAAATAAACAAAGTTGCATTGAGATCGAATTTTTAGACAGTGAAATTCGAGACAGTATTTTTCTTTATTAAACCTAGAAGTATTACAACGTCTAGGCTTAAAATACTAAAAAAAACACATTAAAAGCATTATTATTACTATTATTTGTGCAGAATATTATTAGAAATATAACTAGTAGTCCTAACAAATACATGATTCCATTCAAGTATCGAATTTCTGTCAGTCAAGACAAGCTGCCTTCTATATTAGGGCAATATTAGGACAAAATTGTAAAGTCAAGCAAGTTGTCAAGTTCCTAAAACTTTCGTTTTAACAAGTTCAAGATGCTGTGTCCCATAATTTGGAAGTGTTTGACAGCACGTGATAGTGATAATCCCCTCTTGAGGGAACGGTATTTAGTATCTCCCGAAATAAAAAAAGGCTTTTATTACAGCTTTATTCATAAAATTCTGTTAAAAATTATTAATACATACATGTGTATTTTATTTATCTACAAAATAAACCATTGAAATCCTACAAGAGCCCTTATCTGTGATGAAATCCTGTAATTTACGGATAAATCCGGATTTATGTACTTTAAATCTCATTTTAAATTTATTATTTTAAGCCTGAATTGAATTAGTCTGTTAAAAAATTATTGTTTTATATGTGTATGATACATAAGTAGAATAACACCCTTATTTATTTAAGTGATTACATAATTTTTCATACTAAAACAAATTAAATTTGAGAACTTTGCGCCACATGTACTACAAAAACTACTTGGCTTTTAGGATTTGTCAAGCAAGTGCAGGGTTGCTTTGTAGAGAATGATGCTCATGGCAGTACCTGGAACTTACTTACGACCCACGTATAACGTTTAATAACTTCTTTGAAATATGCATAAATGCTCACTTTCACATTTCTTTCTTTCGAAGTACATTCGAATATAAATTAATAACAGATTGAGGACCGTCGTGGCGCAGAGGCGTAGCGTCTATCTGTAAACGCGACAGTTTGTGGATTTGATTCCCAATGATGATGAAGATGGATTATTCTATTTTTATTTTCTACGCTTTGATAACAAGGCAAAGCGCGACATTGAGTTCCGCCACTCACTACGCAATGCCTCGAAAAGGCAGAAAGCAGGGACTAAGCATCGGAGAGTCATAACACTAGGTTCCTATGGCTACTGCAGTTCCCTCTGTCTACTCTGTCATGTGCAGTATAAAGCGTGAAGACATAAAAAATCGAGACAAGCAGAGACGTTTAAGCTAATTGTAAATATTTCACTGCTAGGCTTCTCGTTTCTAATTTTACCATATACAAATCAACTCTAAATTTATTCCTGGTCAGTTAAAATATTCAGTTTGCTTATTAAGTTATCTGTGCAATAACCTATGTATATCGGTTCAAGGCTTTAGATCATCGATCAATAGAGACTGCAAGGTTGCTAGTGTAAAAATAGAATAGTCACATTAAAAAAGACCCAATAATAAGCATATTCGTTTATACTAATATAAGAAAAATATAATACATCTTATATACAAAAGTGTTAACCGAAATTATATGGCTTAAATACTGGCCAGTGTTTATAATTTTTTTTAAGCAGCTCTCGAATTCGCACATCGTAGATTGTAGAAGCGCTCTTGCTAATTAAATCAAATAATTGATTGAAAATCATCATCATCTAATAGAATATTGTATTAGAATTCGAAAATAATAATATGATGATAATGATAATAAAAATAACAATTTAAATAAGTAAAGAAAAATAAATTTAAGCGAAACAAAGTAAATAAAAACAAAACAATAACAACAATAAGTAGTTTCGATTCTCCTAAAAAGGGAATTCTCGCCGCAATCGTATTTTATCTGAATAATACATAAGTATTCTCTTCTGCCGATTAGACTATCTCGAAGAGTGTAGGTAACTAATTTTATTCATTTCTTTGTGGCAGAGTTGGTCACACTGTATTTTTGCTAATATTATAAAGAATATTTCTATGTTTGTTTGCTTGTTTTCAATAAACTCAAAAACTACTAAACCGATTTTTACGTTATTTCAAATGGAGAGACGTTAATCCTTGAGAAGTAAAATTGGCTACTTTTATTTTAAAATATTTAAAATTTTACTAAATATGAACATAATTGAAATATTTAATGAGTCTATATTTCTTCCTTGTTCATTCTATATAAAGAATGTATAAGTATGAAGAACTTAGCTTAAAGACACTTGTCTCACTCCCGTCAACAAATAAATAATTGAATTTTAGTTCTTCGGTGTACAAATTCTCATTCAGTAATTTTCATTTTAATTTAGTAGATTAAGTGTGGCGTAAAGTTCCGCTTTACAAAAACATAAACAGTATCTCTACTTTTCTTTGCCTAATCTACCATTTTGTTGAAAGTTATTAATTAATTTATATAATAACTTACTACCAAGGGTAAGAGTAATACAAATTGAATATTTTTAAATGGATGAAGTAAGAAATATATATATTAGTTAAACATATCTATAACGCGATTATAGACTTCTACATCTATTTTTTAGTAATATCAATAACGACATGGCTAATCCAATTGTTACTTTAAGGTTTCAATGTAAAACATGACGAATGACTCAGGTCTTTTCCTTAAGATACGAGTACAGAGAGTATATGCGAAATATTGATTTTCAAATGGAGAATCGAGTACCGGCAGAAACCTAAGAACCTAGTGTTAAGATACTCCGTTCTCTGCTTTCCCACTTTTTTTGGCATTGCGTGTTGAGTGGCGGATCTCAACACCACGCTATGCCCAGTTACCAGAGCAAAGGAAATGGAAATGAAAAAATCCGTTTTTCTCGATTGGGAATCGAATTTAAAGTTTAAAGAGACTTCATATTGAAGCGTATGAGTATGAATCTGGAGCTCAGAAACAGTACATTTAATATCTAATTAACCTTTAAAAGTAAGTTACAAGAAGGAATATTCAAGCATCATTTGAATTAAAACTTACTCGAACTCTTCTACTGATTGGTGGAACCTTGTGGCTTATTTAATTATTAAAGCCGCAGCTTGTCGACTAACTTTGGTTGAAAATAAATCCATGGAATGATTCAAATATGGGAGTAGGGCGGTAGTTTTCAAACTAGTCTACAGTAAAAAGTTTTGGTCACTGTATAAAATATATACATAAGTATAAATTTTTCAATATATATATTATTCTGTTTTTTTTTGGCTTTACGGTATTTCTTGTAAATAGAGAAGAGAAGAAGAAGAATCTAGTATAAGACACTTTATATTTCACTTTTCAACCAACTTTCTAAACATTAAATATTGAGGTGCGATATTTTAATTGAGAATCGAACCCACAACCCTCGCCTTTACAGTTGCTAAATAAACTATCATAGTACTAGTATATAGCTTCACGGTTTATTCGCGCATATAGCAGGGTAGGCAGAGGGAACTGCAGGAACTATAGTAACCTACACTAGGTTACTCTAGTTCCTGACACTCCGTTGCTTCTTAGTCCATGCTTTTTCCGTCCCCGCTTTGCGCCTTTTTCGAGACATTGAGTGGCGGACTGGCTAGGAATCGAACCCAAAAACCGTAGCGTTACAGGCAGGCGTGCGCGTTTGAAAATAATGCGGTCAAATATATAAAAGACATGTACACTATATTATAATAATAGGTTATAAAATGTGATAATAAGTCTGAGCATTTGTCAGTCTAAAGTAAGCAAAACGAATTTAATTTTATGAAACCAAATGCAAAATTCACGAACGAACTTGCAGACTTAATGGAATCACGGCTGACGGAAATAGAAGTTGGTAATTTGTATTCTGTAATAGCCAATGTTATTGGACGTTTAAATTGAGCTCAAATAATATGGGATAACTAGATTTTGCACTTACTTTTGTAAAATATAAAAATGCTTAAAGGAAACTCTTCCGAGATTTGAACCTGCGCCTTTTGGTAGCCATCCAAGAGGGCTTCCGTCTATAAAGATCACTTTTCTCTAAATCTTGCTGAATTAATATCGTATATTCAAGTATATGGTCCTTTGTGTTGTATGTTCTAGATTAACATGAACATATACGGCTTAATTAAAAAAGTTATAGCACGCTTATAGGCTCGTTATAGAACAGTTGTCAAAAAACGTTATTCATAACAGCATTTTAGTGCTAATCAGTTCTATAAACCTATCATAAAGTTATAGAGTCGAGAACCCTACTATAAGAGTGTTTTAACGTCCAAAGATGGCCGATTCATATAACAGCTGATTATGGCTCATACTAATATGAGCATTGATATGACGTCGTCGAGTCGCTTGTCATCAAGAGTGTCAATTTCAGTTTCGTAAACAAAACAATATAACAATTGACATTTTGTTCGACATTTATTAACTATATTTAGTTATTAACAAGTTTATTAATAATAAATTAAATTTGAGGACCGTCGTGGCGCAGAGGCGTAAGCGTTTGCCAGTAAACGCGACGGTTACTGGGTTCGATCCCCAGTCGGAGAAGATGGATTTTTCTATTTCCATTTTCTTCGCTCTGGCAAACTAGGCAAAGCGCGGCGTTGAGTTCCGCCACTCGACACGCAATGCCTCAAAAAACGGCGGAAAGTGGGCACGGAGAAAGCAGGGACTAAGCAACGGAGTGTCTTAACACTAGGTTTCCACGGTCCCTGCAGTTCCCTCTGCCTACCCTGCCTTGTGCGGGATAATGCTTGAAATTAAAAAAAAAAAAAAAAAAAAAATTATACATAAGAAAGGTGCACAGAACATAGGTAATACTTGAACACGTCTAAACAAATTTCAATTTTTTGTCGTTTTACTTCTTTTGACTTAATTTTTTAAAAATTAAGTAAGTTTATAAACTAAAATAAAATAAACATTTGTGTTTTTGTGATAACAATGACGTAAATCAAGCCGGTATATGTCAAGCCAGATCCAACAATATATTTTTGTACGTAATATTATCTGTGGTCATACTATGTCAATGCGTTTGTCACTTATCATCTGTGGATTTACTGGTATTTTCGGCAACAAGTCGACCGACTTCAGTATAGTAGCAACATTGTGAACTTATAACTCATATTAGTGACACTTTAGTTATAGAAGGCTTATAGAGCGTTTATGAATACAAACATTTATCGAACGTTCTATAAGCCTAAAGAGCGTTTCAACTAAAGTATACTTAAAACGTTCTATAAGACTTTTTTATGAGTAAGGCCGATTCATACATATGATACTTACCGTTTAATTAAGACGCTATTTCCAGCAGGCCTTGAATTAGGTATTAAGTGAGAACTATGAAGGATCATATTTGTATTTGTATGTGGATCATATATAAAAATCATTAGAAATATAATATTGTTAAAAAATGAGTGGATACGCCCGTCTATTTTTCAATTTTTATAAATTATGAGAGATCAGATAATTAGTTGAGTGGCGGAACTCAACGCCGTGCTTTGTCCTCTGAATAATATAATATATATTATAAATTGCGTTGAATTATTAAATATCACATTTTGAAATAACTATTTCTCTTATTTTTGAAAAGGAAAAGCTAAGGAAATATTTGCAATATCTATATAATCACTATGAGAACTTAAGTTCTTACCAATATAGAGGTATCTAAAGTGTATACACCATTACAATTTCAAATTCACTTGAGATGAGAAAAAAATCGATTGAACCAAATATGTTCGTGTCAATAATGTGTCGAGGACAATTTGCTGTCTAGGAAACTCCCAAAAGTGGACACTCATAAAATTTCCACTACTCACAATATTTTATTTATAGGGTTAGATTTCTATATAAATTTAGTTAAGTACTCTTGGTAGCAGTTTTTTATTACTATGGGGTATGATTTAAGCAAATATTGATCAATTTTTATATAAATTTGATTGAGATAAAATTATTCAGGTCTTAATTTATATCGGAAGCAGGAGGTCATATGCTAGAGGTGTATGAAAATTGCCTATTGTAGTATTTTATCGTTTTCAAACAGTGATATTTTGAGCCTATATACAGTGTGTAGATTTTTTTATACTGAACTAAACACTAACATAACCCGCTTTAAAGTAGGTAAACAGCATAAGTAAAGTTAGTAGAAATTGGCTTAAAAAGTTTTAAAATAAATTTACAAAATTAAAAGGATTATCCTACTATAACAATTTATATGAATTCAGAAGATAAATAATATTGAAATATACATTGATAAATATATATCACTTTATACTATTTTATTGTACAAAAATCGAATCTAGATCGTTAGTGAATTATGCGAAAAAAAGGTAAAAAAATTGAATCAGTCTGCCCAAAAAAATGGTACACAGCAAACTGATACCAAAGCCTAAAAATCCTTAAAACTAAGCAAAGATAAAAATTAGCATGAAATTAAAGGAGTTCACAGATAATTTATAATTCTATAACTTTGAATTCAAGCCTAAAGGAAGTCCCATTACTGATATGAATTGTGCACTGGAACCGTAATAAGACGGTATGAATGTCTTTTATAGTCTCGTAATAGGCTCTCCTTATAAATTTAGTTCACAATAAAATTAAATTGCGAATAGTACTTGTAAAATTATATTTTTGTAGATTATGTTTTTCATATTTTATTGATAATACTAAAAGTTTTAAATAATAATAAACAACCTTCGATAATCTTGAATTTTAGGTGGCAAAAATCAAAAGAATTTTTTTTTAGCTTCACGCTTTATCCCGCACATGGCAGGGTAGGCAGAGGAAACTGCAGGAACCATAAGAACCTAGTGTTAAGACACTCCGTTACTTTATAAGAATATATCTAAACAAAATTAAATTTATAAACATATTTTTCAATGTACTCTAGTGAGTAATTACGTAGTTGACCGTTATGGGCACATGCAACGTCAGCCCTCCTCTGTAAATAGCAAAAATATTTTTTCATTTCAAATCAACAGTTCCTGAGATAAGCCTTTAGCCAAACATATATAATTATAATATATAACAATACTATGTAGCATTAACATAATAATCAAATAGTATTTATTTTATATAATAATTATATAATGACATCGAATATTCTATTTATTGCTTGAAGCGAAGGGAAGTGGATTACGCTTGTTCCAAGTTCCAAGAGGTCACGTGCCGATGGTAAATTATAGGGGAACTTTGGATAATAATTCAAGAGTTTTGACTTACTTCATACATATGTTTATATAACAGGGCTATAAATTTAAGATTAAATGTCATTACGTATTAGGTATTAAGATGTACACAGCTGACTCAAAATTTATCTTTATATTTGAAATATAAAAAATGATTGTGAATCTGATCCTGTTCTAAAACTTGAGCTAAAAAAGCTAGTTTTTGAAATTTAGAAGGATAAAGCGGAAAAGTGGCTAAAATTTAGGTGGAAAAGTTTTTACAATAGATCCACTACATACTTGTTATGAAATTTATCAATAAATTAATCGTGCAAAATTTTGTATAGTCTATTTTTATGGAAAATGACGTTCGTATAATTTTAGTAAATTCCCATAAATACCGTAACAAAGCGACTAATCTGTCAAAAAAATAATTTTCAATATGTAAAATCGTGAAAATAAACGTTTTAGTCTAGCCCTAGACTAGCCCTATATACTTTTATGCTTATCCAAATAGATTAAACTAAAGAAAAACCAGACGAAGGATCGACAGCGATGCGGTCCCGTATTTGAAAAGTTTCTAGGCAATCTAGCTGATCTAGGTTATATGTGGAACCAATTTACTAAGTGTCGCTTTGCAATCAAGAGATTGCAGTCCGATGGTACGATCAGTGATCACGAAGAAAGAAAAATTTTATAGTCACAAACGTAAAATATGGGTCAGAGGTGTAAATAAACGATAGTTTTACTGTTCTCTCTTACTGAATTGAAATAATATTGAGTGTTGTAATAAAGTGTTAAGCTACCTTTAATTTATTATTAAACACTACGCCTTAAAATCGTATGCTTATTAGAATAAGTGTCTTGACAATAAGTAAACTTTACCTAAAGTAGGCCATTCCAAGTTGCAAAAGTCGATAGCATGATAAGTTGTTATGACTATAAATGAAAAATTTTTTCTATGTATGTTTATACATAGAAATTTTTTTTCAAAATCTGGAAGAAAGCCTAGGGCCTAAAGACCTATTCGTGGCAAGATGGTCCTCTTCGTGGCAAAGCAAAACAGTGATTGTGATACAAATTCACTTCCATGACGTGACGAATGAATTTTATCAAACGAAGCTGGTCGTTGAGCTCGGCTTGATCCAGCTCGTTTTTAAAAATCTCGTTTTTTAAAATAATGCAGCTTTTACTTTACTTATCTATGTCAATGTTTCAGTAATTTAGACTTGTAATTGAATAAGACATTGCACTTACATACATACTATTTATTTAGTTAAAAAAAGCAAATGCAAACAATAGATGAGGCTATAGTTGCGGAGGCATCGATTGAATGTAAACGGATTCGAATGTCACTCACGGAATTAGGTAATTTCTTCTTTCTAAGAAGAATCTGTATTCTTATATCTGTATTCTAACGCGGCGTTGAGTTCCAATAGTCAACGTGCATTGTCACAAAAAGCAAGCTCTCTCTGTCAACGCTTATGGAAAAAACGTGAATCTACCAACAACACTGCAATCAATTAATCAATCAATCAATTAAATATTATTTTTATCATCAATTAATTATATATTAGTAATTGTAGTGATATTTCATGTTTGTAGCTTATTATTTTTTATTTTTAACATAAATATGAATTGTGACGGCCGTCGTGGCGAAGAAAGCGTCGTCTATAAGAAAGGGTGGTTTGTGGGTTCGATTCCTACTCATAAAGAAGGGATTATATAATTTCCATTTTTTTCGCTTTGGCAAGCGCATTACGTTCTGTCACTCACTTTCTGCCAAAAGAAAAAAGTGTAGTACACTAGGTTCCCACGGTTACTGCAGTTTCATTCGACTACCTTGCTATGTGCAAAATAAAAGCGTGAAGCTAAAAAAATGTAAATTATATTACTTTTACATTTATATTTAAAATATACTTTTATTTACATTTTATTACGTTATAAGAAGTATACTTTACTATAGTTATTATGTAAAACCTTAATAGGCGGAGTTTTTAAGGATCAGAGTGTCGTTACAAAAGATTATCTTTACATTAAATGTTACACAGTGTACAAACTCTACTAAGCTCAGTAGGATTTTGCGAACAAAATATTGAAGTATACTGTATATTTCAATAATTTTTTCGCAATATACTATGTTTGCACAGCAACATATAATTAATACAATTTATGCTCGGTCGTTATTAATTATTATCAATTTTATAAAATGTTTGTGCCCAAGTTAGGATTTAATTGATTGCTACCTGAGTTTTAAGCTTATTTGGTAATGTTAGCCAACGTTTAAACTTGTGATCCAATGAATTTATAGCTCTATTTTAGAATGATTTATTTTGCCATGAATTGTATAGGTAAAAGCTAAGGTTATAGTGGCGTAGTGGGATAGCGTATGACATAAGACGGGGTTATGGGTTTGATTCCTACGCGAGGGAATGTGTTATTTTTAAATCTTTGCTCTAGTAACATGATAGACAATCAAGGTGTTAAATTTCGTTAACCGTTAAAGTGATTTCATTTGCAACGTCTTAATTTTCAAATTTTATAAAAAATCTGATAATGAAATGTTAGCACTCACGGCTTTAGGTTGCGTGAACTTTTATTAGACACTTTATAAAAGTTATAAACCTTTTTTGTTAAAAGACAAAAATGCGGTGAAAACCAAATGTTTTTCGAGCAAATGCAATTGGCTAACTTGTAAGATTTATTAGAAGAAGCGCATGTGCGCGGGTAAACCACTAGTATGTAATTATTTGTCGACAATAACAAATAACAAGACAAACGAATGAAGAAATGGTTAAAAAAACTCTATATCGCTTTATAAATTTACTGGGTAGAAAGACTAGGCAAGGTCTCTCGCAGACAACGAGTGACCGCTTTATAGTTGCATTTTAATAGGAGTTTTTATCTGTCACGTGTTTCGCAATTCATTTTCCATGATGATTCATCGTTGATTTATACTTATATAAGTAAGCTTTAAACGTTTTTATTATAAAAAAATATAATTTATAATCGACTTCGTTAACGTGTATTCTTTTATATCTTATTTTCATTATAATGTCCAATGTCAATGTGTAGTGCGCTGTCAGTCAGTCATTCAGTCAGTCAGTAAGTGAAGAACTTTATTATTGTCAAGATGAATTAAATATTTTATTATTGACTACCGACGTTGCTTCATTTTTAACTTCATTTTATTTATTCTATATTTTCATATATGGAATATTTTTGCTGACGAGAACCGAATATGTGGTATTTGTGTCAATATGAAATCAGTACTCAGATCCAGTTCTTTTTCAACTATATTTATGACATGACATAAATAAACATAAAATATGGCAATACTAGTTTGACATAATAAGCTATTCATATTTTTACAGAAAATATATGAAAATTATAGTTAAAGTAAAGAACACATATTATTTACTTTGCACCACATTTAATAAAACACTCAATCACATAAAAGATAGAAACACATATTCTTTTAAAACATTGGCAATAGACATTTATATACAATATTCATAATAGAAATACTCCTAAATAAAATATTACATCAATTTGCGCATAAAAGACATATAGTAAGACATCATTAGTTATTAATTAGACTCTAGCTTTAAATAATTATTGAAAATGAATAATTAAATATACAAATAAGGCAAAGCGCGGCGTTGACTTCCGCCAATAAACACCCAATGCCTCGAAAAAGGCGGAAAGCGGGGACGGAGAAAGCAGGGACTAAGCAACGGAGGTTCCTGTGGTGCCCTTCAGTTCACTCTGCCTACCCTAAGAAAAAAAATATACAAATGCTTATCTACTGACAAAAATTACTATCTTCAAGTGATTTGGACGAAGCAGGTGCCTTATTGGTTGACTCTGGAGAACTACCATTTTGTATAGAGATATATGAGGTAACAGCAGACTGCAGTAGAGTAGTTAAGTCAATTGAGTAAAAGATATACAAGTAGATATCAATCAATTTGAAATGAGAGTAAAATTTAATATTAGTAATAAGGTTATATGTCTAAAGAATAGAAGAAGACTTGAGTATAAATGTAAAAGTATTATTTTCAATTAACAGACAAAGATGAAAAATGTGTTGAAATGTCAAACTGTGGAAATTACTTTTTTTAAATTTTGCAGTCAAAGAATTTTTTTCCTTTTTAGTTTTCAGTCAGTCACAAAGTCAATTTTGTAGAAAACGTAGTTCACTACGTTTTCTACAAAATTGACTTTGTGACCCTTCAGGGTTATAGTTAATATCTTAATATGAACCTTAGCAAGAAGAAATAATAATATATATTGTTAAACATTCAAATATAAAATTGACTTTCTATTTTAATTACAACTTTTCTTTGATTCTGATCTTAAGGAGGTATTAAAAACTTTTATATACTCTATGTATAAGAAATAATATGGGTCACTTGATCTAAAAGAAATTTGAACACGACAAATTGCAAATTAGTTCTGCATCCAATAGGACCATATTAGATACTTCTGTTGAAGTAACATTCTTAACATTTGTTGCTAAAATGGTAAGAGTATTTGTAGGTTGGTCAAATTTCTGTATAATTGGAGTGGCAGAAATCGTTGCGGCATCTATTGGAAGTCTTATATAAGACTCTGTAGAAGTATTGTATAACATATCTTGATCAGAATCTAAATTAGCAGTTGGTATGTTTTCTTCAAATAATGGCTGTGACTTAACTAAGTCAGTATCTATAGTTTCTGAGCTGTGTTCTGCATCCACTGAACAAATAACAGAAACAAATTCAGCATTGGTGGTTTCTTCCTGCGCACAAGTTGTATCATATACAGGTTCTGAATCATTGAGAAACTCCATAATTGATTTCGTAGCAGCAAGAGTTTCAGACATAGAAGTACGAACATGTATTATCGTCAAACAATAGTTCTGTAGCAGTAGCTTCCTTAGGATTTGCCTTTGTCCTTTTCTTTGTTTTCTTGGAGCTTGGAACAACGGTGTTAGAAACTGGTGCAGATGGTTTCTTAACGTATTTAACTTCAATTAGGTCACGTCCACTTAATGTTTTTTCCAAATCCTCTTCAGACTGGACACAATTCGGATTATCAATAGTTAGTCCCAGCTTAATTGCATCTCCAAAGAGAGCTTTATATGGGCTTTGCAAAATATTATAGTTATATTCTTGATTTTTCATAAGTTGAATGACAGACGAGCCGATACTCCAATGTGAGTTTGTATTTTGCTGCATCCAGTTTTTTATTTTTGAATTTATATCATAAATAATATTTTTCATGTATTCTTGGTCTTTAATATTGTTAAAATCGCCATGTATGATTTTAAACATTTGAAATGATCGAAAATATTCAATTATGTATTTAATATAATCAATATTGTTATAATAGCATAAAACAGATGGGGCGCCGAAAATTGAAAATATATCTAACAAATTGTACGCCACCTCACTGGGGTAATTAGTTTTGAGCGGTCTTAGTATAATAAATTTTGTTAAATAATCCTGATAGATGAGAAGAAAGTTGTATTCGCCATCAGGATTAGTATGATAATCTATTATAGCTGTTTGTCCTCGTGTTATATTTTGTAGTTTCGATTTGAATTTTGAAGGCTTGTGTTGACATTGTTGGCAAAGATCATAATAAAGGTCGATGTCGTTACGTGTAATGTTTTTGTACTGAGCGCGCAGAACTTTTGACATCCGGCTCCGCCCGACGTGACCTACGCTAATGTGAACTTCGTGCAGCGCATCGAATAACTGCCCATCCGCTAAATAAATCATCTTATTCCGAGGGTCAATTAACCTGATATTTCCATTAATTTCCAATATATCATAAGTTTTTAAGAGCCACAGTTCATGGTTCGACTTATGTTCGCAGGATTTCGCTTTCGGAATATCCTCTAATATCTCTTGATATCGCTTATCGCTTATGCTCACAATTATTCTCGGCGGTCGCGAGCGTCGGTAGTGTTCGAGTTGCTCATAAAATCGATTTTTCATAAGCGCAGCGTTTATAGCGTCCGCCATGACGTAGGACGTGCATTCGTAGCGCTCGATCACGGAACACTAAAGTAAGTACAACCTCCAACCCCCATCCAGCTATCCTTTCACGGCTTCTAGTACTTTTATATATATTTAAATCTAGGTAATATTTACGAAATGTACGCCTTTATTGGCTTTTCTAATATCATTTCAGTGTAAATTTAGTTATTCGTATTTAATAAGCTTTTTAAATAAACTAGATACTATATAATTTACTTATTTTTTTATTTAATATTAAACTTAAAAGTTAAGTTGAAATAGTATAGTCTTGATTTAAATTTAGAATTTATTATATAATATAAATAATATATGGAGAGCTTTAAGTTATGAAACTTTTTACCGATAATTAATATACTTATTAATAAAAATATATTTTATACATATATTCAATTTAAGTATCTATTTTAAGATTCGTTTATAAGATTAAGTACTCGAGTTTTATAGAACATTTTCCTTAAAGAAATTATTGTCAAAACGGCATCTTAAGTGCGGGAGGATCGTACTTATAAACAGACATAAAAGCTTCACGCATATCAAGTTAGCCAGAGTGTCTTGGTTAAGTGATTATTGTAAGCAAAATGTTTTTTTTTATTTTTATACTATTTCACTTATATATTAAGTATTAGATTAAACAGTGTAGTGTATTATGTTGTTCAGCTACTAATTTAAATAACAGACTGGTAGATAATTCTATATAAACCCAAAAAATTAAAAAGCATTTGAAAATTATCAATTAATTAATTAATTTTTTTCCTTTTTTACCTCTCATAAAGCAACCATAGATACTGGAGGCGTTTGGAGTTAATAGCAAAATTTCACAGTGAATTAAAGTTTCGCATTGAAAACAATACATTTCCCCTGATGTAAATCCTAAAGATCTAGCCCCTGATTTTGAGTTCTAAATTACTCTAATTGGAAAATATATTTTTAGCAATTTGAATTCCCCAGTGAGGTTTACGCCTAGGCCGTCCGTCTGTATTTCTGTATTCTGTACTGTCAGAATCAGGGCTGTCTGTTAACTTGCAATTCAATTGTATACTGTATTTTACAAATATTGTTTTAAGTATTGTATAAATTAAATTCAAAATGTTTTTGTCTATATTAGTAGATAGTAGATGGATAGTTTGCTTTTTGGTGTTAAAAGCAGACAAATCTATTTTAAACGAAATTTTTTGTATATATATAGCGATGATTGTGGGTTATCGAACCCATGATTGTGGGGATCGCCCCATTTAGGTGTATGAACAATTTTTTTAACTATATTATATTTGATTTATCTATTATTTTTATACATATAAACAAATACTATTGTATATTATGTAAAAACCGAATAAGCGAAAACACAGCAAAAAGTGATAGACAACTCCGAAGGTCATATCGTAAATAGGGGAGGAAAATTCCATAAAAATAAATGTTTGAATACATAGGTATATATACCTGATACAGACTTTATCGTGACAAGGGAAGGTCAAGCTTTATTTATTTTGGCTAACATGTATCCTATATCAATATAAATAACTAAGTAGTGCATGTAAAAGCAAAATAAATGAAAAATGGTAGGTAAATTTTTCATTCAAGAAAAATCCTTTCAAAATAAAGGTTCAAATCCAGTTATGTCTGAATTTTTATGTTCTCTTTAAGTATCTTTCCAATCTTTAGTAGTTCATTAACAAAAAAAAATGAAAACAAAATAGAAATGTCGCGCTGAGTTTTTTGCGTCAGGTCTTCTCAGGTGTTATACCTGTAGGTAACTTTAGCCAACCGGTGGTAATGTTTTTGAAGTTCAAAAAACGAATTAAATTTAAATTTTAATTTGATTTTAGTATTTAAAAAGATAATAAAAATATATTTTTAAAATTTTGTTGAGCTTAGTTCAGTACTTTGAGTTCTTTAAAGTAAATGAAGATAAATTGAGAATAAAGTGAAGATGTAATATATTATATTATTATTGTGATACATGACAACTATGATTATGAATCAAAATGTTTTTGTCTTAATTAAAATGATGAATTTCTAAGAAAAAGCTTTATAAATTCTTTAAAAGTAATGTGATCAACGACAAAGAGAGTATACTCTTATATGAACATTACTATTTGTAAAGAAGGAGTTTTTGTTGAAATTCCACAATATTGGAGCATGATATTCCATGTAAGCTTCCATGCACGTATACCAATACCAGCACACATTTCATAAATAAATCATTGACCATTTTACTTGTCGGGGACCAATAGTTATATCTTTATTAAGAATATGTTTATTGATTACATGTGATTTATATCGTAGAGGTTATAAGTGAGACAAGTATTTTTTATAATATACGTGTCTTAAAATTAGTTTGATATTTTTTATTTATTTTGTTTGTAAGATTATCTATTAATAAAAACTATTGACACAATATTTATCTACATATAGTGTACAAGACTCAACAGTTTCAATCGTAATTTCATTTTCGTGGTCTTAAAAATGTAAGTTTCCGCCTGATTCTAGTTTCCGTTCCGTTCTGAAAATCCTTATCTTGGTACTCCCGAGTGAGCCTACACTATCTAAAGATACATCTAAGCAACTATGGTAATAAAACAAATAGTTGTATAAAGGATATAAGAATTTCGACGTATCGTGACGAAGAACGCATGGCTTAGCTGACAGAGTAAATGGACGATATCCAGGAGGCGCAAGTTGAAATCCGGCAAATTTTTGGCATGATTTTATTTTTTATATTTTCTTTAAGTATTTTTTGTCGACCACTTTAAAAATAAGGACTAACTTGTTGAAATACAATTAAAATGTTATGATAAGATTGCAAATAAGTTATCGTTGATCTATTATATAACGTTTTCCATTTCATTTACTTTTTACAAAAGAAAATATTTTGTGACTTCAAAATCCGGCTTTATTTATTTGACAAAACGTAATAGGAAAAATTAACTACATTTCATCGGATTGCTTTTAGGTAATATGAATACGAAAAATATTTGATCTGAAGGTTCCTCAGGCACCTTAGTACCTTAGTACCTTGGAACCTTAGGGAGCTTCTGAGGACCTTGGCCTGGGAAGGTCCCTAAGGTACCAGGTACCTCAATGAAAATGATTATAAATAACATAATTACAATCTTAATTTCTATATCATTCTTTGATAGCGTAATAGAAGAATTTAAATTCTGTCCCAATGCTACATTTTATTGTTTTTTTTTTCGATATGGCCCATTTATTTAGAGTGTACACTGTTCCATATTTGCCTACTTTCCTCTATAAATATTGATTTCTATGTTTGTAGATAATAAAATAAACATACAATAACAAATATGGCTGTTTTTCTTAGAATCCTTGGCAAGACTTTTTATGTTAACTATTGTTAACTATTGTTAATAGTTAAAGTATAAAAAAAATAGAAAAAATTATGTCGATAGCAAAATGATTAAATATTTTATCAAAGTTCTCGTTACTTTAATTTTCTTTATAATATTATTACGAAAGAAATTATTTTTTCGGTAATATTTTTCTTCTAAACAATTATATTACTTATTCACATAACAAAAACGTTTACTCAAAAGTCTTAAAAATATTTTTTTAATTAAACTTTGTTAATTATACTTGTGCTTTCCTTTTCTGAATACAAATTAAGTGACTTAATATTTTTAAATATTTTTATTGTAAAATTAAAATAAATGTGCTGTAATAATTGGTGAATTTACAACGGCCTGGTGCATTTATTTTATTTAAAAAATTAAATAATAAAAAAAAATAAAAAAAATGGCATGCGCGGTGCTATAATGTAAAAACCTGTAAACATGCTCATATCCCAATTGTGCAAAACACGTATTTCTTACCACAGATGGCAATCGAATAACTTTTTTTTTGCTTGCCATTAATTAGGCTTTATGTTTTCATTCCTTTGCACTAGCACAACACTCACATGACACTTAAAGAAAAAGGCGCGTATTTTATCTGTGACAAGAGTACGCGGGAAAATACTACCTCGCGTCGACGCTGGCGGTGAACTGAAGGGACGACGTCTAACTCAAACGTTTGCCTCTTAATTGTATTTCAAACCTGAGTTCACTTTTAACTTGGGTTTGTCTATTTTGAGCATATACTATTAAAAAAAATAATATTTACTTTTATATATTTTTTAAGATAAAAAAAGAAATATACTGTATTTTATTAAATTCAGTTACAGCAGAGTATGAGGTATTTAATCATATAAGTTTTTATTTGTAAGTGAAAAACAGTGTAGTGACACAGCAACACAGCATCTAACTGTAAGTACGACGGTTGTAGGTTGGATTCCTACTGTATTAAGTTTTTTGTTTCGTTTTCTCTAGTCACAAGAGAAAGCGCAACGTCGACTTCCTTAACGACACTTAACGTTGCGATGTTTCTAGGCGGCAAATGGCAAACGGAATATCTTGGCAAAATTCTCTCTGCCAACCTATATCTTATTTGTTTTTAATATATTTTTTATTTATTTGTAATTGCACTTTTAGTTACATTTTTATACATTGACGCAGAGGCGTAGCGTCTGCCTGTACACGCAACGGTTTGTGGATTCGATTCCCACTCGGGAAATGTGGATTCTTCGCTCTGGAAACTAGGCAAAACGCGGTGATGAGTTCCACCACTCAACACGCAATATCTAGAAAAGACAGAGAGTAGAGAACGGAGTGTTTTAACATTAGGTTCTTAAGGTAACTGCGGTTCCCTCTGCCTACCTTGCTAAATGTGGGATAAAACGTGAAGGTAAAATATAAATTAACAAAAGAAGAATGTATGCAAAGCGTAGTCAGTGGCTACTGTACATCACAATGAGGCTAACCACAATTGTGATATAACTATTTATAAATTTGCAGCTCCAAATTTCATTCGAAATATTCATGTGCACGTAAATGTTTTGTTTTGATTTCGATTCAGGATTTTTTTATTATAGGTCCAGCTCCTGATTGGACACTTGTGATGGACGCATATGAGAAACAGTATAGAATCCCAGAGGATATTTGTGTTCCGTCATCCAGACCGGATATTTTTCTGTATTCTCAAAGCCTAAAACGGGTAGTACTGGTAGAACTTACTGTTCCGTGGGAAACCAATATCCTAAAAAGTCACCATCTTAAATATATTTCGATCTTACAAAGGAACTGAACAGGAATAGGTTTAATATGGAAAAAAATTCACTTGGAGTCTTGACGCCTATCGCCTGTGTATATTATAGTAAAGGCAGAGTATATATATATATATATATATATATATATATATATATATATATATATATATATATATATATATATATATATATATATATATATATATATATATATACATATATATATATATATATATATATATATATATATATATATATATATATATATATATATATATATATATATATATATATATATATATATATATATATATATATATATATATATATATATATATATATATATATTGTAAAACAAAAATGTTTATCGTGAAATTAGTAATTAGAAAATAATCTCAATATAGTTGATAGACACGTATATATATTTTCTTGTATATTCTTTCTAATTAAGATTTTTCATTTCCAATCTTATTTTAGTACTATACTTATAAAAGTTAAACTGTATCTAGTAAATTAATTTAAACTTTTCTCAAAATTGTTTTACTATTAAATTTACCAAGAAAAAGTTAATTTGTCGGAAGCCAATAGAAATAGCTCCTCTCATAAATGATATCCTTTTACGGATTCCTTTTGTGAGCCACTTTCCTACTACTCTGTTATTAGTATTATCATATTATATGTATATATTTGACATATATAATATATTGACAGCTTGAGACAAAATAGTATAAACGAAGATATTTTTCTTATTTAAGTCCTTTATCCCACTCTATCGTTATATAAGCTCTATTACTTACATTTTTAACTAATATTTCAGAAAATTTGGTAGAAACCTAAACCTTAAAGAAAAGCTTAGAATAACAAGAAAATATTCGTCTCTACACTTTATCAATTATTTTTTAAAAATACAATAACAAAGTCTCTATTTTTTGTACCTTTGGGGAGATATTTGTTTACCATTATGCCTAATGAAAATAATTAGTCCAGTAGTAATCTTCTATTATACATACACACAATAAAGAAATAAAATAACTTTGATTACTTACTTTGTTGACACTATCTTGAAGTATTCACGATATAACGTCTACAACATAAGCGGTAATTGAAAAAGTGGTTAATTTAATTACGTTATGTTAAATAAATATTCGCCGTTAAACAAAGATCTTATACTTAAAATCCTTATAAAATAGTAGTTAACTCTGTCTTCTCCGCTAAGTAGGAAAAAGCGTGACATTAAGATTAATAAGTAGCTAAATATGAATGGTAGTGGAGTTATGAGTAATGAACTTTTTAGATGCAATAGATTTTCCCTGTATTTCGAGGCATTGCGTGTTTGCGGAACTTAATGCCGCGCTTGCTTGGTTGCCCGAACTAAGTAAATAAACATTTTTTGAGTGGAAATCGAATCCACAAACTGTCATGTTTACAGGCATATGCTGCGCCTCTGCGCCACGAGGGTCCTTAAGATAATAAGATAGTCTTCGAAAGTTTTTGTTTGTCTTTAACGATGGAAAAACTAATATAATATCAATATAAATATTATTTCAATGGACAATGAACTTAAAATCACTGGGCAAAGTCAAATATTTCACCAACAAGCCGTAGCATTGCTTATTTATTTTCACAAAAAAATAGTTCGCGTCTTAGGTCGCTTTTACGAGGACGCCCTCATAAATCTAATGAAATGTGTGGGAATTTGCCGACTGTTTTCAATACTATCTTATAACCTAAGCGTTTCGAGAAATAGACTTTATTCGTTTTCCTTTTATTACTTTAACGATAGGTCTTCACACTTTGCTAATTATATCGTTTATATATGTATATGTTATTTTCATATAGTAACAAACCACTTGTTAAACATAGATTTATATATATCACTTACTATATAAGCTTCACTTGTTTTGGTACAATTTTGTAAGCAAAAATAAAAATATAATAGGTGAAGGAAACGTATATGTCGGCGCTAGGCCAGGGTTTCGTTGTTCAGAGTCAATTTTTCATAATAAAATAACAGAGTGGTAGCAATTGGTTTATTCTCGTACAATAGTTAATACAGAAGAGATTGACATTACATCATTCAGTCCTTTTTTTTATTTTACAGCTGACATTTCCGTTCAATATTCAAAATTAATATCATAAAGAACTTAACATTACAATTAATTTTTACTAATTTGAATAATTAAACATTAATTTCAATACTAATTACTTTCTAAAATGTATATTGATATGCGCCCATATATACTTTGTGCCCATACTAGAATCCTATACGTATTAAAATAAAATATATAAAGAAATATCTATATCAGAATGTCATAACTCTGCATCTAAGTATTATATTCTAAATCTAGGCTGGGGTCTACACTGTCTTTTGGGAAAAGAGGAGAAGTTTAAATATATATAACAGTAATCATAGTTAACCTAACCTTACTAAAAAAGTATATTCAAAGTATATATCAAGTATATAGACTTGACCTTGACCTTTCACTCACCTTAGCTCCATAGAGCTGAATATCTTTGAAAGACAGAGCTTTTTCTACATATTAGGCAGAAAGTAGGTCGTAAATTCTTTCATTGCTACTTCATTTTAATATTTGATTCAAGCTTTTCAAACTTAAAGCAATTATAAGTAGTAAACTTTTGCTTCCGAAATCGAAAGATTACATTAATATATTATAATTTAAATAATTTTAAGACAATATTTTTAGGATAAGGTGAGATAAACCGTTCTCTGTAGAAATCAACGCCATAAATAGAAATAGTATAGACTGAAGCACTTACTTGCAAAGCTGAGGGAAGAAAGAGAAAAGAGGGAGAAAATGGGCCCGGACCTAGACGAGGAAAGGAGTCTAAATATTTGGATATATGAGATAACTGGATTCATGAGATAACGGCCACGTGGAATGTTGATGTGACATATCATTGTGCTTATACTACACTTAGTCATTGTGCAATTTGTTTATGACAATAGTCTAGAATATGAAGTCTAAATAGACTCAAATTACCAATAGTCTTTTGCCATAATAATGCCGCTAATGACCAGCGACTTAAGAAGTTACCGCTTATTCATTGAATTAAGATCCGTTGAGCAGGCATTATTGTTAGGGGAGCAGGTCGGTCACCTCCACGTGGTGCTCCCTGGAAACGTGTGGACGGTAGCCCCGTAGCGGTTCTGCTGCGAGGCTGCCGTCGACACGGCTAACGACCGACAGGGGCGGGGGGAGCGTATTGGGGACGCACGTTGTTCCGCTCTGCTTAAGCAGACTGGAACTTCGCCCCAATATCGCGCATCCTAAATCCCAAGGTCTGGCGTGCCGAGGGGATGTATGGCCGGAGGGTATCCGGTCCCGAGCGCCTAAAAAAAGCGAATATGGAAAGTTCTGCAAGTAGTGCAATTCCCCAGGTGGGCAGCGGCAATAGCCGTGAATCCCACCCGGAGCAGGTCTCCGGTAAGCGCCCCGACTCGAAATCTGGGGGGGGCGCACATATCGCTTATCCACACGCCGAAAGCGTCAAGAGCCGAGGAGGCTCCTCTCGTTCTCGTAGCCTAGAGTCGATAGCTACGAGAACCGATACCGCGCAGACGAGGCCTGACGGCCGGAAACGCCTTTGCGCGAGAGAAGGGCAAGAGTCACAGGGGTCAGGTTCGGCCAGTGATGCTTTGCCGCCTCCCAAAGTGCCCAAGGCACGGACGGGGAGAGGCAGGCCGCGGTCGGCTAAGGCCAGACCTGTGATTAAGATGCGGTTGACGGATCCTGGGGAGGGACAGCGAAAGCGGGCACGAGACAAGCGTGGGCGGTTTATTCGCCCGGACACGCCCGGCTCCAACATCGCTGGCGTTGAGGAGGTGGAGGTGAGTGGCTGCGGCTCAGACATAAGTTGTTCGAGTCTCAGTCTCTCCTCTTGTGCTGGGCCCAGCAGGGCCACAGACGGAGATACCGGGGACGAGCGCCCAGACCCCTCCGCGGCTTCAGCTGCCGCGAGAGATGGGGGGAGCCTCCCTGGACCCGAGGTCCTGCAGGTGAAAATGCAGGCACGTCCCATGGACGAACTTGGTGCCTGCATCACCAGCAATTTGGCGGCCATAGAGAAGGTCGCAGACAGCTCCCGTAAGATGAAAGGGAGCATCATCTGCGACCTGCGCGAGGCCACGCGCATCACGCAGGCGGCGGTCGCTGAGCTCCTGCGGCGTCACTTCAAAGGCGCCGACGTCGAGAGACTCGAACGGGAGAACTCCCAGCTTCGAGCTGAACTCGCGACCGTCACCCAGCGGTTGGAGCAGCTGACGGCACAATTCAACGCCTTTCAGGAGAAACAGGGTGCTGTGCCGTCGGCTCCATCCAACAATGTGACGACGCCCAAGCGCACGACGCCGGTAGCGATCACTGCTGCGGCGCCTGCTGCGCGAGCCCCTGTTGCGACCAGAAAGCGTGCCTCTGTTGCACAGGCCGGGCACGCTCCTGTGGGGGCTGCGGTGACGTCGAAAACCACTGTTGCTCCACGCGCTCCTGCTCAACTGACGAGCAGTGAAGCCGGGCTCATGGAGCATATCGGAGCCCTCATGGAGGAGAAGCTGGCCACCTTTAGGGCAGAGCTCTTCCACGGCAGGGCGCTTAGACCCGCACTGACGGGGAGTGCTGCGCCGATTCGGCCAGTGGAAGCCCCCTTGGCAGAGCCTCTTCCGCCCAGGAAAAGGAGAAACAGGGAGAGTAAGAGGAGGGCGGGACCGGCTCCTCCGCCGATCACCGATTTACCACCGGTGTCCGCCCCTTCTACCTCTTCCTCCCGTCCGACGGATTCTGCCGAATCTTGGGCGACGGTTGCGGCCAGGAAAGTGCAACCTGGATCGCGGCCGAAGGCGCCTTCCCAGCCTGCGGCCAAAAAGCCTGCGGCAAAGAAGGTGCCTATGAGGAGGCTCCCAAAGGTGCCGGCGACCGCGGCAGTCGCCATTACGGTCGTCGAAGGCGCGACGACGACCTATACCGAGGTCATGCGAGCTGCCCGTACGCGGGTTCAGCTCTCTGACCTCGGTATCGAGACTGTCGATTCTAAGAGGGCCGTCACTGGCGGGATCCTGTTGAACATCGGGGGCCCCGACAGTGACGCCAAGGCCGACCGTCTCGCAGCGCGGATGCGTGAGGTCCTGAAGGATCTCAATGTGAGAGTGGCTCGCCCAATGAAAATGGGCGAGCTACGAGTGCTCGGCCTGGACGACGCCTCAACACCAGAGGAGGTGGCGACGGCCATCGCAGAGGCAAGTGGGTGTTCGACGGAGAATGTCACCGTTGGCAGTATCCGTCGGACACCCATGTCACTGGGCACGGCACATGTGAGGTGTCCTCTCGCCGCCGTGCGTAAGCTGGCGACGACCTCACACATCCGCGTGGGATGGGGCTCCGCCAGGGTCGAGGTGCTGGAGGCAAGGCCGCTATATTGCTTCCGGTGCCTCGAGAAGGGCCACGTTGGGCAGACGTGTCCGAATGGGGCAGACCGGAGCGACCGGTGCTTCGCCTGTGGAGAGCGCGGCCACAGAGCGAGCCAATGCATGGCCAAGACGCTCCGGTGCCCCTTGTGCTCAGATGTGGGTCGCCCGTCGGCCCATCGTCTGGGCGCAAAGACATGCTGCCAGACGGGTGGTGGGAGGAAGAAGGGTAAAAAGACCACTCCTTCCACCCCAGCTCATACGACCGCCGAGGCTCTCGCCTCAGCACCGGGCTCTGCTCCGCAGGAGGCCATGGAGGTCTCCCATTCGCGGGAGTAAGGGTGCTGCAGACGAACCTGAACCACTGCCGCAATGCTCAGCAACTTTTAATGCAGACCATTGCGGAATGGTCCATAGGCCTCGCGGTCGTGGCGGAGCCCTATCGCGTCCCCGACCACCCTCGCTGGTTTGGGGACGCCACTGGCACCGTGGCCGTCTATTGGGCGAGCGGTGTGGGGGTCCCACCCTGTTCCCTGCTCGAAGCAGGGCTGGGGTTCGTGGCCGTTCGGTGGGGCCCCTTGGCCATGGGGGGGTGCTACGTCTCTCCCAACAGGTCTCTCGCCGACTACGAGTTGTACCTGGACGGGCTGGCAGACTGCGTTCGCAGATGCCTACCCCGTCCGCTGATCGTCCTGGGAGACTTCAATGCCCACGCCAGGGTTTGGGGTAATTCTAGGGACGATCCGAAGGGAGTGACGCTTCTCGACTGGGCGGCTGGTTTGGAACTCCGGCTCATTAACGTCGGGTCGGAGAGCACATGCGTGCGGTGGCATGGGGAGTCGGTCGTGGACCTTACATGGGCGACTCCTCCTGCGATTCGCATGCTCTCGGGATGGCGTGTTGCTGAGGATGTGGTCACACTATCCGACCACCGCCACATCTTTTTCGATGTGGCTATCCGCCATCCCGACCGATCCAGCCGTCGCCAGGGAGACACCCTGTCGCGACGATGGGCCCTCAAGCGGCTAAACCGAGATTATCTCGAAGCCGCCGCCATCGTCGCGGCTTGGCCAGAAAACGCCGAGGAGATTTCGCCCGACCCCGAGGGTGAGTCGGTCTGGTTCAGGGGCACGATGGCGTCGATCTGCGATACATCGATGCCCCGGGCAGGCCGCTTCGAGCGCCGGGCGATGCACTGGTGGTCGGCGGAGATCGCGCAGCTGCGTACCGCATGCTTGCGCGCCCACCGCCAGTCCAGCAGAACCCGGAGAAAAAGACGTGCCACTCCTGAGGAGAGAGACGAAGCCTACAGGGCGTTCCAGGAAGCCAAGAAGGCGCTGCGAGATGCCATCTCAGACGCCGGCGCTCGGTCCTGGAACGAGCTCCTAGAGGGACTCGACAGGGATCCGTGGGGGCGCCCGTACCGCATGGTGCTGGGCAAGTTACGCCCGTGGATGCCTCCGTTGACGGAGACCTTAGATCCGGATCTACTGAGGAGAGTGATAGATTCGCTCTTCCCGGTGATCCGGTCAAGTCCCCTGTATCACTCGCTACCGCCGGTCACTTGGACCGACGAGTTGAGGGTTACAGAACAGGAGTTTGACCGAGCACTTGGTCGCCTGAGTGCCCGGAACACAGCGCCCGGTCCTGATGGGATTCCGGGACGGGCGTGGGTGTTGGCTTCGGCTCACTTGGGGGACAGGCTGAGGCGGCTGTTCGACAGTTGTCTCCGTAACGCCACGTTCCCCAAGGCCTAGAAGGAGGCAAGTCTGGTCCTCTTGAGGAAAGACGGCAGAGACGCGGACTCTCCCTTTGCGTACCGTCCCATATGCCTGCTGGACGAGGCTGGCAAGCTCTTCGAGCGGATTGTCGCTTCTCGTCTCAGTGAGCATCTGTCGTGCGTCGGTCCCGACCTGGCCGACAGCCAATTCGGCTTCCGTCAGGGTCGTTCGACCGTTGACGCGATCATGCGCGTCCGGTCCCTGACGGAGCAGGCGGTGGCTCGGGGGGGCATGGCGTTGGCGATAAGCCTGGATATCGTCAACGCCTTTAACGCTTTACCCTGGGTTGCCATTAGGGAGGCCCTGGTGTATCACCGTGTGCCTCTCTACCTGCAGGCGACTGTCGGGAGCTACTTGCGCGACAGGTACATTGTGTACGTGGGCCAGGACGGTACTAGGACCCGGAGGGAAGTGTACTGTGGGGTTCCGCAGGGATCGGTCCTAGGACCACTCCTGTGGAATCTCGCGTACGACGCGGTTCTGCGTGTCGAGCTCCCCGCAGGCGTCAGCGTGATCTGCTATGCAGATGACACGCTGGTGCTGGCATGCGGGTTGAGCTTCGAGATGACCAGACGGCGAGCCGAGCTCGGAGTCGAACTCGTCGTCGCGAAAATCTGCGAATTGGGTCTTCAGATAGCGCCGCATAAGACGGAGGCGCTATGGTTCCACAAGTGGCCGGTGGGCCGGGAACCACCCCATTCGCAGATCATTCGCGTAGGTGACTCAAACGTCCAGGTGTCCAGGTACATGAAATACCTAGGCCTTGTCCTGGACGGTCGCTGGAGCTTTGAAGAGCACTTCAGGCTCCTGGCCCCCCGGATCGAGAAGGCAGTGGGTGCGTTGCACAGACTGCTGCCTAATCTCGGGGGACCGAGGGCCGATCCCGCTCGGCGGAGGCGACCTGCGGGTCCCCTTCACGGCCTCCAAGCCCCAGTGCCCGGGGCGGAATAAATAGGGCACTCCCTCCGGCCGTGGGTGCGTGAGATGGGGGTCTCACGCATCCGTTTTCATACGGCCGAGAGGAAGACCGCAGTCCGGTATGGCCCCGGACTGCCGGTGTACGCACCAGCGAGGGGTGCGGGGAGGGCGAGACCATCTTCGCCCTCCTGAGAAGGGCTCCACAGGCCACGAGCGGAGCAACGCACGGGAGAGGCCGCGGACGTGCTGCGAAAGCGATCCCGTAGCCTCTCCGTTTTTCCGTGCTGTGGCGGCCATCGCAGGGGGTTTTAGTGAGTACAATCTCACATAACCCGGCCTCCCCCCCCAGGAGTCGGGTATCTATGAAGATTTCCCCCTGCGTCAACAAAAAAAAAAAAAAAAACAAGGCATTATTGTTAAAGATACCGCGTTTGCCGTTGTGGCGCTGCTGTTGTAGTGCAGAGGCTACCCGTCTGTTGACTGCTTCTGGGTTCAAGTGTAAACGTGAAGGTTTGTGAGTTTAATTTCCACTCGGGGAAGATGTATTTTTTATTTCAAATTTCTTCCCCATGATAACTAGGCAAAGTGCGGTGTTGAGTTCCGCCACTCGACTCACAATGCCTCAAAAAAGACACGATAGTTGAGAGCGGAGAGTTGCTTAACACTAGGCTCCTACGGTTCCTACGGTTCCTGCGGTTCTCTCTGCCCATACGCCCATACTATGTGCGGGATAAAGCTCGAAACTATAAAAAATATTTTTGTAGAGATTCTTCACTCTGAAGCATCAGTTAACGGTGTCCTGGACTCTTGTCTATCCTTGGAACTTCTTGATCCACCGATGAAATATTTTTTAAAATCAATTCAGTTGTCATGATTTATATTTAAGAATGGACCTTACGTACCGACCGTATGTATGTATAATAATAGCTAAAAAACAAATATACACTGAGTGATATTTTGAGTCAATGTCACATACGAACGAGATGAAATTAATGTAACACGGGAAGCGAAGCGCTAAATCACGTTGACCCTTTTAAAATTAGTATTATAAATGAGCTTCACCCAAAGGACTTACAGAGAGAATTATGTTGTAATACTTTGCCTAAACATGCTATGAACATTTTATAGCAAAAAAATTATGATGGTAATAAATATTTAAATTTTTTGTTGTATATACATAAAATAAGCGAGTTTTAAACATATTTATATGTAAGTAAAACGTTTACACGTGCTGAGGAAATAATAACATATATATAAAATAAAACCACGGGACGAGACTCAATCCTATGCTTTGCTTTGCAAGCAGTTTTGTCTATTAAGCTATATTGTTATCGAGATTCGGTGTATATATGTATATATATATATATATATATATATATATATATATATATATATATATATATATATATATATATATATATATATATATATATATATATATATATATATATATATATATATATATATATATATATATATATATATATATATATATATATATATATATATATATATATATATATATATATATATATATATATATATATATATATATATATATATATATATATATATATATATATATATATATATATATATATATATATATATATATATATATATATATATATATATATATATATATATATATATATATATATATATATATATATATATATATATATATATATATATATATATATATATATATATATATATATATATATATATATATATATATATATATATATATATATATATATATATATATATATATATATATATATATATATATATATATATATATATATATATATATATATATATATATATATATATATATATATATATATATATATATATATATATATATATATATATATGGATTACTATATTTATTATACTCTATTCATAATATTGTACCAATAGGGTTTAGTGTAATTAACTTGTCGTTGCGGATTAATCTCAATGGTTAGATTAAGAGACTTACCTTGTGCTATATGAATGATTTCGGTATATGAAAAAGATGTTATTAAGTAGACATTCTGAGTAGTCCACCATGGAGATAAATGTACGTATGTATATATATGTACAAAATTGAACTTATTACAATTTATATTTCCTTTAATTTACAAAGTTTAAAAAATTCTAAGTCAATCACTAAATCTTCTATTTCAAACAAAACAACCCCTATTTTTGTTTTATTCATATTATTTTACATTTTAATACATCGAGTAAACTATGCGCTTAATGAAATAATATTATTGCATCTTAAACAGCTCAAACAAGTTGGTAAGCCTCCTTAAACATGTGTACCGAGATAAGAACCGACCGGGTTCTTATCATCGACAATTTTTCCAAGAGGTTCAGACTACCGCCGATAGATGGCGTTGACAGTAAGTTAAACGAATTTCCCATCCCTTAAGGTTAATGGGAAAGAAATTTTCTATTTCCGCGTACACGATTCAATAAATAAATGACAAACGAGTTGTTAAAATGTACGCCTCTGTAGATTCATTCGTTATTGAAGAATCTTACTTTTTGCTTGTTCGCAAGTAGGTTAGATTGTAATAAAAACTTGATTTCTCCTCATTATTTTAATTTTTACTGTTGTAATTTTTATGTTATTATAAATAATAATAAAGCAATCGAAAAATATACATTACAAAATTTACGTGATGATTAAATTCTACCAATATGAGTACATACATATGTATGTATTATTTAATAAACATAAAGTTGATACATCAGTGTACTATATTGTCTAAGAACAAAATAGAGAAATTACTTTATAAAATTTTGTTTAAAATATAGTAAGTATTATAGTAAGTAGATGGTTGTACATTTTGTAATCCATAATTTCTAATTTGGTAGTTTTTACACTTTCAAAAAGCTTAGAACTAAACGGCACATAAAAAATGTCACATAATTTAGGCAAATTATAAGAAGCACAATGTAAAACTAATATCATGTATTTGTGTTCGCAGCCGGCACAGTATTGCGAAAGCTCTATCCCTGCTCTGAATGACAAACGAGACGGTACTCGAATGCTTAATTTGCTATTTGAGCTTTTGATGGTACCTTCCGTGTTAGTTATTATTAGGTATAATATATTTTATAAGATTTATGTATGGAAGGAAATTATGTAATATATGGAAAGAAACTATCAAATAATTTGTATGAATTATTTCCTTATTGGGGGAAAACATAATCAGAAACAAGTTGAGAGTTAACTTGTGTGCAGCAAAAGTAGAAGGAAGAGTTAAAAGAGCAATGTATTACTGTGGCCTAGTATAAAATCTTTTGACCTGTATAAATTCATTACTAAAACGTAGAGATATCCGGAAAGTACGTATTTGGGGAACTCCCAATATAAAACATTAATAGCACTTTAATGCCGTGTAAGTGCCAACCACTCCTCTGAGCTCCAAATCCTCACTCTTAGAATCGTAATGTTCCTCTAAAAGTGTCTATTCTTCTACAAAGCATGGTAAAATGTAACTTTTTATCAAATTTGACAATTTGACCCTAAAGCTCTACTATAATGGTAATCATAATGATAATAATAATATACAATAATTAAGCAAATTGAAAGCTATATAAAGCGCCGTAAAAGTCGTTAAATACGTCATATACATAATGAGGTAATATGAAATTGTTAAAGTCATAAATAATTCATAATCGAGGTTTTGTAAACAAACTTTGAATTATTGGACAAATATCGCTTTTCCTGGTAGTTATGAATTGTTTTATAATATTCAATTATGATAATAAATTAATCAGTTATTTATTATTGATGTGCTGGTAGCGTAGTGGTTAAATACTTTCGATGGGTTCGAACCTCACATGGGGTAAACATTATTAACATTATTTTTTTAATTTTTCTGCTCAGCTAAAATAAAGCATGACACAGGTTCTGCCGCTGTAAAAAAAATATTATTTGATATAATATGTATTCAGTAGGTGGGTCTGAGTCGGAATTATTAAGGATATTTGTTTCCTATGAAACTGTAACTAGTAATAATTACAAGTTCTTTTAATTTCTAAAGTACACAAACATTGTCTAGGTGATTATATACATTATAAAATAATCATTATTCATATTGTGACTTTACCTGAAATATTATGTAATTAAGAGTATTTTTCTTAAAAGTAAAAATATCAACAATTATGTTTTTAATTTTCCTAGTGCCTCGAAGAAGGCGGAAAGCGGGGACGGAGAAAGCAGGGACTAAGCAACGGAGTGTCTTAACTCTAGGTTCTTATGGTTTCTGCAGTTCCCTCTGCCGAGCCTGCCTTGTGCGGGATAAAGCGTGAAGCTGAAACAGATTTGGCTAAAAATATTGGCACAGTTATAGACGTATTTACACATGGTTGCGTTGCTCTATTTTAAATCCTAACTTAATTGGTATAGATAATTTCCTGATGTTGAATACCTGCTTCATTCTCAAC